>JALAZF010000247.1:8810000-9319064 GCA_022829125.1 Lathyrus tuberosus
TTCACAAGTTCTCAAACTTAGTAGTGAGAAGCTGAAGTCTTGGGGATTTGACACGAGAGGTACCTTCATGAGCAGTCTTCAAGATTTCCCACACATTCTTTGCAACAGTGCAATTCTTGGTGAGTCTGAAGATGTTCTTGTCCACCCCATTGAAAAAGGCATTCAAGGCTTTGGAGTTTCCTTGAGCAAGCTTATCATCTTCATCATCCCAATCTTCTTCAGGTTTCAGCTCCTCAGTGAGCTTCCCATCTTTGTCTTTGATTTTTGGTGGATCCCACCCCTTAATCACCGACTTCCAAGCCTTTCCATCCATAGACTTGATAAACGCCACCAAGCGAACTTTCCAACAATAATAATTGGAACCATCAAGTATTGGTGGTCTATTTAGAATTCCTCCTTCTTTATCCATCGAACCAGAAATTATCGTCCCTGAATCTCACCCAGATACAGAGCAGGATGCCAGCTCTGATACCAATTGAAATTCTGGTTAAGCAGATCACGAAGATGTTAGACAGGATGTCGTGACACTTGATCTTTGCTTCTCACAAGGATCTAAGGAAGAACAAATGTAAACAGAAAAAATTAAATAACACCATAAATTGTTTACCTAGTTCGGTGAACAACAACACCTACGTCTGGGGGCTACCAGTCGTAACCCGAAATTTGACCTCCTTCTTTTGCCTTTTTGCATAAGCACGAACATTTGCATCGCTGGCATATGCATCCGCACTTTTCTCTATGTGTTTCTTGTTGCAGGATTTTTAGGTTTTTTGCCCGATTAATCGCATCCTCACGAAGTCATTACATCATCAAATCAAGCTCAAAATAAAGGTTTCCGTGTTTACTCATCAAAACAAGAGGTGAAAAATCGAAACCGGGACTTCAGTATCATTTCCCAAGCAAATTTGGGCAAAATTGGCTGAAGTAACCAGTTACCCTATGGTGAGTAACCGGTTACTCTGTACAAAGTTGCAGTTCCAGCTACATTTTTAGGGACAATAGCTGTGTACACTCTTTGGTCTTTGGTTCTACAGTGTTTTAGCAGCATGTGGAATATTCTAGACATCTCTAGACATTTCAAGACTATCCAAGACATTCTAAGTGCATTTATTCCAATGCATCATTCCGAAATAAGTGCACCATGTTCCTTGATTTCCAAGTATGTGGACCTTTGGATATTGGAGCTCACATTAGGATTGTTACCGAGTTGGTTCTAACTAACCGAGTTAACCGCTTGACTCAATGAGTCAAGCCTAACTAACTCCTAGCCTAGTTCCAAACCACCCAAAGCTAAGTCCAAACCAAATTCCAAACCTCTCACACTCCAAACCAAAAATCTATATAAACACACCTTCACTCACTTTTCAAGGATCAACCATTTTCACACAAATTCCTCACACTTCACTCTCAATTCTCTCACATTCTCTCTGATTTTTCTCTGCTACATCTTCATCTTCATCTTCATCTCAATTCTCTTCCAAAACCTCTCCAAAGCTCAATTTCTACATTAAAGGATAATCACTTATACATCAAAAGTGATCATTTCTTGAGCTCAACCGTCATCATCTTGCTATTATACTTGGATTTCTGGAGTTTTATAAGCTTTTGGATTCATCTCAAGTGATTACTTCAAGTTTCTTCGGTGATAATTCAAATTTCAGAGTTTTCGTCGTAATTTGCTCGGTTTTTTTACGTTTCATCAACAAATTGAAGATTCCTTTGGTTTTCTTTGATTTTCTGCATCAAGAATCCTTTACAACAATTACCAAGGCACATCTCAGCCTTGTAGGTTGGTGGATCTCACTTTACTCATTGTTTCAATCGTTTTTGCGCGTTTACGATGTAATTTCGATTGTTTTTCGGTTTGATTTGCCATGCATTTGCTTGATCTTTGATCTCCATGATTAATGCTTGTAATTTGTGTTTAATTGATTTTACATGATGTAATTTTTGTGCACAAGTTCATACCCTAGCATGTGGTGGTTGGCATAAGTGACTAAGTGCTGAAAATCACTTTTAAAAAGCTGTTTTTGCTGTTATTTTTGCCACTGTCACGGTGGTAACCGGTTACCATGTGGTGAGTAACCGGTTACTCAGTGTATTTTTCACCAAAAAACGCAGTTTTCAAGCAAGTAACCGGTTACCCTGTGGTGAGTAACCGGTTACCACTGTACAAAATGGCCATTGTTGAGTTTTTTCAAGTGTGTTTGCCATCCTTTCTTCCTCTAACTTCCATGGACCGATATGCTTGATATTTGTGGATGTTTTAAGTGTTGTTTAACTTCTGTTTGAAGCATGCTTGTTAACTTTCGATCCTCTATTTTTCATTTATCGATTATTTGCAACTTTGGCAATGTTTGTTCATGAACATCTTGCATTCCATTTGATCACTTGTTAATATGTTTTGCAATGCATACTAATTATCATTTGGTATTGTTTTTGCATTTCATTTCTTGCTTTACATTAAGTTTGTTCTTGATTGAGCAAATTTAATTTTGTATAATCAATAATTCACACCTTTTGCTTTAATGATTTTTCATTCTCTTTGGAAAATTGTTAGCATAGCATTTCCCTTTGATTAATTGATCGAAACCATGTTTCGATTAGTTGGTTTTCCCCTTCCCTCTCTTTAGGATCTCTTTAGAGCTTCTCTTTCTGGATCCTCGGCGGAGTTGGAGTTTCGCACTATGCACTACATTGGAGCACGGTACAAACTGAAGCTGTTACGCTGTCCATTTCACAACACGCGGGAGCACTGTACAACTTGGAGCTGTTGTGCTGTCCGTTTCAACTTCTACGCTACACCCTGTGTGTTAGAGAAGGAATGAGGAGGGAGAATTCCTACTCTCATTTTGACTACTTCAGGTAGGGGACAAATGACCCTATGCTTGGCTTAGTCACCTCTATCTCCAGGCGGTAGTGTACCTTCTTCCCCAGTCAAGTCGATTCTTGATCACTTCTATCTCTTTCGATCTCTCTCTTTTGATCAATCACCCTTCTTCTTGGTTAAGATCATTGCCCATTTTGGTAGTAAACTCTCTTTGTTTCAATACCCTGTTCTCTTCTTGCGGTTAATCATTGCTTCTCGATTCCCCAGAAGAGTCTCAATTCCTTTTCTTCGGTTAAATGCAGTGTTCCTGTTAAACACCGAAACCCCTGCGGAGTTTGCAACCTTTTCTTGGTTCTTCTCCCTTTGTTTGGTTAACCACTGCCTGTCAGTTAAAACACCAATTTGCGCGTCTTTTCAGTTAACCACAGTCTTCTTGTTAAAATACTGAGCCTTTCGGGTTAATCACCTTTTCTTGGTTAATCACCCATTTTTCAGTTAACCACAGCCTGTCTATTGAAATACTGAACCTTTTGAGTTAATCACCTTCTCTTGGTTAATCACTCATTTCCTTCTCGGTTAATCACAGTCCTTCTGTTAAAACCGAATCCCCAGCAGTTGGCAACCTTTTCTTGGTTCGAATACTTGTTCCCTTGGGTTAGTAACCTTCTTTTGGTTCTAATACCCTTTTCGTTGGCCAAGTACCGTTTGTTCGGTCAGTAGCAACATCCCCAGTGGGTCACAACCTTTGCTTGGTTCCACACCCGTCCTTTGGGTTACAACCTTCATTCGGTTCTACACCCGTTCTATTGGTTAATCACAGTCTATCTGTTAAAACCTTTTCCCCACAGAGTCTTACTCTTTCTCTTCGGTTAACCACTGCTAATCAGTAAATATATCGAGCCCCTTTTCTTTTGGTTTCAACACCATCACCTTTGTTTGTTCCCCAGTAGAGTCACTACCTTCTGGTCCCCAACACAATTCTTTGTTCTCTTACCACCCCAGTGGAGTCTCTTGTATTCCTTTTGCTCTTTTACCTTCTTGGTTTCGACACCATTCTTGCACGTTATCCTCAACACAGTTACTATTTTTTCCTTTGTACTCCTTTCTTGGTTTTGACACCATTTCTTTTGCATCCCCAGCGGACCTTTCCCTTCCTCTTTTGTTCTTGGTTTTGACACCACTTTCCTTTCCTTGTCCTTTTCCGTCTTAGTTCCACGAACTACGGAAGCTCTAATTCTGTATTCGTTCGAATGTATGATACGTAGGCACGAGATCGCGATGATCTTGGCGAGCACACCTCCAAACTTCCACCCTTCCTTCCTCCTTCCTTTTCTTTGTCCCTGGTTCCCATGAACTACAGAGCTCTGATTTCCTCATTGCACTATGAGGGTGCTGTAATACCCTAATTTTTGCCCCTAAGATTCTCTTCTTGTCATGTGCATTCATGCATACAAACAAGATCACACATTGGTCCCCTCTTTTATAGGATTGTGCCTTGCAGGGATCTTTGAGTGTGTGTTTGTTTGTTTAGTTGTTTTACTGCTTAACTTGTTTTGTACTTACTAATCGTTAATTAAAATCCAAAAATATTTTGTTTTCTTTCACTAACATTTTCAGGGGAAGAACAGGTTAAAAATACCAAAAATCAGTTCTGCAACTCAAATGAATTTCATCTAAATAAAGTCAAAGTTGATCTGCGATTAATTCAAAAATTATCTGATCAAGAGTTTCCAAGATTTAATTTATTATTATTCAAGAGACTCCAAGGATCATGTGTTTATTTCCATGTCTTCTTTGACAAGCAAAAGAATCGAGCCGAACCACAGCAGTGCACTTAAAAAGGGCATTTTTTTCAAAATTTACACTGAGTAACTGATTACCCTGTGGTGAGTAACCGGTTACCCTCGTGAAAATTTGAAAAATGGCAGCAAATTCAAATTCAGCAATTGGCACCAATTTTCATCATTTTGATCACATGTGGAATATTCTAGATCACCTCATTTTAATTCCCCTACATCATTTTGATCATTCCCCACCATGTACCATCACTAATCACCACTCTTTTGATATTTTCCCTCCAAATTTGAATTCCAATCCTAATTTTCATTTCCAAACCAAATTCCAAACCACCAAATTTCCAAGACTAAACTCTATAAATAGAGACTTCATTTCATTCATTTCACAAGCTTTTGATAGCCAATAAACCTCTTGCAAATTCTCTCCCCAACAATAAAATTCACTCAAAGCTCAAATTTCTTCTTTTGAAAGTTAACAAGAATTCACATTGAATCTTGTTCAACTTTGAGCTAAACCTTCATCCAAACTTGTTTTCTTCATCAATTCTCATAGATCAAGGCTTTGGTGTTTGGATCTCAAAGCAATTTGAAGGAATTTTCAGATTTGAAGTGGTCATTCATCTTTCACCATTGTTGAAGCTTCATCTTCATCTTCCATAATGTAGATCTTTAGAGATCCTTGTTACTTGATCCTTTGGATCTTGTAATTGTGTTTAATTGTTGTTTTACTTAAAATTTCGTGCAATTTTAGTTCCATGATCATAAGGTGTTTGTAAAAAGTTTTGAAAGTGGATCATGCTGAATTTTGCACATTTTTCTGTATTCTGGTGCAGAGTAACCGGTTACCCTCTGGTGAGTAACCGGTTACTCTGTGTTAATTTTGAAAAACTGCGCTTATTTTGAACTAAGTATCCGGTTATCATCTGGTGAGTAACCAGTTACTTCGAAACATAATGCATATTTTGCCTTGTTTTTGGGGTTGTGTTGGTTTTTCTTCCTCCTTCTTCCCCTTTCTTCTTGTTTTAGCCTTGAAATGCATTGTTGAGATTAATTTCTCTTCAATTTCAATGGACTTTGGATATGGTTAAAGTAATTAAACATTCATTAGTTCAAATTAATATTTTAATGAATTGTTGAATTTATTTGAGGTGCTTTGATTTGTGATATGTTTTCACACTTAAACTTATCAATTAAAAGTGATTGAACTTGAAGATGAAAAGATCTTGAAAGTGTAATTCAATTTGGCTTTCTCTTCATCTATTTCCTTTTTTTTTTATTTTTTTTATCGATGAAAGTCTTATGGATCTTAGAATTTCTTTGTCAAATTCTTGATCAAAATTAGATCGTTACCTATTTTCTTTTCGTGCGGTATTGCTTTCGGATGACGATTTACATATCGTTCATCTAGCATGCATTAGCACAAAGATCTATTGACCAGCCTCTTTGTAGGGTGATTACTCCATAAATTACTCGGCGATTACTTAACATAGCGCAACATTTGTCCCTCTTTATCTAATTCAGAATTTGAACTTTCGTGGTCCGGACCTTGATTGGTCGCGTCAACCCAATGTTGATTAATTTTTTGCATTAGGTCCATAACCTTTGAAACTTGCCTTTGTAGAGGCTTTGGTTCTACCAATCTTCTGTCAAGTTCATTAACCTTGGCCTAAATGCATTGTTTAATCACTATAGTTCAAAATGCAAAACAGAATACTCGGTGAAGGCTTATGGCACTAGAGCCTTGTGCTACTAATTCACTAACTTCTAACTTCTTTATGTTTCCTTCTCGCTCCTTATCTCTCTTTATTTTTTATGCTTTATGTCATTATATCATATCATGTTTATGTTTATGTCATTTTTTTCTTTTGTCCACTTGGACCATATTATCTTGTGCTTTGTTTTTCTTTTGTCCATTTGGACTCAAAAACATTAATAAAGGATTAAACCACTAAAAGACTTGTGCTCTTAATTGTTGGACTATGGCCACTATCCTTTGCATTGGAGGACCTATGTTCTTGATTATGGACTTATGGACTTAGAATTAGGATTCTCTCCCTTATGCTTTGGACAATTATGGAGTTTGGTATCCTAGCCTTTATTTGGCTTGCTTATTGGCTCAAGAGGATGGAATTCTTTCTTATTATGCTTTGAAGAGTGCCTCCTTGTGGTTAGATCTTTCTTATCCTTAGCTTTTATTTTATGCACTAGGATAGTCACTTCTTCTCCACCCCTTCTTTAATTTTCAAAACCTTTTCTCTTTTTCAAAACTTTCTTGTTTTTAAACTTAAAACCGCTTTCATAATAAAACCTTGACTTCGGTCAAGTGATTTTTTAAACTTTCTTTTCTTTAATAAATGTCAATCCATGTTAATCATATTTTTACCATTTCAAAAGACTTTAAAAAACACCAAACTCATCAATCTTTTTTTGTGCCTTATGAACTTTTCCTTTAAAACTTTTTCATAAGTTTAGACATGATTCATTTCTTTAAGCAGAATAATTCGCTTGGAAACAATGACTTGTCTTTACACTTAAAATCAACCAAAACAAACAAATTTCATTCTTTGTACCACGAACTACAAGCTTTTGATCCTACATTGCACTTCGTGGGTACGTAAGCATTAGGCGATAAGTCTCTCCAAACACAAAAATCTTGAAAAACAATTTCTCTTCTCATCTCCCCAATCTCTTTTCAAGCAAACCTTTTCAGACTAAAAAGTGATAGATATTTCAAAGGGTTCTTATAGAGTACTATAGACGTTTTGGGTGCTAATACATTCCCATTGCGTAACCAACCCCTACCCATTCTCTGTTGGTTCTTGTTTTTTTAGAACTCCTTAGGTTTTGTTCGCTCTTTTTTTTTTCCTTTTCCTTTGTGGAATAAATAAAAGCAAGGTGGCGACTCTTGCTTTTTGAGTTAAGTTAATCAATAGCTTACACTCACAAATTTCCCCGCTACAGAAAAGTCGCGACTCTGCTGGGGAGTCATTTCCTTGAGGGGTTTAGCCAACTTTGATTTATTTACTGCTTTTTGTCTGATTTACTTGTTACTTGTTTGTTCTGTTTAGGAGTTCCTCTGTGTGTGAGATAGGTCCTATACCGGACCAGAGTGTACTTTGAGATATGAGGATGGTATAGTCAAGGGAGCTTTGAGGGAGTCGAATCTCGAAAAAGCAGAACTTGAGAATCTATCCACTCGGTGGTTGCCTCTTTGGAATTACTGATGCCGATCGAGCGATCATTGATGGCACTACTTTTTCCATAGAAGCCTATAACACTGAGGACCATAATGACCCTTAACCCATCTTAGCCTTTTTAGGATCGTAGCGTAGAAGCTATGAGGATGTAAATCCGACTTAGCTGTCACGCGATGCTACAGTCAGGTTAGATTTTCTTGAGGATAACTACCAACCTCCGAGCAAATTGGTGGGCTGGTGTGTCTGATAGTGGATTGTGGACCCTGGGCACTCTATTAGAACCACTATTTTCTGCAGGTACAATGAAGACAAAACCTTAGTACATACCTTTGTGGGATTGGTTCTTACCCTTGGCTTCATGCTCGTGACTTGAACCTTGACCCGTGTGCTTTGTGTGATCTTGTTTGTGGTTGTTGCATTCATGCACTCATGCATTCATGAGCATTCTTTTGGAAGGTTTCAAGGAACTTAAAGGTGTCATTGCAAACATTGTAGGTACTTTTGTTATGGATTTTGGAAGGAGAAGTACAAGGAAGTACACTTTCAAGAGTCCTAAGTTAGGGGGTTTGAGAGGGCTAGGGTCTTTGGTTGCTGATACCAAGAAGTTCGAGTCCAGATATGGAAGGCTTTTATCTCTCTTGGAGGTTGATATGGCTGAAGGATTGCTTGCAACTTTGGTTCAGTTCTATGACCCTTTCCTTCATTGTTTCACCTTTCCTGATTATCAGTTGGTACCTACCCTAGAGGAGTATTCTCTCCTGCTTGGTTTGCCTATTCATGGCCGGATTTTCTCTGGTTTGGATTCCGCTCCCGAGTATCAAGTGTCGCGGCCGGCTAAAAATTTTCGAGTCGCCATCATATTTTTTAAGGAAAATAATGATAAACCTAAAAATCCTTAATCCCAAGGGCAGAGATTCCTAAGGTTCGGGAGTCAGTTAAGTGAGGGGAAGGTGTTAGGCACCCCTCACCTCTATTGTACTCAATGAGATCCTCCTTAGATTTTTGGGTATGCTTGTTTGTTTGTCTAAATGATTTATTTACAAAAGAATCCTAAGTTTTTTATTATTGTACTCGCTAGGGTTTACAACCCTATGCCTACATACCTTCAATTTTGAAGGATCAGAGTAACCGTAGTTCACTTTCCCTATTCCTACCCCCTAATCCTATTCCCATTCCTAATCCTAAACCCAATCCACTATTTATACTCTTGGATAAAGAGTTTTATCCCTTAACCTATTGTTTATACTCCTAGATAAGGAGTTCTATCCCTTATCCATTATTTATACTCTCGGACGGAGAGTTCTATCCCTAATCCATTTATTTATACTCTCGGATATCAAGAGTTTTATCCCTTATCCATTATTTATACTCTCGGATGAAGAGTTCTATCCCTTATCCATTATTTATACTCTCGGACGGAGAGTTCTATCCCTAATCCATTTATTTATACTCTTGGATATCAAGAGTTTTATCCCTAATCCATTTATTTATACTCTCGGATATCAAGAGTTTTATCCCTAATCCCTTTATTTATACTCTCGAATATCAAGAGTTTTATCCCTAATCCATTTATTTATACTCTCGGATATCAAGCGTTTTATCCATAATCCATTTATTTATACTCTCGGATATCAAGAGTTCTATCCCTAATCCATTTATTTATACTCTCGGATATCAAGAGTTCTATCCCTAATCCATTTATTTATACTCTCGGATATCAAGAGTTTTATCCCTAAATCCCTTTGGCCTATGTTTTAACTCTTGGAACCTAAGAGCTTTATCCCTTATCCCATCCCTTATTTTTATTAAAAAATATTCCCTTAATTTATTTAGAAAAAAACAGAAAATGAATCTTAATAATTTACAAAAAAAACCATATTTTATCCCTTATCCCAAAATCCTATTCCTTTATTTATGCTCTCGGAAATTAGAGCTCTATCCCATGTTTAAAACCCTAGAAGTCCCTTAGATATCCCACATAAAATGACTTGAATTTTCATAAAAAAAATAAATAAAGTCCAAAATGTTATTATGTTAAACCCAAAATTTATACCCCAAATTAATCCCAATAGATAAAAGATAACTTTTTTTGAAATTTAAGAATAAACCCAAAAATAGTATTTTAATCCCAAAAATACAATAAAATTTTAGTATAACTCAAATTTATCCAAATAAAACCTACAACTAATTTCTCTAAAATAAATCCTACAACCTAATTTTTACAAAAATTCCTAAACAAAGAAGCCTTCCATCCCCGAAAAAAATTTTAGAAACAATCTCCATTATAAAACCTTGTTAACAATTAAAAAAAAATTTTAAACACTTGACCTAATACTAGAAAATCCCTAAAATCCTATTTTCCCACCCTAATTAAAATTTTAAAACCCAATTAAGTAATTAGATTAAGTAATTAACCTAATTATTTAAAAAAAGACCTAAGTTAAAAACCTAATCAATTAATTAAATTAAGTAATTAATTTAATTATTAAAAAAAACTTAAAATCTGAAACCTACTTTACTAATTAATTTAAGTAATTAAATTAATTATTAAAGAACTAAATTAAGACTTAAATCCTGATTAAATAAATAAATTAAGTTATTAATTTATTTATATATAAAAAAAACAGGGGGTGTACTTTCTTTCTAAACAAGCAAATGGGCTTATTCCGGGGGTGCCGTTAGCAGTCTGGGCGCAAGGCCCATCAACCCCAAAACCCAGATTGGCAAAGGAAGTCCATGTGGAGAGAGTCTGACCGTTGACTCTCTCTTGGGCATTGGATGAAGATCCAATGGTTTTCCCTAAGGCTGATATCGTCCACTGATTTGAAAGTAAGATGAACGCACGGTCCAGATTATGAGTCAACGCAGACTCTAGGTGGGAACGCGCACACCAGATCCTTTAGTTGACTGGAGAGTCACCCGATCTGGAGAGATCAAGGGCTGCCACTTGGCGCGCATCTACGGCCATACAGCGGAGGTATAAGATGCCCCTTTCCTTCAGTCCTCTCTCATTTTCATTTCTTTTTCTCTCTCTACTCCTCTCCCTCTCTCTCTAGTCTAATTCTCTCTCGCTTCTCTCTACTCTTTCTCTAAACAACCACCGCCGGTGAGCCCTCCGGCCACAGCGCACCACCCTAAACCACCCTCTATTTCCAGAATCCGGTTGAGGATTCAACCGGAAAATTCAAGCATCAAGAACCCTAGCCCCAATTTCATGAACCCTAACCCCAAATTTCATGAACCCTAACCCACCTTCAACCAAAACCCAGAAAAAACCTAAGAACCCCAAGAACCCTAAGGGTTCTGGGATGAACCCTAACCCTACCCTACAGAACCCTAACCCTAAACACGAACCCTAAACCCATTAAATTCCCAGAAACCCCCCTAAACCCCACGCAAAACCAACAATTAACACCACACGAAGGAGGATTCACAACAATCAACAGCAACGAATAAAAGCTATGTATGCCTACCTCTCCCGCAGTGACACTGGTCGTATATTTTGGTTGTTTTTCCTCTTCTAATCCCCCTTCTTTTCTTAGTTTGCAGGTGTGAATGTGGCTTAGTTCAGAGCGATTAGGGTTCTAGTGATGAACCCTAAGTCTCTATTTGAAGATCGTGAGCTTTAGGTGAAGGGAGGGACTCGCGCAGCCGCAAGAGTTTTTGCTTCGGGTTTTTTTTTTCTGAATTTTTTTTAGCTTTTTATAGGTAAAAATTAGGTTTTAGATTCAATTAGATTTAGATTTGTTTTAGGAAAGTTTTAGTGTAATTTTTGTGTTTTTGATTGAGATTTGATTTTGTAATCGGATTGTAATCGTTTGTACAGATTTGGTTTGATTCAAGCAATTAGATTTGATTGGTTTTATTATGTGGTTTGATTAAAAAAAATTAATGGAAATGATCCAGATATGATTTGATTTTCCTCTATGCAAAATTAGGGTTTTCAGAGTTTTGGGGAAGGAGAAGGCCCACGGGTCAACGATTTTGACCATAATAAAAAAAAAAATTTCAACAATAATAATAATAAATGAAACAAAAAGAAATTAAAATATCAACAGACCCACCGTACGAAGTGAAAATAGATTATCCCAAAATAAAAATAAATAATGTCTCTTAAAACAAATCCTAAAACCAAGTTAATAAAAATTAGTAACCATGTTAATAAATAAATTTTGATACTAATCAACCCTAAACCCTAGCTAATAAAACTATTTCTGATTAGTAAATAATAATTAAAACAAAGCTCCTAATTAAAAATAATAAAAATTAAAATATAAAAGGGAATTAAACTAATTGACTCTTAAAATAAAACCTAATTATTTTCTAATTAATCTAAAAACCCAAATTCTAAAATAACAGCCTAATTAACCTTACAATAATCTGAACATAAAAATTCTAAGATGCCCCCCCCCCCCCCCCCCCCCCCACAAATAATATCTTATAATCAATGATTAAAAATTTTTCTTTTTTTTTTTTTAAAAAGAAAACTTTATTTTAAAATAAATGAGCAAAATAAAATTAAACTTGAACAAATAGAAATTTAGATCCTAAATAAAACCCTTGTATAAACCCCATACCCAAAAATGGGCCAACAAATGCTAATGCAACCCCCAACGCTTATTGACAGTCACACGACACCCCCTAGTAGAAAAAAAAAATCCAAAAAGAGTAAGAAAAACCCTGGTCAAAATTTAGGGTACTACATCACGTTATTGCAAAGGTTACTCACTTGAAGGTTTCTGAGATTAAGGCTCGCATGGATACCAAAGGAAAGATTCTTGGGTTACCCGCTAAGTTCCTGACGGATAGAGCTCATCACTTGGCTAGTGTGAAGAACGCAGTTGCTTTTGAGGCTATTCTTGCCTTGCTTATGTATGGACTGTTCCTCTTCCCAAATGTTGAGAACTTTGTCGACATCAACGCTATTCAGATTTTCTTGATTTGGAATTCAGGTCCTACTTTACTTGCCGATGCTTACCATTCTGTTCACCTCAGAAATTTCCATGGTGAATGAATGATTATCTGTTGTGCGCCTTTGCTCTACAATTGGTTTATTTCTCACTTGCCAAAGTCTGCAGCTTTCTGGAAATTCAAGGATAGTTTATATTGGTCGCGGAAGATCATGTCTCTCACTCATTCTGATATTGATTGGTGTAGCCGTGTTCCTTCTGGAGTGATGATTATTGATAGTTGCGGTGATTTTCCTAATGTGCCTCTTCTTGGTACAAAGGGAGGAATTAGTTACAATCCGGTATTGGCTCGTCGTCAATTGGGATATCCTTTGCGAGAGGTACCGAAGAACATCCATTTGGCGGGTCTCTTTTTCAAGGAAGATGAATCTCAGGTTACTCTTAAGAGAGAGATTGTGGAAGCTTGGCGCAATATTCGTAGAAAGGGAAAGGAAAGTTTGGGAAATCTGAATTGTGTCTCTTCGGAACCTTACCTCCAATGGGTTAAAAATAGAGCTATTACTTTTAAGATGCCTTATACGCGTCAGGAACCTTTGTCTCTAACTGCTAAGAAGCCTATCCTCTACTTTATAGAAGATACATAGAAGCTTCAGATTGCTTTGGCCGAGATGCAACAAGAGAGAGATGCTTGGAAGAACAAGTATCAGATTGTTGAGTTAGAGAATGCAAGACTTTAAGAGCACTTCAAGAAGAAGAATGAAGATGAAGTTGCCAACAAGAAGAGAAAGGCGCAAGATGATTTATTTTCCTCTCGCATTCAGCCAGTTTCTGATATTCCGAAGAGTTCAGAATCTCCTTGGAAGTTGATCGTTGATCAGTTGCTGATTGAGACGACTCAGATGCAGGCTCGCCTAAAGAAGCTGGAAGATAGAGCTAGGACTTCTTCTCATGAGATTCTCTAGGATTCTAGTTTTCTTTATTCTCTATTGTTTTAGGATTCTTGAATCTGTACTTCCAAGATGTAATCTTTTCCATCATTAATGAAGGAGATTTTGGTATTTCAAATAACAATGTTTGCGATATCCCTTATAATTCCTTGAAAATTTGCATTTGCATATTACACATCAAGCATCATCTCTTGCATTGTTTCTTGCCTTTTCCAAGTGTCTTATGTTTCCTTTGGTCTTCATTCAGCCAAGTTGTCGCACCAGTATAATACTCGAGCTAATCTGAAGAAGAAGATGGATCAGTTGCAACAAGAGAACCGTGAGCTTCGTGAGGAAGTGACAAATTTGAAGGATAGTTTGGAGAGACTCACTACTATGATGGAAGCTCTGGTGGCTGCTCAGAATCAGCCACCACCACCTCCGCTTTCAACTCCTGTGCAAAGGACAGTCATTTCTGAGATTGTATCCACGCCCATCTCTATGGCGCCTACTAGTGTTCCTCAATACTCCATGCCTCCTGGTTTCCCCTGGGGCATGCCTCGTAACTTTGTTCTTGAGGGTTATCAACCACCACCTCCTGAAGTTCCAGTTGTTCCTACTGTTCAGCCTGTGATGACTGTGCCACCGCCTATGGTTCTTGCCGTTCCTTTTGAGGAAGAGCAGATTTTCCATACCGCTCCAAGTGAAAATGTCAGTGCTTATGATAGAATGGAAGAGATTCAAGACCAGTTTATGGAAATGCAGAAAGAAATCAAAGCCCTGAGAGGTAAAGAACTATTTGGGAAGAATGCTCATGAGTTATGCTTGGTTCCTAATGTGAAGATCCCGCATAAGTTCAAGGTCCCTGACTTTGAAAAGTATAAGGGAAACTCTTGGCCGTTGAGTCACTTGACTATGTATGCTCGTAAGATGTCAACTCATACCGATAATAATCAGCTTCTTATTCACTACTTTCAAGATAGTTTGTCTGGTGCAGCTTTGAAATGGTATATGGGACTCGACAGTACTCGAATTCGCACTTTTGAAGATTTGGGTGAGGCGTTTGTGAAATAGTATAAGTATAATGTGGATATGGCTCCTGATCGTGACCAGCTTCGAGCAGTAGCTCAGAAAGATAAGGAGACATTTAAAGAATACACACAGAGGTGGCGCGAGATTTCTGCTCAGATTAATCCTCCTTTGGAATAAAAAGAGATGACCAAGATTTTTCTGAAAACTCTAAGTCCTTTCTATTATGAGCGTATGATTGCTAGTGCCCCGAGTGACTTCACTGAGATGGTTAATATGGGGATGAGATTAGAAGAAGGTGTTTGTGAGGGATGATTGTCAAAAGATGGTAATTCTGCTGGTAATTCCAATAAATATGGGGGAGGACTTGCCAAGAAGAAAGAGGGTGAGACCATTGCTATTTCCCATGGAGGACGCAAAAAGAGTTATAGTAAGAATAATCAGTGTCAGTAACATGTTGCATCTGTTACTCCTGTTATCAATTCGACTCCCGTTGTTCAGGCAGTTCCTGCTCATCAACAGCATTCTAATCAACAAAATAATCAATGGGGCCGATTTCAGAAGGATTTTGATCCGATTTCGATGACATATACAGATTTGCTTCCTTGTTTAATTCAAAAGAATCTTGTTCAAACCTATGCACCACCTGCTATTCTAAAAGATTTGCCATGGTGGTATATACCTGAAGCTTGTTGCGCTTTCCATCAGGGAGGAGCGGGGCATGATACTGAGAACTGTTATCCATTGAATACGGAAGTTCAAAGGTTGGCTAGGAGTGGTATTTTGTCTTTCGAAGATTCCAACCCTAATGTACAATCAAATCCGCTGCCCAATCATGGCCAGGCGTCTGTAAGTATGGTTTATGGTTGTTCTGGTACATTCAAAATTTTTGATATCCATTGGATCCGAAGATCTCTTGTGGAAATGCATGCACTTTTGAGTGAATACCATGATATTGATCATGACTATGCAGCTTGTTGCATCTGCTCCGTGAATCCGCGTGGTTGTGTGATAGTAAAGAGGGATATTCAAAGGATGATGGATCAGAATTTGATTGAAGTCACTGCTAAGGGAGATGAATATCAGAATGAGGTGAATGCTATTGCGCCGCGCTTTAATATTCCTGAACGAGTTGTTATCTCTTATGATAGTCAGAAGACCGCTATTACGCCCTTGGTTATTCGGTTGCCCGGTCCGGTACCCTATGAATCTGACAAAGCTATTCCGTATAAGTACAATGCAACCATGGTAGAAGATGGTAAGGAAGTGCCCATTCCTTCTTTGTCCTCGGTGGTAAGCATCACTGATGTTAGTAGAGTGACCTGGAGTGGTCGAGTTTTTGCTCCTGAGCCTCCAAAGATTGTGGAGAATGTTGTTGCTGGAAAAAGACATCAAGATGAGGGTAATGTCGATGTTTCTGGTCAGTCCAGTGGTTCGAAGGCTTATGAGGATGAAGTTTTGAAATTAATCAAGAAGAGTGAGTACAGTGTTGTAAATCAACTCTTGCATACCCCGTCCAAGATTTCAGTGTTGTCCTTACTGATAAATTCTGAAGCTCATAGGCAATCTTTGCAGAAAGTATTGGAACAAGCATATGTTGAGCATGATGTGACTGTTAATCAGTTTGATGGAATTGTTGCCAACCTCACAGCGTGTAATAATTTGAGCTTTTGTGATGAAGAGTTACCCGAGGAGGGGAGAAATCACAATTTGGCTTTACATATCTCTATGAACTGTCAAGAGGATGCACTTTCCAATGTGTTGGTTGATACAGGTTCTTCCCTGAATGTGTTGCCAAAAGCTACTTTGTCGAGGATTTCGTACCAAGGTCCTCCCATGAGGTATAGTGGGGTTGTTGTTAAAGCTTTTGATGGATCCCGAAAGACTGTAATTGGAGAGGTTGATCTTCCAATCAAAATAGGGCCATGCTTCTTCCAAATTACTTTTCAAGTAATGGATATCCGTCCTGCTTATAGTTGTTTGCTTGGCCGACCCTGGATTCATGAAGTTGGGGCAGTGACTTCGACTTTTCATCAAAAGTTAAAATTTGTTAAGAATGATAAGCTAGTAATTGTTGGAGGTGAGCAAGCAATGCTGGTGAGCCACCTTTCATCCTTTTCATATGTTCATGCTGATGAGACTGTTGGGACTCCGTTCCAAGCTCTTTCTGTTGATGATAAAGTTATTAAGAAGAATGAGTTGCCCATGTCTTCCTTGAAGGATGCTCTGCATGTATTAGAGATTGGTCGGTTTGATGGTTGGGGCCGAGTTATTGATGTGGTTGATAACCTGGGAAAAACTGGTTTAGGCTTTACGCCTGGTATAGTCAGAAGAGATTTGAAGCGTATTAATGAGGCCTTTCACAGAGCCAGATTCATCAATAAATATCACTCTACTGCTGTCATCATTAAGGATGATGAAGAAGAAGAACTTCCGAATTTCGTGACACACGAAAAGTTCTGCCAGAATTGGATAGTCATTGATGTTCCCGTTGTTGTTCATATTTCAAAGTAATTTGTTTTTGTTTCTTTCAAAAAATCCTTTCACTCTGCCCAAGGTGAAAGTGAATTTGTGAGGGCTTTGTTTCAAATTTTATCATCATCAATAAAATGTTATTTTGTTTATCCATATTATGTTTTCCCTTTTTTCTTTATTTCTGAAAAATGGTAACATAAAAAACAAAAATAATAATAATAATAATGTGATGATCCCTTTTATCTGCATAATACTTGCACTTCTTGTTCATATTCTAAAATCAAACATAAATCATTGTGCAGATTGATTGTTAAACCCATTGAAAACAATGACCCTATGCCTTCTCCCAACTTTGAGTTCCCTGTGTTTGGGGCTGAAGAAGAAGGTATTGAGTAGATTCCAGATGAAATTTCTCGGTTGCTTGAGCACGAGGAAAAAGTCATTCAGCCTCATGAAGAGCCGGTGGAATTAGTTAATTTGGGTTCAAATAATGATATAAAAGAAGTCAAGATTGGGGCATTGCTTCAGTCAGATGATAAGAAGAAGATTATGGAGCTTCTTAAAGAATATGTTGATGTGTTTGCTTGGTCTTATCAAGACATGCCTGGTCTTGATACTGATATTGTAGAGCATAGATTATCGCTAAAGCTTGAATGTCCACCTGTGAAACAGAAGTTGAGAAGGACTCATCCCGACATGGTTGTGAAGATCAAAGAGGAGGTTCAAAAGCAGATTGATGATGGTTTTCTTGTGACTTCTGAATATCCTCAATGGGTGGCCAATATTGTGCCTGTTCCAAAGAAAGACGGAAAAGTCCGAATGTGCGTTGACTATAGATATTTGAATAAAGCCAGTCCGAAAGATGATTTTCCATTGCCACACATTGACATGTTGGTAGATAATACTGCTAACTTCAATATCTTTTCTTTTATGGATGGATTTTCTGATTATAATCAGATAAAGATGGCACCCGAGGATATGGAAAAAACAACATTCATTACACCCTGGGGAACATTCTGTTACAGAGTGATGCCCTTCGGTTTGAAAAATGCTGGTGCAACGTACCAGAGAGCTATGACTACTTTGTTCCATGATATGATGCATAAAGAAATTGAGGTTTATGTGGATGATATGATTTGTAAGTCGAAGACTGAAGAAGATCATATCGGGTACTTATTGAAGTTGTTCCAATGTTTGAGAAAGTTTAAGCTCCGTTTGAATCCTAATAAATGCACTTTTGGTGTCCGTTCTGGAAAATTGTTGGGTTTTATTGTCAGCCAAAAAGGCATTGAAGTTGATTCTGGTAAAGTTAAAGCTATTCAGGAAATGCCTGTACCTAGAACAGAAAAACAAGTAAGAGGATTCTTGGGACGTTTGAATTATATCTCCCGATTTATATCCAATATGACTGCCACGTATGTGCCGATCTTCAAGCTTCTCCGCAAAGATCAGGGTTGTATATGGACAGAGGATTATCAGAAAGCTTTTGAAACAATTAAAGAGTATCTGCTTGAACCTCCGATTTTTTCTCCTCCCGTGGAAGAAAGACCTTTGATCATGTATTTGACTGTGCTGGAAGAGTCTATGGGCTGTATTCTAGGTCAACAAGATGAATCTGGTCGAAAAGAGTTTGCCATTTATTATTTGAGTAAGAAGTTCACCGATTGTGAGTCTCGGTATTCGATGCTTGAAAAGACATGTTGTGCTTTAGCTTGGGCTACCAAGCGCCTCCGTTAGTATATGTTGAATCATACTACTTGGTTGATATCCAAAATGGGTCCAATCAAGTATGAATTTGAAAAGCCTGCTTTAACTGCGAGGATTGTTCGTTGGCAAATGTTGTTGTCAGAATATGATATCGAGTACCGAACTTAAAAAGCGATAAAAGGAAGTGTTTTGGCTGACCATTTGGCACACCAGCCAATTGATGATTATCAACCTATCAAGTTTGACTTTCCCGATGAGGATGTGATGTATCTAAAGGTTAAGGATTGTGAAGAACCATTACCTGATGAAGGGCCTGAGCCTAGATCCCGTTGGGGTTTGATTTTTGACAGAGTTGTTAATGAGTATGAAAATGGTATAAGGGCAATAATTGTTACTCCTCATGGTTCTCATATTCCTTTCACCGCAAGGTTGATGTTCACTTGCACAAATAATTCGGCTGAGTATGAAGCGTGTATTATGAGCTTGGAAGAAGCTATTGATTTAAGAATCAAGATTCTTGATGTATATGGAGATTCAGCCCTAGTGATTAATCAGATTAAAGGAGAATGGGAGACACGTCAACCTGATTTGATTCCTTATCGAGATTATGCAAGAAGGTTGTTAACTTTCTTCAATAAGGTTGAGTTTCACCATGTACCCAGAGCAGCAAATCGAATGGCGGATGCTTTAGCCACCATATCCTCAATGATTATGGTGAATCAGTGGAATGATGTGCCCAAAATCGATGTTATGCGGCTTGATAGGCCAGCTCATGTATTTTTGGTTGAAGAGGTTGTTGATGATAAACCGTGGTATTATGATATTAAATGCTTTCTTCAGAATCAAGAGTACCTAATTGGGGCATCCAAGAAAGATAAGAGGACTTTGAGAAGATTGGCTGGTAGTTTCTTCTTGAATGATGATATGTTGTATAAAATAAATTATGGCATAGTTTTGCTCAGATGCGTGGATAGACACGAAGCAGACATGTTGATGAAATAAATTCATGAAGGATCTTTTGGTACCCATGCCAATGGGCATGCAATGGCTAAGAAGATGTTGAGGGCAGGTTACTATTGGCTGACAATGGAATCTGACTGTTGCAAATTTGTGAAGAAGTGCCATAAGTGCCAGGTTTATGCTGACAAAATTCATGTACCTCCAACTCCTCTCAATGTCATCTCTTCTCCATGACCTTTCTCCATGTGGGGCATTGATATGATTGGAATGATTGAGCCTAAAGTGTCGAACGGACACCATTTCATATTAGTGGCTATTGACTCTTTTACCAAGTGGGTTGAAGCGGCATCATATGCCAATGTGACCAAGCAAGTAGTGGTTCAGTTTATCAAGAACCAAATCATTTGTTGGTATGGTATTCCGAGCAAGATTATCACTGATAATGAGTCAAATATGAACAACAAGATGATGAAGGAATTATGCGATGAGTTTAAGATTGAGCATCATAATTCTTCTCCTTACAAACCTAAGATGAATGGAGCTGTTGAAGCTGCTAATAAGAATATTAAGAAGATTGTTCAGGAGATGGTTGTTACTTACAAGGATTAGCATGAGATGCTCCCTTTTGCTTTTCATGGGTATCGTACATCCTTCCGAACTTCAACAGGAGCAACCCCTTTCTCTCTTGTTTATGGTATGGAAGCAGTACTCCCGGTAGAAGTTGAAATCCCTTCTATGAGAATTTTGATGGAAGCTGAATTCTCTGAGGCTGAATGGTGTCAGAGTAGATATGATCAGTTGAATTTGATTGAAGAGAAGAGAATGGCGGCCTTGTGTCATGGCCAATTGTATCAACAGAGAATGAAGAAAGATTTTGATAAGAAGGTTCGACCTCGTGTGTTCAGAGAAGGCGACCTCGTGCTAAAAAAGATCTCGACTTTTACCAATGATTCTAGGGGAAAGTGGACTCCCAACTATGGAGGCCCATATGTTGTCAAGAGAGCCTTCTCTGGTGGTGCATTACTTCTTACAACTATGGATGGTGAAGAGTTCACTCGTCCTGTGAATGCCGATACAGTCAAGAAATAATTCACCTAAAAAAAAAAGAACAGCTCGCTAAGTTGAAAACCTGAAAGGGCGGCTTAGGCAAAAATAAGCGTCTCGGTGGGCTGAAAACCCGAAAGGACGGTCCAGGCAAAAATTAGAGACAAAAACAGAAATAATCATCCCGGTAGATTGAAAACCCGAGAGGGAAATCTAGGCAAAAGTTAGGGATTATGACAAGTAACTGCATCTGGACAGTCTTGATCGCTGAAAGCAACATTGTTTATCAAGGATTCTGCTTCAACCATCCTCAACTGAAGCTCTGAGCACAGCGGAATTTAAAGTTGTTAGGGAGAATAGTGGTCATTGTATTTCAATGTGACCTTTTCCATGTATTTACCATTTTTCAAACTTTGTAATGATCTATGGGGTTACGCCATTTGTGGACTACCATTCTATTAATAAAATTTGGGCCTTTATCCCTTTATTTGCAATTCTTATTTTGTTTCTGTTTGCAAAATTTCATTTATTTTTTATGATGATTTTTGAAACAAAATGTAAACAATTGATTTAAACATTTTTGAAAATTATAAAATTTTTTTCCTTTGATTTATGAACGCTTAAAGGGATGTCAATGGTTATTCCAAGGATGGTAGGATCGATGTTTCCCTCAGTAGGGTTTGTTCTCACTCTTCTAGCAGAATTTGTTGACAATTCCCCAGTAGAGTTTGTCGATATTTCCCCAGTAGAGTTGGTTGATGTTTCCTCGGCAGAGTTTTGTTCACATAACCAGTTGTCGACAGGATGATAGGTTCCTTCAAAGTTGTGTTATGATGTGTTGAATTCATAAGGGCCAATGCTATATGGTTTTTCCCCAGCAAGTCCGGGATGTACTTCTCTCCGGATTGTTTTTTCTAGAAATTTATCCTCCTAGTGAAGACTGTGCATCATTATTCCGGATGTTCCCCAATGAAGTCGCTGATGATACCTCCTTAGTCACCTGTTGGGTTTTCTCTCATTTATGATGAGTATTGATCTAAAATCCCCCACAGCTTGACATTTTGCTCCTTTCCTCAGCAAGCTCAGGATGCTTTGCTCAGATTTGGTTAAACCCCCTGAGAGTGTTCTTGTATCTCCAACAGATTTGCCTTGTTTTCTAGTAGATGTTGCATAAATGTTTATATGTCTACTATCCTCAGTGGATTCATTATTTTTCCTCAGTAGATATCTTCATCTTATTGAAATAGAAGTTCCTATGAATCCTTTATGATCCCCAGGAAGAGTTAGAAAGATTTGGGTCGTTATGATTCCCCAACAGCTATCCTTCCATCCTCAGGGCAGAGTTTATGTTTTATCCTCTTTATGGATCATTGATAGTAGAAGATTGATATTTGGGTTGCCCCAAAGAGTATCTTCTTTTCTCCAACAAGATTTGAGCCTTGTTGTAGGATTTATTTTCCTTTGATGGCTTTTGTTTACCTCTTGCAGGATTTCTTCAGCTAAATCCCTAGCGGAGTTGCTAATGATATCTCCATCTTGTTGATATTAGCCGAGTATTCTGTGGTGTTGTGACGTTTATTCGCCCTCTGCTTATACTTATGTTTGTTTTGTCAGCATACTCATACTCATACACATTGCATGTGCATCCTCTTGTTGTGCATAACATTTTGTTGTTGCATTGTGCATTTTGCATCTGTGTTGGTGTTTCTTTGCTCTCTGGTGCTGTTGTCCCTGCAGAGCGCGTGTGTCTTCTCTCCATTTAGAGTGTTGACCCGTAAGCAGAAAATGCCTATCTTTGATAATTCCCCACTGAGTTTATGCCTCGTGGAAGATATTTTGTTTTAGCCTTACTCCCCAGTTCATTTGTCTGGATGGAATTAATCCCCAGTTGAGATATTTCCTCCTCGGGACGAGTCTTGTTTGACCATTTCTCTCTGGTTTATTCCCAGATTGAATTTTGGACCCTTGCTTTGGCAATGGAAGCTTATCGCCTTTGTTGTCCGACCCGTTTTGTTGGTAGTAGGTGATA
Organism: Lathyrus tuberosus; assembly: GCA_022829125.1. Taxonomy (NCBI): domain Eukaryota; kingdom Viridiplantae; phylum Streptophyta; class Magnoliopsida; order Fabales; family Fabaceae; genus Lathyrus; species Lathyrus tuberosus. The sequence continues at coordinate 8,832,904 of JALAZF010000247.1, forward strand.
TAGTTGGCTTATAACCTTTGTCATCCTGCCCTTGTGTTGGTAGTAGGTAATATAGTCGGGTTTAATTACCTCGTTGTAGCTATCACTTGTTTGATAGCTAGTAATCTCTCCTTTCTTTGTTCGAGTTTATCACCTTTGTCGTCCTGCCCTGTGTTGGTAGTAGGTGATATTTCTCGACCCCTTTTAGCTTATCGCCTTTGTCGTCCAACCCATTTTGTTGGTAGTAGGTGATATAGAAGGCTTATTACCTTTGTCGTCCTACCCTGTGTTGGTATTAGGTAATATAGTCGGGTTTGATTACCTCGTTGTAGCTATCACTTATTTGATAGCTGGTAATCCCTCATTTCTTTGTTCGAGTTTATCACCTTTGTCTTCCTGCCCTGTGTTGGTAGTAGGTGATATTTCTCGACCCCTTTTAACTTATCGCCTTTGTCGTCCTACCCGTTTTGTTGGTAGTAGGTGATATAGCTGGCTTATAACCATTGTCGTCCTGCCCTGTGTTGGTAGTAGGTAATATAGCCGGGTTTGATTACCTCGTTGTAGCTATCACTTGTTTGATAGCTGGTAATCTCTCCTTTCTTTGTTTGAGATTATCACCTTTGTCGTCCTGCCCTGTGTTGGTAGTAGGTGATATAGCTGGCCTATTACCTTTGTCGTCCTGCCTTGTGTTGGTAGTTGGTAATATAGTCGGGTTTGATTACCTCGTTGTAGCAATCACTTGTTTGATAGCTGGTAATCTCTCTTTTCTTTGTTCGAGTTTATCACATTTGTCGTCCTACCCTGTGTTGGTAGTAGGTGATATTTCTCGACCCCTTTTAGCTCATCGCATTTGTCGTCCTACCCGTTTTGTTGGTAGTAAGTGATATAGCTGGCTTATTACCTTTGTCGTCCTGCCCTGTGTTGGTAGTAGGTAATATAGCCGGGTTTGATTACCTCATTGTAGCTATCACTTATTTGATAGATGGTAATCTTTCCTTTCTTTGTTCTAGTTTATAACCTTTGTCGTCCTGCCCTGTGTTGGTAGTAGGTGATATTTCTCTACCCCTTTTAGCTTATCGCCTTTGTCGTCCTACCCGTTTTGTTGGTAGTAGGTGATATAGCTGGCTTATTACCTTTGTCGTCCTGCCCTGTGTTGGTAGTAGGTAATATAGTCGGGTTTGATTACCTCGTTGTAGCTATCACTTGTTTGATAGCTGGTAATCCCTCCTTTCTTTGTTCGCGTTTATCACCTTTGTCGTCCTGCCCTGTGTTGGTAGTAGGTGATATTTCTCGACCCCTTTTAGCTTATCGCCTTTGTCGTCCTACCCATTTTGTTGGTAGTAGGTGATATAGCTGGCTTATGACCTTTGTTGTCCTGCCCTGTGTTGGTAGTAGGTAATATAGCCGGGTTTGATTACCTCGTTGTAGCTATTCCTTGTTTGATAGCTGGTAATCTGTCATTTCTTTGTTTGAGATTATCCCCTTTGTTGCCTGCCCTGTGTTGGTAGTAGGTGATATAGCTTGCTTATTACCTTTGTCGTCCTGCCCTGTGTTGGTAGTAGGTAATATAGCCGAGTTTGATTACCTCGTTGTAGCTATCACTTGTTTAATAGCTGGTAATCTCTCTTTTCTTAGTTCGAGTTTATCACCTTTATCGTCCTGCCCTGTGTTGGTAATAGGTGATATTTCTCGACCCCTTTTAGCTCATCGCCTTTGTCGTCCTACCCGTTTTGTTGGTAGTATGTGATATAGCTGGCTTATTACCTTTGTCGTCCTGCCCTGTGTTGGTAGTAGGTAATATAGCCGGGTTTGATTACCTCGTTGTAGCTATCACTTGTTTGATAGCTGGTAATCTCTCCTTTCTTTGTTCGAGTTTATCACCTTTGTCGTCCTGCCCTGTGTTGGTAGTAGGTGGTATTTCTCTACCCCTTTTAGCTTATCGCCTTTGTCGTCCTACCCGTTTTGTTGGTAGTAGGTGATATAGCTTGCTTATTACCTTTGTCGTCCTGCCCTCTGTTGGTAGTAGGTAATATAGTCGGGTTTGATTACCTCGTTGTAGTTATCACTTGTTTGATAGCTGGTAATCTCTCCTTTCTTTGTTTGAGATTATCACCTTTGTCGTCCTGCCCTGTGTTGGTAGTAGGTAATATAGTCGGGTTTGATTACTTCGTTGTAGCTATCCCTTGTTTGATAGCTGGTAATCTCTCCTTTCTTTGTTTGAGATTATCACCTTTGTCATCCTGCCCTGTGTTGGTAGTAAGTGATATTTCTCAGCCCCTTTGAGATTATTACCTTTGCTGTCCTACCCTTTGTTGGTAGTAGATAATCTTTCCCATACCCTTGGTTTATTACCTTGTTGTAACTGTCACTTGGTTGATGGTTGGTAATCTTTCTTTTGGCTTATCACCTTCTTCCATTCGGTTTGTGGTTGGAAATCTTTCCTTTTGATCTTGCTATTACCGGATGTCTGATGGTAGACGATCTGTTTCCCAGCGGAGATTTTTCTCTCCCAGTTGGGACGAGTTATCCCTTTTTCGTTTCTGGTGTTGGTAACTTTCCCTCGGTGTAATCTTACTTCTTTCTCTTCCCCAGTGGAGATTTGTTTCCCTCCCTGTTGGGATGTGTTTTCCCTATTTTGTTTTCCCCCGGTGGAGTCTTTTCTCTTTGCTCCCCAGTTTTTGTTGGTCTCCTGTGGCGTTTCTCCCCACGGAGGTTTTGTGTCTGCATACCATTTGCATGATCATATCATTTTGTGGTCTCTTAGGGCCAAAAATTAGGTTGTTGTTATATTTAAATCTCTTCTATCTCGTTGAGACAAAGACACACATCTTCATATCTCCGAATAGAAGAAACTTAAATAGGGGCAACTGTAATACCCTAATTTTTGCCCCAAAGATTCTCTGCTTGTCATGTGCATTCATGCATACAAACAAGATCACACATTGGTCCCCTCTTTTATAGGATTGTGCCTTGCATGGATCTTTGAGTGTGTGTGTGTTTGTTTAGTTGTTTTATTGCTTAACTTGTTTTATATTTACTAACCGTTAATTAAAATCCAAAAATATTTTGTTTTCTTTCACTAACATTTTCAGGGGAAGAACAGGTTAAAAATACCAAAAATCAGTCCCATAGCTCGAATGAATTTCATCTGAATAAAGTCAAAGTTGATCTGCGATTAATTCAAAAATTATCGGATCAAGAGTTTCCAAGATTTAATTGATTATTATTCATGAGACTCCAAGGATCATGTGTTTATTTCCATGCCTTCTTTGACGAGCAAAAGAATCAAGCCGAACCACAGCAGTGCACTTAAAAATGGCATTTTTTTTCAAAATTTACACTGAGTAACCGGTTACCCTTGTGAAAATTTGAAAAATGGCAGCAAATTCAAATTCAGCAATTGGCACCAATTTTTATCATTTTGATCACATGTGGAATATTCTAGATCACCTCATTTTAATTCCCCTACATCATTTTGATCATTCCCCACCATGTACCATCACCAATCACCACTCTTTTGATAATTTTCCTCCAAATTTGAATTCCAATCCTAATTTTCATTTCCAAACCAAATTCCAAACCACCAAATTTCCAAGCCTAAACTTTATAAATTGAGACCTCATTTCATTCATTTCACAAGCTTTTGATAGCCAATAAACCTCTTGCAAATTCTCTCCCCAACCACAAAACTCACTCAAAGCTTACATTTCTTCTTTTGAAAGCTAACAAGAATTCACATTGAATCTTGTTCAACTTTGAGCTAAACCTTCATCCAAACTTGTTTTCTTCATCAATTCTCATAGATCAAGACTTTGGTGTTTGGATCTCGAAGCAATTTGAAGGAATTTTCAGATTTGAAGTGGTAATTCATCTTTCACCATTGTTGAAGCTTCATCTTCATCTTCCATAATGTATATCTTTGGAGATCCTTGTTACTTGATCCTTTGGATCTTGTAATTGTGTTTAATTGTTGTTTTTCACTATTGTTTTACATAAAATTTCGTGCAATTTCAGTTCCATGATCATAAGGTGTTTGTAAAAAATTTTGAAATTGGATAATTCTGAATTTTGCACATTTTTCTGCATTCTGGTGCAGAGTAACCAGTTACCCTCTGGTGAGTAACCGGTTACTCTGTGTTAATTTTGAAAAACTGCGATTATTTTTAACTAAGTAACCGGTTATCATCTGGTGAGTAACCGGTTACTTCGAAACAGAATGCATATTTTGCCTTGTTTTTGGGGTTGTGTTAGTTTTTCTTCCTCCTTCTTCCCCTTTCTTCTTGTTTTAGCCTTGAAATGCATTGTTGAGATTAATTTCTCTTCAATTTCAATGGAGTTTGGATATGGTTAAATTAATTAAACATTCATTAGTTCAAATCTATCTTTTAATGAATTGTTGAATTCATTTGAGGTGCTTTGATTAGTGATATGTTTTCACACTTAAACTTATCAATTAAAAGTGATTGAACTTGAAGATGAAAGGATCTTGAAAGTGTAATTCAATTTGGCTTTCTCTTCATCTATTTCCTTTTTTTAAATTTTTTTTGATCGATGAAAGTCTTATGGATCTTAGAATTTCTTTGTCAAATTCTTGATCAAGACTAGATCGTTACCTATTTTCTTTTCGTGCGGTATTGCTTTCGGATGACGATTTACATATCGTTCATCTAGCATGCATTAACATAAAGATCTATTGACCGACCTCATTGTAGGGTAATTACTCTGTAAATTACTCGGCGATTGCTTAACATAGCGCAACATTTGTCCCTCTTTATCCAATTCGGAATTTGAACTTTCGTGGTCCGGACCTTGATTGGTCGCGTCAACCTAATGTTGATTAATTTTTTACATTAGGTCCATAACCTTTGAAACTTGGCATTGTAGAAGCTTTGGTTCTACCAATCTTCTGTCAAGTTCATTAACCTTGGCCTAAATGCATTGTTTAATCACTATAGTTCAAAACGCGAAACATAATACTCGGTGAAGGCTTATGGCACTAGAGCCTTGTGCTACTAATTCACTAACTTCTTTATGTTTCCTTCTCGCTCCTTATCTCTCTTTATTTTTTATGCTTTATGTCATTATATCATATCATGTTTATGTTTATGTCATTTTTTTCTTTTGTCCACTTGTACCATATTATCTTGTGCTTTGTTTTTCTTTTGTCCATTTGGACTCAAAAACATTAATAAAGGATTAAACCACTAAAAGACTTGTGCTCTTAATTGTTGGACTATGGCCACTATCCCTTGCATTGGAGGACCTATGTTCCTGATTTTGGACTTATGGACTTAGAATTCATCCCTTATGCTTTGGACAATTATGGAGTTTGGTATTCTAGCCTTTATTTGGCTTGCTTATTGGCTCAAGAGGATGGAATTCTTTCTTATTATGCTTTGAAGAGTGCCTCCTTGTGGTTAGATCTTTCTTATCCTTAGCTTTTATTTTATGCACTAGGATAGTCACTTCTTCTCCACCCCTTCTTCAATTTTCAAAACCTTCTCCCTTTTTCAAAACTTTCATGTTTTCAAACTTAAAACCGCTTTCATAATAAAACCTTGACTTCGGTCAAGTGATTTTTTAAACTTTCTTTTCTTTAATAAATGTCAATCCATGTTAATCATATTTTGACCATTTCAAAAGACTTTAAAAAACACCAAACTCATCAATCTTTTTTTGTGCCTTATGCACTTTTCCTTTAAAACTTTTTCATAAGTTTAGACATGATTCATTTCTTTAAGCGGAATTATTCGCTTGGAAACGACGACTTGTCTTTACACTTAAAATCAACCAAAACAAACAAATTTCATTCTTTGTACCATGAACTACGAGGTTTTAATCCTACATTGCACTTCGTGGGTACGTAGGCATGAGGCGACAAGTCTCTCCAAACACAAAAATCTTAAAAAACAATTTCTCTTCTCATCTCCCCAATCTCTTTTCAAGCAAACCTTTTCAGACCAAAAAGTGATAGATATTTCAAAGGGTTCCTATAGAGTACTATAGACGTTTTGGGTGCTAATACCTTCCCATTGCGTAACCAACCCCGCTTACCCATTCTCTGTTAGTTCTTGTTTTTTTAGAACTCCTTAGGTTTTGTTCGCTCTTTTTTTCCTTTTCCTTTGTGGAATAAATAAAAGCGCGGTGGCGACTCTTGCTTTTTGAGTTAAGTTAATCAATAACTTACACTCACAAATTTCCCCGCTACAGGTACTTAGGCACGAGGGCCCCAATCCTCTGCGAGCACTTTCTTTCTTTATTTTTACTCTTCTCTCTCCTTTTCTTTTAGCTAGAAGCATTTAGATAGAAAACCCATCCAAGCCTAGAAGCAAGCGAAATGGTTCCCTCGAGTACGACGGATGCGTTAGGTGCTAGTACCTTCCTTTCGCATAACCGACCCCCGTTCCCGTTTCTCTTCCCCTTGGGTTTTATCGATATTTTCCTTGTCCTTTGGGACTAAATAAAGTTCGGTGGCGACTCTGTTTTATCTTTGAGTGTGCGATTCACTCAGGTATAAACCAGCCATCTTTAGCTGGCGACTCTGCTGGGGAGTCCTTGCGCTTGCAGGTTGGGGTCTCGCCTAGTTTTGTTTGCTTTGCTTGCTTGCTTGGGTGTTTATCTTTTGCGCTTTACTTGCTTTATTTTCTTGCTTTAGCTTTATGTTTATTTACTGCATTTCTTTACTGCTTTGAATATTCATATGCTGTATATTTTGGATATCTGCTATTTTCTGCTGTTGTTGGGAGGGGTAGATATTATTGGAGAGAAAAGTCCTAACACCAGGCTTAGCATACACATAGGCTAGAACGTGGATAGTCGTGAGGCATGCGTTTCACGCGTTGGGTTACCATGAGAGCCACATCCCAGATCGTGATTCGCTTGAGAATACTTCTGTCCTGTGAGAATTCACTACGGCGGGATGTTTTCACTCTGAGTCCTATGGTTTGGGCGACCTTTCTAGGGACCACCTTGTTGTATCTAGATCACACCTGTGAGGGGGATGGGTTTTTGCAGGAAAACAAGCCACTACATACCCTTGTTCTCTCATACACGTCAGATTGTGCTCACACAGCAGACTATGTTGCACCGACACAAAATTATATACAAATATCTGGATTATTCAGATTTGATTGTTCAGACAATGCTGGCTTTCTATTATTTGTGTTGCATATCATTTCATCATGTAAATTACTTTTTGCATGTGCATTTCCAGGTTTTGAGGACTTATTCTTTGTTGACATTATCATAGAGATGAGTACTGGTTGCCGAGGCATTTTGAGCTACAAGTTTGTGGAGCCTAAGCTGGGTATTTTGAGAGGTCAAGCATCCCGTGTGGTTGAAGATAACAAAGGTGTTTTCAGGGATACCTATGGTAATTTGTTGTCCATCCTCAATACTGAAGTGAACATCACCGCTATTCATACTCAGGTTCAGTTCTATGATCCGCCATATAGGTGCTTCACATTTCAGGATTATCAACTAGCACATACACTCGAGGAGTATGCTTATATTCTGGGGGTTGAGATCAAGAAGCAGGTTCCTTATGTTTACTCTAGTGGTTGTCCGAAGTTTCCTCTTATTGCTGATGCGCTTTGCATTAGTAAGAAGAAGGTGGAGGATAATCTCAAGACCAAAGGGAAAGGTATTCGAGGGTTTGCTTCGAAGTTCTTGGTTGACAAGGCCACTTCTTTTGCTAAGGATGGAAACTGGAAGGCTTTCAATGCCGTTCTTGCTTTGCTGATATATGGGATTGTCTTGTTTCTGAACATGGAGGATTTCATAGATCAGGATGCCATCAGTATCTTCTTGTCCAAGAACCCTGTTCCGACACTTCTTGCTGATACCTACCATTCTATTCATTCGAGGAATGAAAAGAAGAAGGGAACCATTGTCTGTTGTGCTCCTCTGCTGTACCGATGGTTCATGTCTCACCTTCCACAAAAAGGTCCCTTTGTTGAGAATAGTGGTAATCTCAAGTGGTCTCAATGAATCATGTCTCTTACTGCTGATGACATTTCTTGGTATTCTCGAGTCTTCTACAATATTAAGATCATTCTTCATTGTGGGAAATTCTCCAATGTGCCTCTCTTGGGTACAAAGGGTGGAATTAACTATAATCCGAGACTTGTTTTCCAACAGTTGGGATATGCTATGGTTGCTAAGCCTGATCTTGAGGTAGTGGAAGAGTTCATCTTTCATGAAGGGGTTGATGACATGGGTTTGCTGAAGAGGTTTCACTCCGAAGGAAGAGCCGATTTGGGTAAGAAGAATTGCGTAGCCAAGGAAGCTTACACACTTTAGGTCAAAGAACGCGTCAAAGAGATCTTGTTGCCAGTTTCTCCCAAGCCTTCCATGAATTCCAAGCCTCCTGAACTTGCCATTGTTCCTCCATCTGAGGTCGACCAGCTCAAGCTAACTATTGAGAAGTTGAAGAAGGAGAATGCTGATCTTCGTCTCCACCTTGATAAAGTCACTTCCGATAAGGATAACCTATAGATTGAGCTCTTCCAGAAGCGCGAGCGCATGCTCAAAGAGGAGGAGGTTGAACAAAACAAGCGAAGGAAAGTGGGTGATGCTTTGAAGAGCACCTATGGGGGACTTGCTTCAAAAAAGAGACAACTCGCTGATATCCAGTATCAAGCCTACAAGGATGAGTTGAGCTACAAAAAGCAACTTGAAGAGCTTCGAGGGAAGTTATCCGAGTTCAAGACAAAGTGGCAAAGTGAGCAAGACCGTGCTAATCAGTTAGCAAAGGACTTTTCTCAATGTCAAGCCCAGCTCGACAAAGTCTTCGGTGAAATTTAGAAGTTGCAGGATCAAGCACATCAGAGCCGAGAGCAGATTAGTCAGCTCAACATAGAGAGCACTAATTGGGAGCATCAAAGCCGTCATTTTTAAAACCTCCTGGATCAGAAAGAGGCCTTTCTTCAGGATATGCTTAGGGACCTAACCATTCTTTGCTGCGTAACCTCATGAAGAATGTGAAGTATTGGAGTGAAAGGCATTGCCGTCTAGCCAGATTTGTTAAGCATGCATTAGAGGACCTACCTGGGTTTTTGAGGGATGCATATGATGATATATTGCCACACCAGCTTCCTTGGACTATTTTCCAGTTTTTTTCTGTTTACAGGGTGGTATTTGATAGGATCCATGCGGATTTTGTTGTAGCCCAAAAGGAAGATTTTTGACTTGTACTCGACTTGTACTTCTTTCCTTTATTGTTGAATGATTGAAGTTGCTTGCCAATCTTATCTTTCGCACCTATACTTGTATGCTTTATGATTATTGTCAACAAAGATAAGTTTAAGAATTCCTGGAATCTAAAACTTTATTTTTTGCATGCATATCATACATTCATTTGCACACATATGCACGTCCCTTCATCCGAAGTCGTTGCTCATCCTTGTCCTCCTTCTTTGTAGCAAGACGAAGACTCGACATTGGTATTTTACTCGCTCAAAAAAATCCAGAATCATGACTGATTTTGAAGCTGAGAATAGTGCTTATAAGGAAACTATGGCTCAATTCCAAGGTCGGATGGATCAGTTTCAGATGAACATGGATATCATTGTGGAACTCCCTCGTGCTCAGAAGGACGACACTGCTGCTGCCACTATTGTTACAACTGCTACTGATGCAACCATTGTCACTCCTGTTGTGACTACTTCTCCCGTTGTTACAACTACTCCTACTGTTATTCCTTCTCCTGCTATTGTTGAAGTGCCAGTTGAGCCTGTGAATCAGTCTATTGTTCATCCGACCAATTCTCAATACGGTTTGAACAAGATGCCCGCCGGTTTTCCTTGGGGCATGCCTCTGAATTACACTCCTCATATTGCAAACAATGGTAGTGCCTTCATACCATATCAGCCATTTGTTGTGCCCATGCCTAATGGGAATGCTGTTGCGTATCCATGGAGCATGCCTACGCCAGTCCCACCTCCAGTGGTGAATGATGATCCTGAGAATCTTCAGGTTCAGACTCGTCAAACTTCTGGATTGGCTGATATTGAAACCCCTGATGAAGAAGAGTATGTGTATATGGATCTCCCTTTCCAGGTTTCAGTTTCATCTCAAGCTGCTCAAACTGCTGTTCAGAATGTTCATCCTGGGATGTTCTATCCTGGGGCCTCTTCCTCAGCTGCTGTGGTACCTCCTCCGAATTATCCATTTGGTGTTTAGATGGGTCAGAATGCTGGTCAGATGGTTAATCCGGGTTTGGTGTATCCGTCTCAGTTTGCTACTCCGCAAGTGCATGCTCCCGCCGCATCTCAGTTGCCAAATCCTCAGATTCTTGTCAGGCCCATTAATCAGAGTAGACCTGTTGACTACATGTTGTTGGAAGACCGTATCAGAGCTATTGAAGGGTTTTTTGCTTTTGGCATGGAGGCCAAGGATTTGTGTTTGGTTCCGAATGTTGTGCTGCCGCAGAAATTCAAGATACCTGAGCTACCAAAGTATAAAGGTCTAAGTTGCCCACGAAGTCACATCACTATGTACTGCAGGAAGATGACATCCTATATTGATAACGATGACTTGCTTGTTCATTGTTTTCAAGATAGTTTGTCTGGTGCTTCATTGGATTGGTACATGGGCTTGGAGCGCAGCAAGATCTATACTTGGAGGAATTTGTCTGAGGCATTCTTAAATTAATACAAATACAATCTTGATCTGGCGCCTACTAGATTGCAGTTGCAGAACCAGTCTCAGCGCTCAGCTGAAACGTTCAAGGAGTATGCACAAAGATGGCGTGAGATGGCATCTCGTGTGCGACCTGCTCTCTCTGACAATGAGTTAGCTGACATCTTTATGAGTACATTGCAAGGATCCTACTATGAGAAAATGGTGGGTAGTTCTTCATCAAAATTTGCTGACATTGTAACAATTGGTGAATAGATTAAAAACGGTTTGAAGACTGGAAAGATTCCTGGAGCTGCTTCCCAGCAGCCGGCCACTAAAAAATCTCAGAACAGTCAGTCCAAGAAAAAGGAAGTTGAAGCCAATGCTGTGACATTTCAAGTTTCTCCTCAGTATCAAGCACCCATGGCACCCATGGCATATTATCCATATTCGTGCATTGCTGCTGCACAATATCAACAACCTCCGTATCAGTTTCATCTGCAACAATTAGTTCAGAATGCTCAGAATCTGCAACAGAATCAACAGAACAACAAAAGTCAGCAGAATCAAAACCATCAGAACAATAACAATCAAGGAAATCACAAGCGTCCGAATTTCGACAGAATTCCGGTGTCATACACTGAATTGTTTACTTGGTTCACCAAGGGGCAATTGTTCCCACGCAGATCGCACCTGCAATTCCTCCATTTGGCCCGAAGCATAATCCAAATGCGTCATGTACTTATCATGCTGGATACACAGGACATGCAATAGGGACTGTTTTGTTTTCAAAACCAAAGTTCAGGAACTCATTGATAAGAAGATTCTGACTTTCGCTGAGGAAGGACCTAACATTCAGAATAATCCGTTGCCAAATCACGGTGGACCTGTGGTTAGCCTGATTGAGAATAATTCAAGGGCTAAACTGATCATGGATGTTGACGAGGTAAAAACCCTGATGACTGTGGTTTTCAAGAAATTGAATGAACACTGGCTGTTGAAAGGATTGCATGGTAAGTTCAGATTTGTGACGATAATCCTAACCAGTGTCGAAGGCTGAAGGGTTGTGTCCAGATTTTGATGAACCGAGGTGAAGTTCAATTTGCCAGGTCTAAACTGGTTGAGGAAATTGCTGCTATCGAGCCGTTCACCATCCTCTATAGGAAGGTTTCTGTTGAATCCCCTAAACAGAAGAAGGTGCAGCCAATCGTTGTTTGTCCGCCAAAGCCACTTCTGTATCAGAGTTCTAAAGAGGTACCTTGGAGGTATGGTCTACTATATTTTCTGGGGACCAAAAGATAATATTTGCTGAGTCTGAGATTGTGAATGTTACAGCTGTTGGAGGTATGACTCGTAGTGGACGAGTGTTCGCTCCGAAAGTCACTACCAAGCCTGTTCACGTGCCAACTGCTGTTCCCCCTGAGGAAACGCCTGTATCTGCAACCCCTGCTGTTCAACAAGGGGCATCTGCAACAGTTACAGTGCCGACTATCCCGTCTGAGGATGTTTCATAGAGCAAAGAGACACTTGATGATCGAGAGTTCCTTAAGTTGATCAAGAAAAGTGACTTTAAGATTGTGGATCAGCTGGGGCAAACACCCTCAAGGATCTTAATCTTGTCCTTACTCATGAGTTCGCCCGCGCACAGATCAGCTTTGTTGAAGGTCTTGAACACTGCCCATGTCATGCAAGATATATCCGCTGTCGAGTTCGATGATGTAGTGGCCAATATAACTGCAAGTTGGTATTTAGGTTTTAATGAATCAGAATTACCTCCTGAAGGAAATGCCCATAACAAAGCACTGCACATATTTGTAACATGTACAGACATCCTCTTATCTCGTGTTCTTGTAGACACCAGTTCTTCCCTCAATGTGATGCCTAAGGGCACATTGAGTCAATTACTGGTAGAAGGAAGCGAGATGAGGCCGAGCGCCTTAGTTGTCAGAGCTTTCGATGGTTATAGGAGAAGTGGATTTACCCATCAAAGTTGGGCCGCATTTGTTTACCATTACCTTCTAGGTGATGGATATTAATCCGGCGTACAGTTGCCTATTGGGTCGCCCGTGGATCCACGCCGCAGGGGCAGTTACATCCACTTTACATCAGAAGTAGAAATTCATGTTTGACGATCAGCTGGTCATCGTCTGTGGTGAAGATGATCTGATTGTGAGGGAGTTATCGTCTTTCCGATACATCGAGACTGAGGAAGGTATAGCTGAAGTGTCGTTGCTGTGTCTCGAGTTCAAAGATGTTGGCTCTGCTTCCACTAGTCAAAATAGATCACCACAAATTACCTTAGCATCTGCTAAGAGTGCTAAAGAGACCATCGAGAAAGGTGCCTTGCCAGGCTGGGGGCATGCGATTGACGTGGTTGAGAAGCATAATCGTTTTGGATTGGGTTATCATCCTGGTTGACAATCTAGTTCACATGGTTCAAAGCAATGCAACTTGATCAAGTTCAGTAGTGCGGGTTTTCAGAGGGGTGACATCGTGGCAGCCCTTGATGATGCTGGTCCCAGTAATCAGATTTCAAGCTTTGTGCGCAAGTGTCCGCCGGGTTTCAAGCTCAACAACTGGACATCTACCATGATTCCTGTGGTTTTTCCATATAACATGTAATGCATTTTGCTTTCTCATTCCCCCGTCCTCGCCCGAGACAAGTGGATAGCTTGTAAAGGGCTTCACGCTTTTGCAATATTATGTGATCAATAAATAAAAGTTTTTTTTGCATTCAAAATCATGCTCTGTTTTCTCTCTTTATTTTACTTTTCCACAAACAAATTGCAAAAGTTTCTTTTATTTTCACCTTTCAAAATAGCTCATTCTAAACATATTCATAAACATGTAGAACTAATAAAAGCATTGATAACAACATGGCAAATATCCATTGTAATTAAGGAATTCCAATTAACCAAGCCGAAGAAGATGGTGAGGAAGATTGTGAATAACTGGCTGAACTAGCAAGGCTCCTTGAGCATGAGCATAGAGAGATTCAGCCACACAAAGAGTTAGTGGAAGTTGTCAATCTTGGTACTAATGAGGTCAGAAGAGAAGTCAAGGTTGGCGCGTCTCTTGTTAAGCATGTACACTCTGAGTTGGTCAAGTTATTGAAAGAGTATGTTGATATCTTCACCTGGTCCTATCAAGATATGCCTGGGTTGGATACCAACATCGTTGAACATCACTTGCCACTCAAGCCTGGATGTCCTCCTGTCAAGTAGAAACTCAGGAAGACTAGACCCGACATGGCACTCAAAATCAGAGAAGAGGTAAAGAAACAGTTTGATGCTGGGTTCCTTGCCACTTCCGAATATCCTGAATGGATTGCCAACATTGTCCCAGTTCCAAAGAAAGATGGGAAAGTCAGAATGTGTGTGGATTATTGAGATCTCAACAAGGCCAGCCCGAAAGATGATTTCCCCTTGCCTCATATTGATGTCTTGGTGGATAACACAACACAGTTCTCTGTCTTTTCGTTCATGGACGGGCTTTTAGGATATAATCAGATCAAAATGTCCCCAGCTGATATGGCGAAGACTACTTTCATCACGCCATGGGGTACATATTGTTACAAAGTCATGCCATTCGGTTTGAAGAATGCAGGGGAAACATACCAACGTGCCATGACAACCCTCTTTCACGATATGATTCATAAAGAGATTGAGGTTTACGTGGACGATATGATTGCCAAGTCCAAAACTAAAGATGATCACCTGGTTCATATGAAGAAACTGTTTGACAGACTCTGGAAGTTTAGATTGCGGTTGAATCCTGATAAGTGCACCTTTGGAGTTCGATCTGGTAAACTGTTGGGCTTTATTGTGAGTCAGAAAGGCATTGAAGTTGATCCTGACAAGGTTCGGGCAATTCAGAACATGCCGCCTCCCAAAACAGAAAAAGAAGTCCGTGGCTTTCTGGGCAGACTTAATTACATCTCAAGGTTCATTTCCCATTTGACGGCTACCTGTGAACCAATGTTCAAATTACTAAGAAAAAATCAATCGGTTGAATAGAACAATGATTGTCAAGAAGCATTTGACAAAATAAAACAATACTTGCAAGAACCACCGATCTTAGTACCGCCGGTTCCTGGTAGGCCTTTAATCATGTATCTCACCGTTCTCAATGAATTAATGGGATGTGTATTGGGTCAACATGACGACACTGGCAGAAAAGAACATGCAATATACTATTTGAGCAAGAAGTTCACTGATTGTGAGACCAGATACTCACTCTTAGAGAAAACTTGTTGTGCTCTGGTCTGGGCTGCTCGACGCCTACGACAATACATGATTTTCCATACTACTTTGTTGATATCTAAAATGGATCCGATAAAATACATATTTGAGAAGCCTGATGTCTCTGGAAGGATTGCTCGGTGGCAGATGCTGTTAACTGAGTATGATATCCAACATGTTACCCAGAAAGCAATAAAAGGGAGCGTCTTGTCTGATTACCTTGCTCATCAACCTGTAGAGGGTTATCAACAAATGAAGTTTGACTTTCCCGATGAGGATGTTCTGTTTATCAGAGATTATGAGACTCCAGACCCTGACATAGGACCCGAACCAGGGGCGCGATGGACGCTCATGTTCGATGGTGCCTCTAATTCTAAAGGGCGTGGAATCGGTGCTATCCTGATCTCTCCAACAGGTTTTCACCTTCCCTTCATTGCCAGATTATGCTTTGTATGCACCAACAATATGGCTAAATACGAAGCAAGTATCTACGGTATTGAAGTGGCTATTGACATGAGAATCAAGATTCTTGAGGTCTATGGAGATTCTGCCTTGGTCATCGGTCAAGTTAGAGGGAACTTTGTGACTCGGGATTCCAAGTTAGTTTCGTACCAACAATACATTGCAAAGTTGATTCCTTACTTTGATGAGATTTATTTTCATCATATCCCCAGAGAATAGAATCAACTAGCTGATGCACTTGCCACTTTAGCTTCGATGTTCAAGGTCAAGTGGAAGAATGAAGCTCCTCATATCCGCATTGATCATTTGAATGAGCCAGCGCACTGTTTAGCAATCGAGGATGAGTATGATGACAAGCTTTGGTTCTACGACATTAAGAGATATCTGGAAAAATAGGAATATCTCGAGGGTATTACTATCATTGACAAGAAAGCTCTTATGCGGCTTTGCGCCAAGTTCTTCTTAAGTGGTGGTGTACTGTACAAGAGGAATTATGATTCCGTATTGCTCAGATGCATGGATAGACACGAAGCAAACACGATCATAAGATCCATACATGAGGGCTGCGAGGGTGTACATGCTAAAGGTCCTGCTATGGCCAAAAAGATCCTTCGGGTTGGATATTACTGGACAACAATGGAGGTAGATTGTTAACACTTTGCCAAGAGGTGTCACAAGTGCCAAATCTACGAAGACAAGATCCATGTGCCTCCAACTCCATTGAACGTTTTGACTTCACCTTGGCCATTCTCCATGTGGGGTATATATATGATTGGAATGATCGAGCCGAAGGCTTCCAACGGTCATCGATTCATTCTAGTTTCTATCGACTACTTCACCAAGTGGGTTGAAGCTGCTTCTTACGCAAATGTTGCACAACAAATGGTTGCCAGATTTATCCAGAAAGAGATAATCTGTCGCTATGGCATTCCTAGCAATATTATCACGGATAATGTAAGCAACCTGAACAATAAGATGATGAAGGAGTTGTGTCAAGAATTTAAGATCGAGCACCACAACTCATCACCATATCGGCCCAAGATGAATGGCACCGTTGAAGCAGCAAATAAAAACATCAAGAGGATTGTCCATAAAATGGTCAAGACTTACAAGGATTGGCATGAAATGCTTCCTTTTGCACTGCATGGCTACAGAACTTCAGTCCGCACTTCTACTGGGGCAACTCTGTATTCACTTGTGTATGGTATAGAGGCAGTTCTACCCATTGAAGTCAAAATTCTTTCGCTCAGAGTTATCATGGAAGCAGGGCTTGATGAAGTTGAATGGGTTCAATATAGATACGACTAGCTGAATCTCATCGAAGAGAAGCGCCTTACAGCCGTTTGACATGGTCAGTTGTATCAGAGACGCCATAAGCGAGCTTTTGACAAGAAAGTTCTCCCTCGAACATTCTGTGAAGGCGAGCTCGTGCTCAAGAGATATTCACCTGTTCACTCGGATCCACGAGGTAAGTGGACTCCCAATTACGAAGGACCCTTTGTTGTCAAGAAGGCCTTCTCAAGCGGAGCCCTGATCCTCACCACCATGGATGGGGAGGAGTTTCCATCGCCCGTGAACTCCGATACAGTCAAAAAATATTATGCCTGAAAAAAAATGGATAAGAGTTCGCTAGATTGACATCCGCAAGGATAATCTAGGCAAAAATGGATGTCCCGATGGACCAAAAAAAAGAAATGTCCATGCAAAAGTTAGGGACAATGGAAAAAAACAATAATATCCCGCTAAGTTAAAAACCCGAAAGGGCGACTTAGGCAAAAAGGAGTATCCCGGTGGACGAAAAAATATAGAAAACATGTCCAGGCAAAAATTAGGGATAAAGGCATTGACTGTGAACCCCTGAGCCTCTTTTCTTCATAGCTAGACCTCAGACGATAACAGAGCAGTCAAATCATCATCAACTGGTGCAAGGCGTTGGAACCTAGACTTACAATGGATGGTAGCCATTGTTGTAATCAATGCAAAACATGAGTTCCCTTTGCCATTTACACTTGTTTTTCAATTTTATTGAAAATTTCCTCATCAAGGATTTTTGCATCCTTGTACACATCTTATGTACAAAATTTTCACATTCAATAAAATGCATCATTTGTTATCTCAATTGTTTTCATTCCAGTATTTTTTGCAAAATAAACAATTATTTGTGATCACATAATACTATAAAACGTTGAAAACAATAAAAATCTAAATCAATCGAGAAAACATTATGCATTGCATATTTTACTGGTAATTATTGCAGGATAATCAGTAATATCCATTGGTGAGCCTAACGCCCGGTCGACAATGTGACAGTTCTTTGAAGAAGTTGTTTCCTCAGCAGTTCCTCAGCAGGGTCATCATTTCCCCAGCAATCGCCATTTGTGGTTCTCAGGAAGGGTTGATTACCTTCCACTTCCCCAACAGATCCATAATGTCTTCAGTAAAGTTGTCATGATGTACCCTGAGAAGAGACAGGTTTGTTCTTTTACCCAGCACGGGTCGTGCATCATCCGTAGCATGTCGGTTTGTCACGCACCCGCAGCTGTACGATTTGGTTCCTCGTCTTCTCCAAGCAGAGAAGATCCTTCGAGCCTTGTGAATTCCTTGCAACAGAGTCAGTGATAGCTTAGAAATCGGTGTTTTCTGATTTCATTCCACAGACAGAGTAAGTCGTGATGGAAAGGTTGGCCTGATTCTCTTCCCCTCCCGCATTGTCAATGGTGATGGATGGGAGATTTGAGCCTTCTCAGTTTCTTCCCCAGCGGAGTCTCCACCATTTTTTGGGTTTTTCCACAGCGGATTTATCACCCTTTGGGGGCCGTTCCCCAACAGAGTTTGTCTTCATCTGTGTTTTCTCCCCGACCAAGGATGTCGAGATCGTTTTGCTACAATCTCTGCCTAACTCACCGTGCATCACCTTAACCTGCATTTTTGCATTGCATGATATCAAGCATCATGTAGAATGCATACATGGCATATGCATCAAGCATACTCCCTCTCTTTTGGCCAGATTCATCCCTCAGTAGATATTCAGCCAAACTTCGTACTTATCAACCCTCAAAACAAAACTCTTCATTTGTCACCGTCGGCCAAATTTTCGAGCTACTCTTTTATTTAATCCCCTTCTACCTCGAATCATCGAAAAGCTAGTGCAATTCGTACATTCAGGTCCAAGAGGATTAAATAGGGGCAGCTGTCATAACCCGAAATTTGACCTCCCTTTTTTGCCTTTTTGCATAAGCACGAACATTCGCATCGCTGGCATATGCATCCGCACTTTTCTCTATGTGTTTCTTGTTGAGGATTTTCAGGTTTTTTGCCCGATTAATCGCATCCTCACGAAGTCATTACATCATCAAATCAAGCTCAAAATAAAGGTTTCCATGTTTACTCATCAAAACAAGAGGTGGAAAATTGAAACCGGGACTTCAGTATCATTTCCCAAGCAAATTTGGCCAAAATTGGCTGAAGTAACTGGTTACCCTATGGTGAGTAACCGATTACTCTATACAAAGTTGTAGTTCCAACTGCATTTTTTGGGATAACAACTGTGTACACTCTTTGGTCTTTGGTTCTACAGTGTTCTAGCAGCATGTGGAATATTCTAGACATCTCTAGACATTTCAAGACTATCCAAGACATTCCAAGTGCATTTATTCCAATGTATCATTCCCAAATTAGTGCACCATGTTCCTTGATTTCCAAGTATGTGGACCTTTGGATATTGGAGCTCACATTGGGATTGTTACTGAGTTGGTTCTAACTAACCAAGTTAACCGCTTGACTCAGTGAGTCAAGCCTAACTAACTCCTAGCCTAGTTCCAAACCACCCAAAGCTAAGTCCAAACCAAATTCCAAACCTCTTACACTTCAAACCAAAAATCTATATAAACACAACTTCACTCACTTTTCAAGGATCAACCATTTTCACACAAATTCCTCACACTTCACTCTCAATTCTCTCACATTCTCTCTGATTTTTCTCTGCTACATCTTCATCTTCATCTCAATTCTCTTCCAAAACCTCACCAAAGCTCAATTTCTACATTAAGGGATAATCACTTTTACATCAAAAGTGATCATTTCTTGAGCTCAACCGTCATTATCTTGCTATTATACTTGGATTTCTGGAGTTTTATAAGCTTTTGGATTCATCTCAAGTGATTACTTCAAGTTTCTTCGGTGATAATTCTCATTTCGGAGTTTTCGTCACAATTTGCTCGGTTTCGGTACGTTTCGTCAAAAAATTGAAGATTCCTCTAGTTTTCTTTGATTATCTGCATCAAGAATCCTTTGCAACAATTACCAAGGCACATCTCAGCCTTGTAGGTTGGTGGATCTCACTTTACTCATTGTTTCGATCGTTTTCGCGCGTTTACGATGTAATTTCAATTGTTTTTCGGTTTGATTTGCCATGCATTTGCTTGATCTTTGATCTCCATGATTAATGCTTGTAATTTGTGTTTAATTGATCTTACATGATGTAATTTTCGTGCACAAGTTCATACCCTAGCATGTGGTGGTTGGCATAAGTGATTAAGTGCTGAAAATCACTTTTTAAAAGCTGTTTTTGCTGTTATTTTTGCCACTGTCACAATGGTAACCGGTTACCATGTGGTGAGTAACCGGTTACTCAATGTATTTTTCACCAAAAAATGCAGTTTTCAAGCAAGTAACCGGTTACCCTATGGTGAGTAACCAGTTACCACTGTACAGAAAGGCCATTTTTGAGTTTTTTTCAAGTGTGTTTGCCATCCTTTCTTCCTCTAACTTCCATGGATCGATAAGCTTGATATTTGTGGATGTTTTAAGTGTTGTTTAACTTCTGTTTGAAGCATGCTTATCAACTTTCGTTGCTCGATTTTTCATTTATCGATTATTTGTAACTTTGGCAATGTTTGTTCATGAACATCTTGCATTCCATTTGATCACTTGTTAACATGTTTTACAATGCATACTAATTATCATTTGGTACTGTTTTTGCATGTCATTTCTTGCTTTGCATTAAGTTTGTTCTTGATTGAGCAAATTTAATTTTGTATAATAAATAATTCACACCTTTTGCTTTAATGATTTTTCATTCTCTTTGGATAATTGTTAACATAGCATTTCCCTTTGATTAATTGATCGAAACCATGTTTCAATTAGTTGGTGTTCCCCTTCCCTGTCTTTAGGATCTCTTTAGAGCTTCTCTTTCTGGATCCCCCATGGAGTTAGAGTTTCACACTATGCACTGCATTGGAGCACTGTACAAACTGAAGCTGTTACGCTGTCCATTTCACAACACGCGGAAGCACTGTACAACTTGGAGCTGTTGTGCTGTCCGTTTCAACTTCTACTCTACACCCTATGTGTTAGAGAAGGAATGAGAAGGGAGAATTCATACTCTCATTCTGACTACTTCAGGTAGGGGACGAATGACCCTGTGCTTGGCTTAGTCACCTCTATCTCCAGGCGGTAGTGTACCTTCTTCCCCAGTCAAGTCGATTCTTGATCACTTCTATCTCTTTCGATCTCTCTCTTTTGATCAATCACCCTTATTCTTGGTTAAGATCATTGCCCCTTTTGGTAGTAAACTCTATTTGTTTCAATACCCTGTTCTTTTCTTGCGGACAATCATTGCTTCTCGATCCCCCAGAAGAGTCTCAATTCCTTTTCTTCGGTTAAGCGCAGTATTCCTGTTAAACACCGAAACCCCTGCGGAGTTTGCAACCTTTTCTTGGTTCTTCTCCCTTTGTTTGGTTAACCACAGTTTGTCAGTTAAAACACCAATTTGCGCGTCTTTTCAGTTAACCACAGTCTGCCTGTTAAAATACTGAGCCTTTCGGGTTAATCACCTTCTCTTGGTTAATCACCCATTTTTCAGTTAACCACAGCCTGTCTGTTGAAATACTGAGCCTTTTGAGTTAATCACCTTCTCTTGTTTAATCACTCATTTCCTTCTCGGTTAATCACAATCCTTCTATTAAAACCGAATCCCCATCAGTTGGCAACCTTTTCTTGGTTCGAATACTTGCTCCCTTGGGTTAGTAACCTTCTTTTGGTTCTAATACCCTTTTCGTTGGCCAAGTACCGTTTGTTCAGTCAGTACCAACATCCCCATTGGGTCACAACCTTTGCTTGGTTCCACACCCATCCTTTGGGTTACAACCTTCATTCGGTTCTACACCCGTTCTTTTGGTTAATGACAGTCTATCTGTTAAAACCTTTTCCCCACAGAGTCTTACTCTTTCTCTTCGGTTAACCACTGCCAGTCAATTAATATATCGAGCCCCTTTTCTTTTGGTTTCAACACCATCACCTTTGTTTGTTCCCCAGTAGGGTCGCTACCGTCTGGTCCCCAGCATAATTCTTTGTTCTCTTACCTCCCAGTGGAGTCTCTTCTATTCTTTTTGCTTTTTTACCTTCTTGGTTTCGACACTATTCTTGCACGTTATCCTCAGCACCGTTACTATTTTTTCCTTTGTACTCCTTTCTTGGTTTTGACACCATTTCTTTTGCATCCCCAGCGGATCTTTCCCTTCCTATTTTGTTCTTGGTTTTGACACCATTTCTTTTACATCCCCAGCGGATCTTTCCCTTCCAACTTTGTTGTATATTTGGGTGTGCGATTCACTCAGGTATAAACCAGCCATCTTCACTACCAAGCCAGGAATGAAATCACTAAGTAGAATTGGTTCAAAGCTAAACTCCAACGTTTATAGCTTAGCACCTAGAAACTACCCTTCCTAGATTTCTATCTAAGACTCTCCTAGGTATGAGACCCTTCTCAATTCCCTTCCAATCACAGCAGTGACTAAAAATATTACAACTCAATAAGCAGTCCGTCTCAGTATTCACACAAACACGAGAGGCTCACAAAATGTATAAACCCTAGTACTTCTAAAACAGCTGCAATAATCAACCTCAAACTAGGTTAATTCTAACCTATTTATATTGCAAACAACAGCTGGAGTTGGGCTTCTAAAATGCAGCATATATCTTCCTCAGAATTAGCGACCTAATTCTTTCTTCAATCCCTAGTTACCAAAAATGTCTCCTTCACAAGGAAACCGCAAATTCATTTAGAATCAGAATACCTGATTCCACATTCTCAGATGCCACCTGGAATCCTAGTCATATTCCAATCACACTTGTTACCAAAAACAGTTAGTTCAAAACTGTAACAGACAAAGATGTCGAATCCTCCTGATAAGACATCTTGTCTAACATCTTAACCTGCAGTTAGTTCAACATGTTAGGACATCTTGTCCAACATCTGTCTGCTAAGTTAGTTTTACCAAAATTAATGCTAACCTCAAAAGCTGGGACTCAACAGCTCTAATGAAGAACTTACTTACTTTCAATGGAAGAAAGAGCTTTGGTGAATTTGGGTAGATGAAGATTTGAGAGAAATTTTTGCAAGGTGAATTTGGCTATCAAAAGCTTGTAGAATGAATGAAATAAGGCCTCTATTTATAAAACTTAGGCTTGGAAATTTTGGTGGTTTGGAATTTGGTTTGGAACCAAAATTAGGCTCGGAATTTGAATTTGGAGGCAAAATCAAGATCAAGTGGTGATTAATGAGGATGTATGGTGGGAATTAATTATGATGAGGTTGGGGAATTAAAACGAGGTGATCTAGAATATTCTCATGATTAAACAAAGTGAAATTTGGTGCCAAATGCTGCAGAATTGAAAAATTATGTTTTTAGACAAAAAACGCATTGGTTAATCAATTAACCATTTGCATGTACAAATGTGTTAATCGATTAACACGGGGAAAAAGTGAGAAGAATGGCTTTTTGATGTGTTGTCTTGGCTCTGGCTCGATTCTCTTGACTTGTCAAAGAATGCATAGAAATAAACACATAAACCTTGGAGTCTCTTGAATAGTAATCAATTAATTCTTGGAAACTCTTGACCAAATGATTTTGAATTGTTTGCAGATCAACTTTGACTTAGTTCAGATGAATTTCACTCGAGCTGAGGAACTGGTATTTTATATTCTTGATCCCAACCTCTTCCTGAAAAAGTTAGTAAATGGAAAACAAACATATTTTTGGATTTTAATTAAGGATTAGTAAACATATACATAAACAAACATCAAGAAAACAGGGGTGCTTGGTGATCTCCCTCAAGATCAAAACTATAAAGGAAGGCAAGAGAAACAAAGCTTGTGAACTTGTTTGTGGTAATGTGATGCAAATGATATGTGGGATCTTAGGGGTAAAAATTATGGTATTACAACTGCCCCTATTTAAGTTTCTTCTATCCGGAGATACGAAGATGAACATCTTTGTCTCGGCGGGATAGAAGAGACTTAAATATAACAATAAACCCAATTTTTAGACCTAAGAGACAACAAAATGATATGATTATGCAGATGGTATGCAGACACAAGACCTTTGTAGGGAGAATATGCCATAGGAGAGAAACAAAAGCTGCGGAGCCAAAAAAAAAGAGAGAAGACTCCGCAGTTGAAAACTAAAGAGTAAGATTCCACTGAGGGAAAATTACCAACACCAAAAATGAAAGAGGGAAAACTCATCCCAACAGGAGGGGAAAGATCTCTGCTAGGGAAAATATCATCTATGACCAGACGTCCGGTAATAACATGATCAAAAGGAAAGATTACCATCTACCAACAAAGTGGCAGCTACGACAAGGCAATCAACCAAAATGATACGAGAAATATTACCTACTACCAACAAAGGGCAGGACGAAAAAGGTAATAAACTCAAAAGGAGAGATTACCAACAATCAACAAAGTGATAACTACGACAAGGTAACCAAAACAAGCTATATTACCTACTACCAACTAAATAGGCAGTACGACAAAGGTAATAAGCTAAAAAAGGAAGAGAAATATTACCTACTACCAACTAAGGGCAGTATGACAAAGGTAATAAACTCAAAAGGGAGAGATTACCAACTATCAACCAAGTGATAGCTACAACAAGGCAACCAACTCGAATGGCAAGATTACCAACTATCAACCAAGTGATAGCTACGACAAGGTAACTAAACCAAGCTATATTACCTACTACCAACTAAATGGGCAGTACGACAAAGGTAATAAGCTCAAAAGAAAAGGGATTACCAACTATCAACCAAGTGATAGTTACGACGAGGTAATCACCCAAAAGGATACAAGAAATATTACCTACTACCAATAAGGGGTAGGACGACAAAGGTAATAAACTCAA
Source organism: Lathyrus tuberosus (assembly GCA_022829125.1). Taxonomy (NCBI): domain Eukaryota; kingdom Viridiplantae; phylum Streptophyta; class Magnoliopsida; order Fabales; family Fabaceae; genus Lathyrus; species Lathyrus tuberosus. The sequence goes on from JALAZF010000247.1 coordinate 8,857,391, forward strand.
AAGAAAAGGGATTACCAACTATCAACCAAATGATAGTTACAACGAGGTAATCAACCAAGCTATATTACATACTACCAACTAATAGGCAGTACGACAAAGGTAATAAGGTTATGCTGTCAGAGCAAGAGACCAAACTAAATCCAGGAGTAAACCAGAGAGAAACGGTCAAACAAGACTCTACCCGGTGAGAAAATATCTCAACTAGGGATTAATTCCATCCAGACAAATGAACTGGGGAGGAAGGCTAAAACAAATATCTTCCACGAGGCATAAAATCAGTGGGGAATTAACAAAGATAGTCATTTTCTGCTTATGGGTCGACACTCTAATGGAGAGAGGACACACATGCTCTGCGGGGAAAACAACACCGAAGAGCAAGGAAGCACCAACACAAATGCAAGATGCACAATGCAACAGTAACATGTTATGCACAACAAATGATGCGCATGCAATGCGTATGAGTATGAATATGCTGACAAAACAAACATAATGATGAACAGAGAATGGATAAACATCACAACACCACAGAATACTCAGCTAATCTCAACAAGATGGAGATATCATTAGCAAGTCTGCTAGGGATTCAACTGAAGAAATCCTACAAGAGATAAACAAAAGCCATCAAAGGAAAATAAATCCTACTACAAGGCCCAAATCTTGCTGGAGAAAGGAAGATACTCCTTGGGGAGAAACCCAAATATCAATCTTCTAACATCGACGATCCACAATGAGGATAACAACATGAACTTTGCTTCGAGGATGGAAGGAAAGCCGTTGGGGAATCATAATAACCCAAATCTTTCTAACTCTTCCCGGGGATCATAAAAATTCACAGGAACTTCCACTTCAATAAGATGAGGAGATCTACTACGGAAAAATAATGAATCCGCTGGGGATTGTATAAACTTGTAAACTGTTACAAAAAATCCACTGGGGAAGCAAGGCAAATCTGCTGGAGATATAAGAAAAGTCCCAATTCTGAAAAAAGCATTCTGGACTTGCTGGGGAAAACAGTAAAAGGTCAAGTTGTGGGGGATTTTAGATCAATACTCATCCTAAATGAGAGAAAACCTAACTGGTGACTAATATATCAGTACTCCTTAAATAGAGACGTCATCAGCGACTTCATTGGGGAACATCCGAAATAGTGATGCACACCCTTCACTGGGAGGATAAATCTCTGAATAAAATAATCTGGAGAGAAATACATCCTGGACTTGCTGTGGAAAATAAGAATTTAACATCACTGCTTTATGCTTGAGAAATATTCGAAACAAAAATGCACCGCCTCTGCTAGGGAATCAGGAGGGATAAATCTTTGTGTAGAAATACCTGGAGAAAAAGGCATCCACAAGATAAGATAAAACCCGACAAGCGGCCACTATGTCAATACTCCTTCGAGGGAAATAACATTGCTCTCCGTTTGGGGACATTCAAAGCAGCAACAACATGCCTAGAGAGTAAAACTCTGAGTGGGGATTCTTCATATGACTTCTGCTGGGGACAGCAAAAGATGAATCTCTGCGTGGGGACTAACATCAAGGAGAGGTGAACCTTAAAACTGCTCAACTTCCTGACTATAACATAATTAGCTGAGGATGATCCGGGCCAATACCTAGCTGGGGAAAAACTGAACAGCATCAGATCTTATGAATTCAACACATCATAACAAATCTTTGAGGGAACCCATCATCTTGTTAAAAACTAAAAGGGGAAACCTAGTTATATCCATAGGAACAAACTCGGCTGAGGAAATATCAATAAACTCTACTGGGGAGTAAGAACGGATCCTGCTGAGGAAAACAATATGCTTTGTGCTTCACGATCTTACCATTCTTGGAATAACCGTTGACATTCCTTTTGGTATTCATAAATCAAAATAAAATGTTTTTATAATTTTCAAAATTTAAATCAATTATTCTCATTTTGTTTCAAAAATCATCATCAACAATAAATGAAACTTTGCAAACAGAAACAAGGTAAGAATTGCAAAAAAGGGACAAAGGCCCAAATTTTATTAATATAATGGTAGTCCGCAAATGGCGTAACTCCATGGATCATTACAAAGTTTGAAAATGGTAAATACATGGAAAGGGTTACATTGAAATACAATGACCACCAATCTCCCTAATAATTTTGAAATCAATTCTGCTCAAAACTTTCATCGAGAATGATTGAAAAAGAAATCATTGATAGGAAATGTTGCTTCCAAGTGATCAAGACTGGCCAAATGCAGTTACTTGCCATAATCCCTAAATTTTTCCTAGATTTCCCTCTCGGGGTTTCAATCTACTGGGATGATTAATTCAGTTTTTGTCTCTAATTTTTTCCTGGACCGCCCTTTCGGGTTTTCAGCCCACCGAGACACTCATTTTTGCCTAAGTCGCCCTTTTCGGGTTTTCAACTTAGCGAGTTGTTCTTTTTTATTTTATTTTTTATTTTTAGGCGAAGTACTTCTTGAGTGTATCGGCATTCACAGGACGAGTGAACTCTTCACCATCCATAGTTCTAAGAAGTAATGCACCACCAGAGAAGGCTCTCTTGACAACATACGGGCCTTCATAATTGGGAGTCATTCTTTTCAAATGCCTTCTTCATTCTCTGTTGATACAGTTGACAGTGACACAAGGCCATCATTCTTTTCTCTTCAATCAAATTCAACTGATCATATCTACTTTGACACCATTCAGCCTCAGACAATTTAACTTCCATCAAAACTCTCATAGAAGGGATTTCAACTTCTACCGGGAGCACTGCTTCCATACCATAAACAAGAGAGAAAAGGGTTGCCCATGTTGAAGTGCAGATGGATGTACGATACCCATGCAGAGCAAAAGAGAGCATATCATGCCAGTCCTTGTATGTAGAAACCATTTTCTAAATGATCTTCTTAATGTTCTTATTAGCAGCTTCAACAGCCCCATTCATCTTAGGTCTGTAAGGAGAAGAATTATGATGCTCAATCTTAAACTCATCGCATAATTCCTTCATCATCTTGTTATTCAGATTCGACCCAGTATCAATGATAATCTTGCTCAGAATGCCATACCGACAGATGATTTGGTTCTTGATAAGTCGGACCACTACTTACTTGGTCACATTGGCATATGACGCCGCTTTAACCGACTTGGTAAAATAGTCAATAGCCACCAAAATAAAACGGTGTCCATTCGACGCTTTAGGCTCAATCATTCCAATCATATCAATGTCCCACTTGGAGAAAGGCCGTGGAGAAGAAATTACATTGAGAGAAGTTGGAGATACATGAATTTTATCAGCATAAATCTGACACTTATGGCACTTATTCACATATTTGCAACAGTCAGATTCCATTGTCAACCAATAGTAGTCTGCTCTTAACATCTTTTTAGCCATTGCATGTCCATTGGCATGAGTACCAAATGATCCTTCATGAATTTCTTTCATTAACATGTCTGCTTTGTGTCTATCCACGCATCTGAGCAAGACCATGTCATAATTTCTCTTATACAACACATCATCATTCAAGAAGAAGCTACCAGGCAATCTTCTCAAAGTTTTCTAATCCTTCTTGGATGCCCCAAGTGGGTACTCTTGATTCTGAAGAAAGCATTTAATATCATAGTACCAAGGTTTATCATCAACAACCTCTTCAACCGCAAACACATAAGCTGGTCTATCAAGACGCATAACATTGATTCTCGGCACATCATTCCATCGATTCACCACAATCATGGAGGATAATGTTTCTAAAGCATTTGTCATTCGATTCTCCACTCTGGGTATATGGTGAAACTCAACCTTATTGAAGATAGTTGACAACCTTCTTGCATAATCACGATAAGGAATTAAATCAGGTTGACGTGTCTCCCACTCCCCTTTAATCTGATTAATCACTAGGGATGAATCTCTGTATACATCAAGAATCTTGATTCTTAAATCAATAGCTTCTTCCAAGCCCATAATACATGCTTCATATTCTGGCGCATTATTTGTGCAAGTGAACATCAACCTTGCAGTGAAAGGAATATGAGAACCATGAGGAGTAACAATTATTGCCCCAATACCATTGCCATACTCGTTAACAGCTCCATCAAAAATCAAACCCCATCGGGATCTATGCTCAGGCCCTTCTTCAGGTAATGGTTCTTCACAATCTATAACATTTAGGTACATCACATCCTCATCAGGGAAATTAAACCTGATAGGTTGATAATCATCAATTGGCTAGTGTGCCAAATGGTCAGCCAAAACACTTTGTTTTATCGCTTTTTGAGTTCGGTACAGGATATTATATTTTGACAACAACATTTGCCAACGAGCAATCCTCCCAGTTAAAGCAGGCTTTTCAAAAATATACTTGATTGGATCCATTTTAGATATCAACCAAGTTATATGATTCAACATATACTGGCGAAGGCGTTTGGAAGCCCAAGCTAAAGCACAATATGTCTTTTCAAGCATGGAATACCGAGACTCACAATCGGTGAACTTCTTGCTCAAATAATAAATGGAAAATTCTTTTCGACCAAATTTATCATGTTGACCCAGAACACAACCCATAGATTCTTCCAAAACCGTCAAATACATAATCAGAGGTCTTCCTTCCACCAGAGGAGACAAAATCGGAGGTTCAAGCAAATACTCTTTAATACTTTCAAAATCCTTTTGACAATCATCTGTCCATACACAACCCTGATCTTTGCGGAGATGCTTGAAGATCGGTGCCCATGTGGCAGGCATATTGGATATTCTCATACCCCAAATTTTGACCACTAAGATTTCCCATCATTGTGAAAATTATCATCACAATATGGATGTACCTTTATGCCTCATCAGTCTCCTCAAGAATTGTTGAGCATTCCCTACAACTAAGAATTAGGGTTTCAAGCTCTCTCAGAGCTCTTAGACAAAGGATCAATCAAGGAATGACATGATATTAAAATTTTCTAAACCTCTCAAACATCCACAATGGATCAAGAGGACCCCCACATCAAGGATCAAGCACAAGGCTGCAACATTCCAAGTGGATTAAGCCTTAAGATCGCCAGTGTCACCAAATTCGGGTTTTGGTCGACCAGGGCCTCCAGATGGAGTTTTTCCTCTGGGCATGAGCCAATTCTTCAAAACATAACCCAAGATACTCCAAGGGACCTCATGGACCCCATCTTCAAGTCAATTTAGGCTCAGGGGATGCATTCACCAAAAAAATCAGGAATTAGGGTTTCTTGACCTAATTCACCCCTAAGTTGACTTTTGGGACAAAGCATGAGCCAAAACCTCAAGAAATGAATTGAGGGTCCCTAATACACTACATTGATCCATTTGCAATAATGGATTGATCCAAGAAGCTTGATTCACAAGTTTCAAGTTCATCAGAACCACAGTTAGGGTTTCGCGGAAAAAAGTCAACTGTGCCTTTGACTTTTGACCAGGACATGCTCCCAAACCTTGGGACATGATTCAATACACCCTATAAACCCTATGAAATCAATCCATCAAGTTTTATTTAGGTCAAGGACTTGATTTCATAGAGGATCGTACAGTTTGGAATTCATCTGATAAAAAGTCAATTGTGCCCACAAGTCAAAGTTTGACTTTTTGATTTTTTGATCAATTATGGTTCCCTAACCCTAAAATGATGTTAATGTGTGATTGGAATCACCATTCATCAAGAAAAATCAAGAAAAGTGGGATAACTTGTAAAAGGGGTAACCATAAAAAAATTAGAAATTTTCTAAGTTATGGAACAATGTGGCTAGGGTACCAACTTCCAAGGATCATAACTTGTGATCCAAGCAACCATTTTGGCTGATCCCCAAGCAACCATTTTGGCTGATCCAAAGATGGATTTGTAGCTCTCATGGCATACTTTAAAAGTGTCAACTACACCTCATTCCAATTCCTCATGGATTTTTAGTTATGGAGTGACCAAAATGACAAAAACATGAAAATGCCACTTTTTCCAACACTTAGTGAAATTTTCACCAAGTCAGAATCTGTTTCACTTTTTTCAAAATGTAGGGGAATTTTTCACTTGGATCCAAAAAATGTCAAGACAAACTATGATCACACATATGTTGTATCATATGAGAGCTTTCCAAAATGGCCAAGAACTCCATCGAATTCCATTTGAGCTAAGAGTTATGACAGTGACAATATGCCTTGCTGCAACTGTCATGGCAAGGCAGATTTGTGCATTTTGCTCGATTTGATCAAATTGTGCAAATGACAAACAAGTTTATCCATCTGAACACCTCAGGGGGAGACTAAGGAGGAACAAACACTGATCCATAAGCCTCCCAAGTCTTTGGAACTAAAAGTAGCATGCCAAACCTAAAAATGCCTAAAAGGGGGACAAGACTACAATTTTTTTTTTGGAGCATTCAATGGATGCACCAAGGTGGCATGAACTGAGCCTTTTCCAACTGAATGAGTCAAGGATGATCTCTGAACTAGGGAGCCAGAGGCCTGTGCTCTAACCTCTAGTCAATGGCTAGAGGAGACTTAAGATTCCAAAGTGATGCAATTGGACAATGAGCTGCTGCAGTTGCCATTCACTATTGCTTGTAAAACAAACTTGCTCTACTATAAATAAAGCTCATTTGTGCTCAATTTAAATACACCAAAGGCCTACAACACTTGCCTTTCTCAAAATCATATTCTCACTCTCAAAAATGCCTTTCTTAGCAAGTCACTATCGAATTTTTCAGTAGAGAGCAATTCCACTCAAACCAATTGCTCTAACACCTCATAAACATCATATGTGAGTTGATCAAACACTAAACACACAACTGTAACACTGATTTCTCAAAATCACCAGCCAGTTGCTCAGGTTTTCAACCAAGTTGCAGTTGAGATGCCATGAAGTGATCCAGCCATTTCCAATCAAGTCCAAGCATTCAAACACACTCCATATGGTGTAGGGAAGCTGTTCAGATCATCACAACTCATCTATAACACCCCCAACTCAAAAATCATATTGCTCTTGCTGTCACGACCTTCAAGTAAGCCTAAACTTGGTCATCTCTTAATCTATGCATATTTTCTCGCACAATACTTTTTCCAAATGTTCATAATCATGCATAGAATGTTTCCCCTCAATTAATTACTTTGTTTGAATCGTGCAAATTTTAGGGTTCTTGAGGTTTTGTCTTGATTTCTTATTCCATGCTTAAAATAAATGAAATTAAAGACCATAAACATGATCGTGAGGTGAAAACGAGCAGATTGATATGTGGATTGTGTGATTTCATTAAGTATTCAGTGAGATTGGATAGAAAATGTAAATCTGAGCAAAACTCCCTTCGCGCGTGTTCTTGGCGCCTTTTTCACAAATTTGAATATTTGAATTTTGTGATTTTATTTAATTAATTCAAAAATTAATTTCTCTCTGAGTTTTAATGATTTTGAGTTGATTCTTTTTTTAATAATTCACAAAAATGTTAAAATATTTTATTTTTCCAAAAATTCCCAAAAATATTATTTATTTCATATACTTGATATTTTTGCAAAGAATTAATCTTTTATTTGTTTTTTAACATTTAAAATATTTTTTCCTCCTTGATTTTCCAAATTTAATTGGTTTCCAATGATTTTGTGGATATAAACATGATTTTTGAAACATTGATCCAAGATCACCACTCATTTTTCACATGTTTTCAATACCTTTTATTAATTTTTTTTAACAAAATTAATTCCTTTTTAAACAAAATTAGGGTTTTGATTAATTCAACCCTCGTCAATCTTTTTCAAACACTTTGGGCCTCTAATAGAGTGTAAGACCCAACCCTTTTTGAAAGCCAAAACTTTTTGGGCCTCGGTCATCGTATAAGACCCACTGTGTTTTCAAACCTCGGCGCGATCGCCATTTTTTAAAACAAATAATCATTTGGGCCTCTCCTCGAGCTATAAGTCCCATTCCTTTTCTTAAAACACCTTTGGGCCTCTAATGGAGTGTAAGACCCAACCCCTTTGTAAATATCACCTTTGGGCCTCACATTGTATAAGTCCCTCTATATATTTTCAAACGTTCGGTGCGATCGTTGCCTTTTTAACAAAATCAACTGGGCTTCTCCTTGAGCTATAAGACCCGTCTTTATTCATTTTCAAACTCTTTGGGCCTCTAATAGATTGTAAGATCCAACTCCTTTTTGAAACCAAAATGATTTGGGCCTCAGGTGTTGTATAAGACCCACTGTGTTTTTAAATACCTCGGCGCGATCACCGTTTTCAAACAAATAACCCTGGGCCTCTCCTTGAGTTGTAAGTCCCATCTCTTGTACAAAAATAAATCTTTGGGCCTCTAATAGAGTGTAAGACCCATCCCCTTGTACATAAAAACTTTTTGGGCCTCACATATTGTATAAGTCCCTCTGTACAGTTTTCAAGACAACGATGCGATCATCGTTAAAACTTGGGCCTCTCCTTGAGCTGTAAGCCGCAACAATCTTTTCAAAGCACTTTCTTCTTTGATTTTGAATTCAAATATATGTTGTTATCAAAACTTTCTTTAATTTCTTTGTTGAACAACTAACAAAACAGCATGGAAGCTCTACAACGGGTAAGTGTTTATCCGCTTTCATTTACCGCTTTCATATGTATATAACTGTATTGTGGGGCTGTTTCACTGTAAGTCTTATTTCACATCCTTTTATATACTTGTCACATATCAACTGTGTAATACTAATATAGTTATTTAGAGTTTTCCCTGGCAACTACGTCTAGAACTAGGTAAAGCCTGTTGGCCACTCTCCAATACAAACAAAACTATATCCCCATAGGATTCTAGATACAGTCTTCCCTTCTCTTGGGGTTAAACAATATGGAACAAAGAGAAAGGCAATATTCTCGGTGAACCTTTTCTCAGACTGTCACCCTTAGAAATTGTCAAAGAAACTCTACTCCCCAGAGTTGATCTATTCTCCGTGAATACCATCTCTTGAGTTTCTTCCAAATTCTCGAACTTTCCTGGAATGATCTCTTCTCTGTGAATTGCATTTCTTGAACTTCTCTTGGTTTGGGGACCCACAGGCTTCCTAAAAGCATCCCCGCCTCCTCTTGGGCATTGTACAAGGACCCTGCGGCTTCTTAGAAGTTCTCATGCCTACCCTAAAGACCTCTTACAGGTATAGGAACAGAACTTAGTCATCCTTCGTCAGAGCTATCTTTCTAAAAAGAGTCAACACTCTCAGACCAATTTTAGGGTTGATACTCATCCCTTAAACGAGTCGGCCTCCTCTTGGGCATCATACAAAAGATAAAACTCTACCAATAGGCTTGGACAGTCTAATTACCTTGAGTCTCGAAGACATTCTCAAGCACCTTTCAAACATAGGAAAAACCATGGATTCTGGATTAATCTCCAGCCAAGTTAAAACTTTGCAGGTTCTAAAACCCCGTCATTCTCCCAAAATTCCCTAACCCAGGTCAGATAACACTATCTCAACCCAAAGCCTCAAGGTTTCTGATCTCTCAATTCCTTTTGCATTCCCCTGCAAGGATTGATTCCCTTTTTGGACCTGCCTCGGGATCTCAAGAATCCCCGACAGAAGTATAGCCTTTTCTTAGGCTTTGTATAATGATCCTTCCTCAGCAAAGTCAGCCTCCTCTTGGGCTTTGTACAATGATTCCCCCAAGCGGAGTTAACCTTTTCAGACTCTCTTGTTGAGTCCATCACTTTTCAAGACTCTCTTGTTGAGTCACTTTCCTTTTAGCCTCTATCTCGGGCTTCGTACGAGACAGCAAATCACTCTCTTGTTGAGTATAAAAGACTCTCTTGTTGAGTCAATCAACTTGTCAGATTCTCTTGTTGAGTCAACCATTTTAGCCCCCGTCTTGGGCCTCGTATAAGACAGATAAAGGTACTCTCTTGTTGAGTCAAACCTTTTTAACCTCCGTCTTGGGCTTCGTACAAGACATATAAAAGACTCTCTTGTTGAGTCAATCAACTTGTCCGACTCTCTTATTGAGTCAACCTTTTTAGCCTTCGTCTTGGGCTTCGTATAAGACAGATAAAAGTACTCTCTTGTTGAGTCAACCCTTTTAGCCTCTATCTTGAGCTTCGTACGAGACAAATAATAAACACCCTCTTGTTGGGTCAATAGCCTCCTCTTAGGCTTTGTATAGAGAAATCCCCGGTTGAGTCAATCAACCTTTTAGCATCAAACTTGTGCTTTAATCAATGCATACGGACATCAACAGTTCCTCTTTAGAGATGACAAGTTCTCTCTCAGTCAAACCTTTTAGCTTCAATCTTGGGCTTTGAACAAGACACAAAAAACCATACGGCTTCATATCTTGGGCTTTGAACAAGATACAAATACCCTTTTAGCTTCAATCTTGGGCTTTGAACAATACACCAAAACATCTTTTTCCTCCCTTAAAATAGGAGGGAACTACGATCGCTCTGATTTCCCTGTTTCGTTAAATAGGAATACGTAGGCATAGGATTGCAAAATCTTAGCGAGCATACTAATCAAAAACTCAAAGTCCAGTACCTCCATACGTCAATCAACCAAAAGCATCAGATCTAATACCTTACCAAAAGCCTCACAAATAGTCCAGACATTGTGTTCTTAAGCAAAATAACCTAAGACAGACCCCCCTATTTTGATAGCATCTATAAACCAACAGTCATCTGTTTAAACTCAGTACACAAGCAGGGTTAATTGGAGACATCTATTTCCCTTCCTTAATCAACTTCACAGGATAAAAAATGAATTGAATTGTAGTACCAAAACGATAGTGATTCGAAACCATAAAAATCGCACTACAGATATAAATCGGGAAATATAATTTAAACATCCCAAGAATCCTCTTACTTGTTTTTCTGTTTTGGGCACAGGCATTTCTTGAATAGCTTTAACTTTACCAGGATCAACTTCAATGCCTTTCTGGCTGACAATAAAGCCCAACAACTTTCCAGAACGGACACCAAAAGTGCATTTATTAGGATTCAAACGGAGCTTAAACTTTCTCAAACGTTGAAACAGCTTCTACATATACTTAATATGATCCTCTTCAGTCTTCGACTTACAAATCATATCATCCACATAGACCTCAATTTCCTTATGCATCATATCATGGAACAGAGTGGTCATAGCTCTCTGGTACGTTGCACCAGCATTTTTCAAACCGAAGAGCATCACTCTGCAACAGAATGTTCCCTAGGGTGTAATGAATGTTGTCTTTTCCATATCCTCGGGTGCCATCTTTATCTGATTATAACTGGAAAATCCATCCATAAAAGAAAAGATACTGAACTTAGCAATATTATCTACCAACATATCAATGTGTGGTAATGGAAAATCATCCTTCAGATTTCTTTATTCAAATCTCTATAGTCAACACACATTCGGACTTTTTCGTCTTTTTATGGAACAGGCACAATATTGGCCACCCATTGAAGATACTCAACAGTCATAAGAAAACCAACATCAATCTGCTTTTGAACCTCCTCTTTGATCTTCACAGCCATGTCAGGATGAGTTCTTCTCAATTTCTGTTTCACAGGTGGACATTCAGGCTTCAGCGACAATCTATGCTCCACAATATCAGTATCAAGACCAGGCATGTCTTGATAGGACCAAGCAAATATGTCAACATATTCTCTAAGAAGCTCTACCATCCTCTTCTTAAAATATGACTGAAGCAGTGCCCCAATCTTGACTTCTTTTCTATTTTCCTCTGAACCCAAATTAACCAATTCCACGGGCTCTTCATGAGGCTGAACGACTTTTTCCTCGTGCTCGAGCAATCGAAAAATTTCATCTAGAATATCCTCAATATCCCCTTCTTTAGCTCCAAACATAGGGAACTCAAAGTTGGGAGAGGTCAAGGGGTTATTGTTTTCAATGGGTTTAACAATCAATCTGCACAATGATTTATGTTTGATTTTAGAATATGAACAAGAAGTGCAAGTATCATACAGATAAAAATGATTATCACATTATTATTTTTGGTTTTTTTATGTTACCATTTTTTCAGAAATAAAGCAAAAATGGAAAACATAATATGGATAAACAAAATAACATTTTATTGATGATGATAATAGTTGAAACAAAGCCCATACAAATTCACTTTCACCTTGGGCAGAGTGAAATGATATTTGAAAGAAATAAAAACAAATTACTTTGAAATATGAATAACAGTGGGAACATCAACGACTATCCAATTCTGGAAAATCTGTCCATGCGTCACAAAATTGGGAAATTCTTCCTCTTCATCATCTTCAATGATGGCACCGACTTCATATTCAGGTTCTTTAAGCCTCGGCCGAGGGGAATAAAAGGGTACATATGCATCTTCTGTCTCAAAAGAGTATCCAGGATCATCAAGGTATGGCTCCTATTCTAGGGGATCAATTTCATATTCTTGATCGTCTTCAATAACTGCAGTAGTGAAGTGATCTTTGTTGATGAATCTGGTGCTGTGAAAGTCCTAATTAATACGCTTTAGTTCTCTTTTAATTGTGCCAGGAACAAAGCCTAAACCAGTTCGGTCTTTATTATCAACCACATCAATAACTCGGCCCCAACCGTCAGACCGTCCAGTCTTTAATACATGCAGAGCATATTTCAAAGAAGACATGGGCAACCTATTCTTCTTAACAACTTTATCATCGATGGAAAGAGCTTGGAAAAGGGTTCGAACAGTCTCGTCGGCATCAACATACGAAAAGGATGAAAGATGGCTCATCAGCAGCGCTTGTTCGCCTCCAACAATTATCAACTTGTCATTCTTAACAAATTTCAATTTCTGATGAAGAGTCGAGGTCACTGCCCCAAATTCATGAATCCAAGGTCGGCTAAGCAGACAACTATAAGCAGGACGAATATCCATTACTTGAAAAGTAATTTGGAAGAAGCACTGTCCTATTTTGATTGGAAGATCAACCTCACCAATCATAGTTTTTCTAGATCCATCAAAAGCTTTAACCACAACCCCACTATACCTCATGGGAGCACCCTGGTACGAAATCTTCGACAAATTAGATTTTGGCAACACATTCAGGGAAGAGCCTGTATCAACCAACACGTTGTAAAGTGCATCTTCTTGACAGTTCATAGAAATATGTAAAGCCAAATTGTGATTTCTCCCCTCCTCGGGTAACTCTTCATCACAGAAACTCAAATTATTGCATGCTGTGAGGTTGGTAATAATGCCATAAAACTGAATAACAGTTACATCATACTCAATATACGCTTGTTCCAGCACTTTCTGCAAAGACTCCCTATGAGCCTCAGAACTCATCAATAGGGACAACACTGAAATCTTAGACGGGGTGTGCAAGAGTTGATCTACAACACTGTACTCACTCTTCTTGATCAATTTCAATACCTCATATTCATAATTTTTCTTATTCAAACCAATTGACTGACCATAAATATCAATAACATTCTCACTTTGAAGTTGTTTCCCAACATCAACATTCTTCACCCTTTTTGGAGGCTCAGAAGCATAGACACGACCACTTCGGGTCACCCTACTAACATCAACAATGCTTACCACAGAAGGAAAAGAAGGAATGGGCACTTCCTTACCATTTTCTACCATGGTAGCATTGTACTTATACGGAACAGCCTTGTCAATTTCATACGGTACTGGACCGGGTAATCGAATAACCAAAGGTGTGATAGCGGACTTCCGACTATCATAAGAGATAACAACTCGTTTAGGAATATTAAAGTGTGGCACAATAAGATTCACCTCATTCTCATATTCGTCTCTCTTTGCAGTGGCCTCAATCAAATTCTGATCCATCATCTCTTTAATGTCCCTCTTCACTATCACACAACCACGCGGGTTCATAGAACAGATGCAACAAGCAGCATAATCATGATCAATATCATGGTATTCACTCAAAAGTGCATGCATTTCCACAAGCGATCTTCGAATCCAACGAATATCATAAATCTTGAATGTACCAGGACAACCTTGAACCATATTAACAGCTGCCTTACCATGATTGGGCAATGGGTTTGATTGCACATTAGGGTTGGTGTCTTCGAAAGACAAAATACCACTTCTAACCAACCTTTGCACTTCCATCTTCAATGGATAACAATTCTCGGTGTCATGCCCAGCTCCTCCCTGAAGGAAAGCACAATGAGCATCAGGCTTACACCACCACGACGAATCTTTTGGAGCAGCAGGTGGTGCACGGGTCTGGACAAGATTCTTTTGAATTAAACCGGGAAACAATTCTGAGTAGGTCATCGGAATTGGATAAAAGTCCTTCTGAAAACGGCCTCGCTGATTGTTCTATTGGTGAGAGCATTGTTGGGCAGGAGTTACTTGAACAACAGGATTTAAATTGATAACAGGTCTAACAGATGCAACATGTTACTGATGAATGTTTCTATTGCGAGGTCTTTAATATTTCTCTCGAGAAATGGAATTGGTCTCTCCTTCTTTCTTCTTCTCAAATCCTCCACCATATTTCTTGGAACTTCCAGCATAATTACCATCTTTTGACAAATGTCCTTCATAGACACCTTCTTCCAATCTCATCCCCATATTTACCATCTCAGTGAAGTCACTCGGGGCACTAGCAATCATACGCTCATAATAAAAAGGACTCAGAGTTTTTAGGAAGATTTTGGTCATCTTTTTTTCTTCCAAATGAGGATTAATCTGAGCAGCAATCTCGCGCCACCTCTGCGCGTATTCTTTGAATGTTTCTTTATCTTTTTGAGCCATTGCTCGAAGCTGGTGACGATCAAGAGCCATATCCATATTATACTTATACTCTTTTACAAAAGCCTCACCCAAATCTTCGAAAGTGCGAATTCGAGTGTTGTCGAGTCCCATGTACCATTTCAAGGCTGAGCCTAACAAACATTCTTGAAAGTAGTAAATGAGAAGTTGATGATTATTGGTCTGAGTCGACATCTTACGAGCGTACATAGTCAAATGGCTCAATGGACAAGAATTACCTTATACTTTTCAAAGTCAGGGACCTTGAACTTATGTTGGATCTTCACATTAGGAACCAGGCATAACTCATGAGAATTCTTCCCAAACAGTTCTTTACCCCTCAAAGCTTTGATTTCTTTCTGCATTTCAGAAAATTGATCTTGAATCACTTCCATTTTCTCATAAGCACTAACATTCTCGCTTGGGGCGGTGTGGAAAATTAGTTCTTCAAAAGGAACGGTATGAACCACAGGCTGCAGTCCAGACATCACAGGCTGGACAGTGGGAACAACTGGAACTTCAGGAGGTGGTGGTTGATAACCTTCAAGAACAACATTAAGAGGTGTGCCCCAGGGGAAACCAGGAGGCATGGAGTGTTGAGGAACACTAGCAGGCGCCACATATATGGGCGTAGAGACAATCTCAAAAATGACTGTCCTTTGCACAGAAGTTAAAGATGGTGGAGGAGGGTTTGGCTGATTCTGAGCAGCCAACAATGCTTCCATCATAGCAGTGAGTCTTTCTAAACTATCCTTCAGAGTTGTTACTTCCTCACGAAGCTCACGGTTCTCTTGTTGCAGTTGATCCATCTTTTTCTTCATATTAGATTGAGTATTATATTGGTGCGACAACTTGGCTGAATGAAGACCAAAAGAAACATAAGACACCTAGAAAAGGCAAAACACAATGCACAATGGTGCGAATGCAAATGAAAAAAAGCAAAATGAAAATGTTTCATTTAGTTTTCAAGGATCTTTTAAAATATAAAGTGATTGCAAACATCGTAAAGAGATAACATTTTTTGAAATACTAATAAACATCTCATTTTATTGAATATTGGAAAGAGCTACACTTGGAAGTACAAGTTACAAAGGATCAAAATACATTAAGAAAAAGCTAGATCCTAAAGATTCTAAAGAGCATCTGGTGACGATCCAAGCTGATACTTCCTTCGGAGTCTCTTAATCTGTCTCTCATAGTTGTCCTTCATGGCGGTCTTCTCTAACACGAGCTGATCAACAATACCCTTCCAAGCACTGGAAGTAGGAGGATGCAATGATGAAGTAGTAGAGGAAAATAAATACTCTCCATGTCTCTTCACAACACGTTGCTCAAGCAACTCAATCAAGTCATCTTTCTCCTTTATTTGCTTTTGCAACTCTAACTTCTCAATGTTTGAAGCGCGAAACTTGGATTCCCAAAGATCTTTTTCTTCTATCATCTTGGCCAAAGCATCTTGAAGAGTCTTCACATCATCAGAAGGAATAGGGATCGGCGTAGCGACCATTGTAGACATGGGTTTCTCAAAAGGATAAGGCATTTTGAGCTCCTTAGCTCTCTCCTTCACCCAAAGCGTATAAGGTTCCAAGGCAATGCAAACTTGATTTCCAAGCTATCCTCTATCCATCCTATGAATCTTAGTCCAAGCATGAGCCATTCTTCTCCTCAAAATAAGAGAGTCGTCCCTTCCTTGGAAAAACAAACCCTCAAATAGAATATTTTTAGGCTTATCCTTCAACAGATAACCCATCTGACGACGAGCTAAACTCGGGTTGTAATTAATTCCACCTTGTGTACCAAGAAGAGGTACATATGAGCATTCCCCACAACTATCAATAATTTGGACGTTCTCATAACAGAAGAAGACCAAGTAATGTCAGCATGAGTAAGAGACATAATCCTCTGAGACCACCTTAAACAACTCTTGTTCTCCTTGAAAGCAGATAACTGTGGTAAGTGCGAAATAAACCACTTGTACAGTAGAGTAAAGGTGCGAGAAAGACACAAGAAAGGGGGTTTGAATTGTGTATTTACTCTTTTGACAACTTTTTCACTTCTTGTGTTAAAGCACTTAGGACAACATCAGAGTTCGTTGAGAGACTCTGACTGGCAAAGATACTTTCAGGCTTGCTATTCGTGAAGCATGAGAACTTACAATAGTCTGAACATAAACTACATTTCTCAGAACTTGCAGTGCGGAAGCTTATCAAAGTTAAGCTGCAAGGTTCTGACTTGCTTATGTAAGGTTCTGATACTCAATATAAAAACATAAATAAGAACAACAAGCTTAAGAGTAACAGACACACAATATATCCTGGTTCACCACAAAGTCTAATCCAGTCCACCCTCCTCAAGTGATTTCGCCTTGAACACAAGGTCTTAATCCACTATAATCAATCTCGATTACAGATGCACGGGCAACAGCCGGTGACTAACCACTTGCACAACCGCACTGTGACTAACATACAATTAACCGTTCAGGGATTCAACTTAATGAATATAACGAACATTGACCTGCAGGTTCCAATCTCGCAAGATCTACTGCTAGGCTTTCACAACTAGACTTTCAGGGATTCATCACAATGAATATAACGCTACTGACCCTAGTTCAGGCTTTTCCCACAATGACATCTCGCCATTGTCTTCTCGAGTCTCCGGTCACACTGACCACTCAAGGAATCCTAATTCACCAAGAATTAGTTTAACTGGAGATTACAAAGGTGCTTCTTAACAAGCAGATTACTCCTAAGTTTAAGTACAAAAGAACACACAAGTGTTCAAGCAAGATGTGAGCAAAAGCTCCTTGCTATTCTAAGAAACTACAGAGATGTATAATGATTTGACAGTTGTTGACATCTTGTAGATCTTCTTCTTCTTCGTCTTCGGGGTGAGCAAGCTTTGAGCAACAACTCCTTGCTTCAGATCTTTAATGTAGCGCTGATGAGAAGGTGGTTGATGGCTTGACTGATCTTCAATGTTTGTCTTCTTCATCAACAGCTTCTATACCAATTCATTGTTGTTATGTTGAATGATGATCTTTCAGCTTCAACAACAATGGCCATGTGTAAATGGTGATAGCTTTGGATATTCTAAGTGTTACAACGAGAACTCATCGTTGATACTATCTTCACACAATGACTTGATCAATTCCCATTCATGGCTGAATCGAGCTGTGGACTAGGTCGTCTTGCAGACTTCGTCATTTATAGCTGTACTGAGACATCTCCTTTTTACTGTGGGAGAAGTAACGGGATATATCTTTCTTGGGCGCCGTGTACAGTTACTCACAACGGTAACATGTGACTTCTAAACTTTAGAGGCTTCTGATGTTTAATTGATGAAGCATGAGTAGAGTCTTCTTAATAAGGATATCTGATACGTCAAGTCTTCATTTTAATTCAAGAAGTCCATTAGGAATCAGTCTTCAGAACTTCAGCACTTGTCTTTGAGCACGTTATCCTTTACTTCTTCAAGTCTTTCGAAACTTCAGAACTTGTCCATTAGGAAAATGTCTCAAGAGTCTTTAATACTTGATCTTCAGAACCTTAATCTTCAGAACAAATAAGTCTTCAGAGTCTTTCTGCACTTGGTCTTCAGAGCCTTCCGTCTTCAGAACTTCAAGTTATGAGAGTCTTCAAAACTTCGGTTCTCTTCTTCAGAAGCTTCGCAATCTTTAGAATCTCGATCACTTTCAGAGAACATCCACAAGAGCATTGCATTAGCAATATTGGCATCCTTGGATCTGACTGATCACGATCAGATACAAAAGCGTTCTTGCTTCTTGCGACTTGTGTCACACATAGTAACTTCGCATATTATCAATTTTGCTCATCTGGCTGGTGCTTGTTGGATCTGGTATGTTCTATAATTATGATCTGCACACAACACAAGTTAGGACATAAAATGGTTCTTTCACAAATACGTATTGTTATCATCAAAAATATATATTGACTTGTAGAGACAATTCTTGCTCTCACAATCTCCCTCTTTTTGATGATGACAAAACCAAGTATTTTGATTGAACATTTTATACAAGGTAATCACCAAAACAAACATATTCAGAGTCTGGAACAACAGCTCCCTCTGAATGTGTTATCCTCGAAGTTTTATCTGTGATCATCTAGAATCTTATATGATCCAAAGACATACAGAATAACAACTTGAGTTTCCAAAACGAAGAATAGAAAAGGACTACTTCTCTATCTTGTCTTTAAGAATGCAAAGAGTCTTCAGCATTTGGATTAGCTCATCAGAACTTCCATCTTCAGATCTTCATAACTCAGTTCCTTTGTAATCGTATCAGAGCTTGTAATCTTTAGAGTCTTCTGAAGCATTTCTACTTTTCAGCAGATTCATTTGAGCAGAAACAGATCAGTTCTTATTTGATAACATAGCCTCGCTATTTATCAGAGACAGACATTGTCTTTCAAGAAATTCCCCCTGAGTTTCAGACTTTGTGAAGATTATAGATTTATCATTTGAATCTTCTGGGTAGTCTCCCCCTAATTTCTATAAGTCAGATATTGGGATCTTCAGAATCATAATTCAGGATGATAAGATTTTAATCACCAATGTAGATCACGACTGCTTCAGAGTTTGACTTTTGAACACAGGCCTTTATCTCAGAACCTTGTTACTGTCACAACTCAGTGGTTCATCAAGGCTTGATTTTTGATCAGATACCAATTGAAGGTTAATATTTGTGACCAATCAACGCTTGATTCTGAATCTGGTACTCATGATTTGATTCTGGTCTGATATCACGTGATGTACTGAGTCTTATACCAGAGTATGTTGAGTCTGATACCAAGTGAAGAATTTCTTCTCATACCACTTGAGAGGTATTTCCTTAATGTGCTGAATTGATACCAGTGAAGGTATTTAATAATAATTCACAGCTTTGCTCTGATTGATGAGTCTGATACTAATCTTTGTGTACTGAGTCTGATTACCAATTATTGATTTTGTCTAATACCAAATCATTTTCATTTCAATTGGTTCCTGGTAAACATCAGAACTACTTCTTTCTTGGATCTTCAATCCAGATCTTCAGGAAGCTCTTGACTTCTGATTTGCACAGTTTCTCTGAGTAAGCATCTTGAGAATGTGTACTTTGTCTTGACTACTTTCAGAGTTTTCTTACTTCTTCTGATTCTTAGACAACTTCTATTATATGATCGGAGTTCTTCATTCTTAACCTGTTCGTGTTCTTAGAATGCCTAGTGAACTTGTTTAGAGTTCCTCGGATAACATTAAACAACAGTTAGTAGCAACGTATTTTTATATGATTGATTACTTGTTTGAGTTGAATTCTTTAGATTTCCTCTTCTCAATTATTTCCTCTTCTCAATTATTTCCTCTTCTCAATCAAAATCATTATATTTCTCCCCCTTTTTGACATCATCAAAAAGTGCTAGAGCATAAGGGCATTTAAGCACATAATTCCTCTTTCCAATGAACATCATATATTTCTTCCTCATTTGAGCATTTAAGCATTTAAGCATATTAACTTCATCATATATATACTGGATATGTTAAACAACATAGAACCATAGAGCCAACATTTGAGCATTTAAGAGCAATCCAAGTCATTTAGTGATAACCATCTTTAACCATGCTAAATTCATTTGAAGGATTTTTAGATGGAATAAACTGATTACTAATTGAAGGTTTTAGATCATATGTAAAGATTAATTACAACATTTCATTTATGAACAATCAGATAGAAGCATCAACATAAAATAGTTTTAAGATGCATAACATAGGTTGAGCTTAATCTTGAAAAGTTTAAGATAACCAAAACATAGATGATTCAAGCACAGATTCCTAATTAGAAACATTTTAAGTAATCGTAGACCTAATAAAATTGAGTTTTCATGGCCCTTATGAGTTAGACTAGAGCTAGCCTAAGGATGATGAAGAAGATGAGAGAGGGTTTTCAGAATAATCATTCCTTGAGACATGCAACCTCTCTTCTACTTAAGTAATTGCCAGCTTCTTGCTCTTCACAATTTCTACTGAGATCCATTCATGGAACTCAGTCCATATATTTCTTATTTCCATGGAGTCCATACTGAAATTGGAAGCTTCTACTAAGCTCTGGATCTTTGTGATTGCATTATCCTTAAAGGATTTCAATGCATCAATATTTGATTCTATCAGTTATTATGATGTTTTAGGTATTTTAATCATTTGTTTGAGTAAAGTGAGCGTCTCAGATTATTATGAATTTGATGTTGGTATAGGCATAGAAAGCAGAAGACATCATATTTTCATTGACACTACATCAGGATTTGAAATTTTAGTCATCAAAATCTTCAACGTTGTCCACCCTATCACATCTTGTCTCAGTTACTGAAGGTTCTGGTCCGAGTCTGCTTACTAACCCCCATAATTTCTCTTTCAGCATAATTTCAGAGATTATTTTCCCGTAAGGAATGTAAGAGTTCAACTGAGTTCTTGAAACTCTGATAGAATGTTTCAGGTGATTGAAAATAGTTTTGGGAAGATTGATCCTAAAGTGGTGTGTTAGGAGGAAGACGAATACTCGGTCATCTTAGGACAGCGTGCTCCTTGCAGTTGCACGAGGTCGAAGGTTGGTTAGAGAGAATCTGAACCATGTTCTGGGTGAAGGGAGAAGTTTCTCAGGGTTGTTTGGTTCATAAGGAACCCAATCATCAAATAAAACCCTGCATCTCTCTACTAAGCTCAGGTCAGATTGAAAGTCTTCAACAGTGACTCCAGAGGCGACACAATTTATGACCTTTTCTAATGAGGGGATGGAGATAGTGATTGGAAGGCGATATACTTCATACCAGATAGTGTTAGCATCATTACTGATTTTGGCGTATTTCCAGAATTCTTTCACAAGAACTGGAAAGACAGGGCCGTTTAGCAGTGAATAATAACCATTCCAAGATTGAATCTGCATGCTTCTTACAACTTCCAGACCATTATTTTGAAGTCTAGCTATATTTGGTCTTTTCTCTGGGATAACTTCTAGGGTTTCAACATTCCCTATAAATGTTGGAGAAGCCATTGTTAACAGACAGAGGATTTTAAATGAGGATTAGTTTAGATGTGGATGAGCGAGGATGAAGCGGAATCCTATTATTTATAGGCGAACGAGAGTGAGGAGTGTAATGACTAAATTGGTACACAAGGATTTGGGTTTACTATTTCCTAGGTGGTCATGATTAATTAGGGTATGCTAAAAGGCGTGAACGTGTGGGAAAAGAGAACGGAGCAGTTACTTAATCATTTTGAGAGGAGTTAATATGTTAACAGCTGCTTAGCCTTGAGTGGCCATTGGGACTGCTATATTAATGATGACAGTGTCTTGAGCTATATTAATATCAATTAGTGCTTTGTCAAATATTTTTAAGAATTAAAAAAATGATTCATGGACACAGTTCATTAATCTTTGATTATCTTAGGACAAACTGATATTATTGATTTGACTTAGAGCAACTGCAATTTCAAAACATACACTCTGCATACATAGTTAAAACACAGTCAGGTTTAGGTTTCCTAGTAACTGAAGATCTCACACTTAGTCTTCAACAAGCAGTTATCTGGAAGGTCTTCAGGACCAACTTCTTTAATTTTTTCTTTGATCATGTCCACAATTCCATATCTAAAGAAAATCTCAAACAAAACTCTTCCATAAGGAATGTAGGACTTTGTGAGGTTTCTGGACTCAGAGATGGTTTTCCAGAGACAGTTGAAGATAGTGTGTGGTAGATTTATTTGAAATTCATTCAATAGTAAATAAATGAATCCATGGTCATGAAATCTGATTATGCCATGACTCTCTCTTCTGGGAAGAAAATTGGACAACATGAGCTTGTACCAAGCTTTGGGAATGGGTAGAAGATTTTCAGGATTCAACGGAATGTACCCTAAAGTCAGGTCATGAAGAGATGCAAAATTTTTGGCAGCAACGAATTTGTTTTTGTCAAAATCAATAGGAATTCCAACATCCTCACACCCTATTGCAAGAGTGATTGAGAACAGGTTGATGATTATTGGGACTTCAAAAACAAAGGAGGTGATGCACTTGTTTTCAAAATCAAGATCAACATGTTTCCAGAAATCTTTAACAAGATTTTCGTAGATAGGTTTTTCTAGCATTATGGAGTACCTAGTCCATTGTTGAGTGTACAACACATCTGCTAGACTGCAAGCAATGAGACTCGGAAGAGGAGGGGTGTTGATTACAGACTATTTTTCAGGAATGAGTTCAATGAGGTCTTGGTTTCCTAGAAAGGTTAGTGGAGGCATGATGATGGATGAACAACAAAGTTTTGACCCTTATGTTTTATGAAATAAGGGTTTAGGTATGAAATTATTTGACGGGGATAAGATTATTTTTATACAAATAAATAGATAGGATGAGTTGTGCCTAGTCTAGAGAAAACATAGATCAAGAACAAGAAAGATTTTATTAAGATTTCTAAAGAGCTAGTGTTGTCAGAGATATGCTATGATTACCCGAGATGTGCAATTAAAGTTACTTTTGAGTGCACGTATAGTCAAAAGATTTTTCTTATAGGACAGGAATATTTCAAATTATATATTTTTAGTTTTAAGTGAAAGGAGTCGTACCTTGGATAATCTTTATCGTCATACTTTGTGTTTAGTTCTGACTCAGAACTGCTAATCATTTATCTGAGTGACTTGCTGCTGGTTTCCATGTTCTTCAGGGGTTTGCCTTTGTATTTTGACCTCAATGCTGAGCTTCTGATTATCATTTCCTGCTTCCTTCTGAGTGTCCTGTTGAACACTTGCTGATTCTCTCAAAGATCAAAGTTTAAGGTCAACAGGAATTTGACATTTCTTCCATTCTGATTTTCTAGAATCATATTCCAGACGATTCTGCAATTTTCTGTTTATTCATCTGACATTTGAGAACAACCAATCAGAGATTCTGAATCTTCATTGTCAGTACAACAAGCTTCGATCAAGCTTTATGGTTTTCAGAGGATCAATAGGTTTTTAGCTTAATCATGAACTTTTATGAGCTAAGGAAATCGATTGGTATTTCATAGCTTCATTTGACTTTGTTTCTCTAGATACACATAAAGTTAGTTCAGAACCAAGTATCATGAAACATGTGGTTAACATGTAGCATAGTTTGCATGATGTTTTTTTATCGCATAACGCTGATGTTTCTTGTGACATAAATAGTCCATCATGAATTAACAGCATATCTACTTCTGAACAGAATGTTAACTGATTTCTTCTTTCTGAAGGACGTCTGCAACTAGAATCCTTAAGTCGAGGAACTAAGTGTTTAGATTAATATCTTCCGATTCCAATGTATAAGAGGTTCTGAGACACTTATTAGATATTTATCTAATCACTAATGTTTGGTTCAACTGAGAGATAATTTTAAGTCATCAGATCTTAGTTATACTTATTCAATCAAAACTCTAAGTGTTCATTCTTGATCAAGTACTTGACAAATCCTAGACATTCTTCTTCCTGAATATTCTTTCAGTTTTCTGCATAGCTTTCCATGAAAACAATATTTAGTTCTTCATTGAATCATTTCTAAGAATTTGAATTCTTCAGATTTTCTGACTTCGACAGACTTCACTCTGAAGTTCAAAATCATAGAACAACAATCTTTCTTCTTTACATGAAGAAGTTCTGAATGAGTTTTTATGCGAGAAAGTCAAGGGTGGACCTAATCCGTTTCTTGAAAACATCTCAAAAACTCATAAAGAATTGATCTTCAGCAAACAAGACTTCTTGTTTTCTGATGATTTAACTTTCAGTACATACGTGGTTCATCCACACGTATCTTCCAAGATAGGCATTCAACAGGTATTACTTCTTATCTGATGAGTCTATCTTATCAGTTGATTCTTCAATCTTCATTAAAACTTAAGTGAGGAAGATTTAGTCGTTTGACAACTACAAAACTTACAGAATCAGTTGATTGACGCCTACTCGGGCTACAATCAAATTCCAATGGCAACGAGCGATAAAAAATACACGGCCTTCATGACCGAATCGGGCAACTATTACTACAACGTAATGCCTTTCGGCCTGAAGAACACTGGCGCGACCTATCAAAGGATGATGAACAAGGTCTTCCGGGGGAAGATAGGCGACATGCTCGAAGTCTATATGGACGACATGATCATTAAATCCCACGAGGAAACCGATCATACTGCCCATCTGAGAAAGGTCTTCGAACAGGCCAGAAAGTACCAGATGCGTTTTAACCCGGAGAAGTGCACGTTTGGTGTTCGGGCAGGCAAATTCCTTAGTTTCTACTTAACAGAACGAGGAATCGAAGCCAACCCCGATAAGTGTCGAGCATTCTCCAAATTTCCAACGCCCAAGTCAAAGAAATCCACCCAGTTCCTCAACGGGATGCTCGCGTCGTTGTCCCGTTTCGTGGCCAAATCTGCCCAGCACGCCCTACCATTCTTCAAACTCCTCCACAAGGAGGCAGCGTTCGAATGAACCGAGGAGTGTGACATGGCTCTCCTCTATCTGAAACGAGCACTTTCAGAACCACCAGTCCTCTCTCTCCCGGACAACGGCGAAACTTTGTACCTGTATCTCGCCGTAGCAACTGAGGCAGTGAGCGCCGCTTTTATCCGCGAGACACCTGACGGGCAGAAGCCTATATATTTCACGAGCAAAGCACTGCATGGACCGGAGCTAAGATACCAATAGATAGAAAAAGTGATGCTGGCCCTTATCAACGCAGCTAGAAGACTGAGACACTACTTTCTAGCCCACACAATCTTGGTTCGAACGGATCAACCCGTAAAGCAGCTACTGGGATGACCAGCCATGCCCGATATAATACTTAAATGGTCGCTCGAGCTGTCTGAATTTGACATCCGGTATGAGAGCAGGAAAGCCCTCAAAGCCCAGGCCTTGGCCGACTTCGTTGTAGATATGATGTTTGCAGACTCCCCCACTTGCAGAGCACGCAAATGGACAATTTTCGTAGACGGGGCCTCCAGTTCGGCGGGAAGCGGGGCAGGCATCATACTGGAAAGCGACGAGGGAATCATCGTTCAAGTTTCACTCACCATGTCCTTCCCCACCTCTAATAACCAGGCTGAGTACGAAGCCTTCCTCGCCGGGTTACGCTTGGCCGAAGACCTGGGCGCGGAAGAAGTCGTCATTTGTACAGATTCATAACTTGTGGCCCTTCAAGTCCGAGGGGAATATCAAGCCAAAAACGACAACCTGGCCGAATACTTAGCCCTGGTCAAGAAGAAGATGACAAAGTTCGCAGCGATAGAGGTAAAACATGTTCCCCGCGAACACAATGTCCGGGCAGACGTTTTTTCCAAACTAGCCAGCACGAAGAAGAAAGGAAGAAACAAGTCCGTCATACAAGAGGTACTTCCTCGACCTAGTATCGAGAAGGCTTCCCCGACCCTCGATGTATAGATGATCGGCGACAATAATTGCTGGATGACCCCCGTTTACAACTACCTCGCTAAAGACGAACTTCCGTCCGACCCCAAAAAGGCCAGCATAGTTAGGCGAAGAGCTTGCTTCTACGTCCTGGTCGAAGATAAACTCTACAGGCGAGGGTTCTCCATCCCGCTACTCAAGTGTGTCGAGGAAGAAATGGTTGCCCATATCTTGCACGAAATTCACAAAGGAATCAACACCCAACATCTCGGAGGAAGGTCCCTTGCCCGAAAGGCCCTCCGAGCAGGGTACTACTGGCCAACCATGCAACATGATGCTAAAGAGCACGTAAAGAAATGCGATAAGTGCCAACAACACAGGGACATGCACCTAGCTCCTCCTAACGAGCTCAAAGCAATGTCCTCCCCGTGGCCATTTACCTGGTGAGGCCTGGACATCCTAGGACCATTCATGGTAGGATCAAATTAGAACAAATACTTAATAGTAGGCATGGACTACTTCACAAAATAGATAGAAGTGGAGGCACTAGCCAAGATAACTTCCCTTAACATACTGCGTTTCTACAAACGAAACATCCTCACACGTTTTGGCATCCCCTAGCTCGGCACGAAGTAACACTTCGCATCCGTCGAACATCCTCAGAGAAATGGGCAAGCTGAAGCGGCGAATCGAGTCATCCTTCGAGGCCTCAAACAAAGGCTAGACGAAACGAAGAAAGCCTGGGTCGAGGAACTGCACAGCGTCTTATGGGCATACCGCACAACTCCACACTCTTTAAGCGGGGAAACACCCTTTCGTCTGGCCTATGGGACCGAAGTCGTGATCCCCATCGAAGTTCACGTACCCTCCAGGCGGACAGAATCACCCCTCGACGAAGAAATGAACGATGAGGCACTAAGGGAGGAACTCGATCTCGTCGAGGAAATCCGAACAAGGGAAACCCTCCGCGAAGCCTCGTTAAAACAAAAAATTGCCATCAGGCACAATGCCAAAGTCATACGACGAGAGTTCGACGTGGGCAGCCGCGTCCTAAGGAGAAACCATAAAGACTCTCGCGAAGGCAAACTAGCCGCCAACTGGGAAGGACCCTATCGTGTCCGGGCAAAAATGGAGAATGGGGCCTATTACCTAGAACGTCTCAACGGGGAAGAACTTGCTCGACCATGGAACGCCGAAAAGTTGAAACAATACTACAGCTAAGGCCTTAACTATCGGTTCGATCCGTCACGACGACGAGCATCGCCTACCGACCATGATGCACGCCTAGGTACAAGCGTCGCATGCCAGTGAAGCAGAACTCCGCTCAAGAACGATTCGGGTCTCTACTCGACAGCAGTCCCTCAATCGAGCACCGTCGTCGTCAAAGTACCACGACAGGCAGGACACCCAGCTCGTGATGGGAGTTTCACGCTGCAAACTCAGGCCTCAAGCGCGACCTCAGCTCCGCATCCTAGCCCGGATATTCCCCAGTCGTTTGACCAATACCCCTCACTGCCGAACACATTTACAATGAGCAATTCCCTGAAACTTAACGTAAATCAAAATAATCCCTATTACGGGCACACATGCATATCGAGCAACAGTACAACACTTAGCAGAATTTAAAGTAGATAAAACCATGCACATCACAAAACCGGCCACGAGGGTCGGACACATACATAATTAAAAGTAATGAGTGGCTGCAAGGACCACAATTGTGCTTGTTACATAAACCGCTGGCCATGCCCCCATTCAAAATAAGTTACAACAAATTACACGGCACGCAGGCCAGACAAAATTACAACAACAACAACAAAAACCTTCACTCATCCATCTTGTCAGTCTGCTCGGCGTTAGGCTGAGGCTCCTGGCTTTCCACAGTCTGATTCTAGGCATGCTTTTCAAGGAGGGAGTTCGGTCTAATTATCCGGCCGTCTTCGACGTGTGCCAGATAGTGGGTACCCTCGGTGGAAATGTCAAGTTCTGGGTTCACCACCCGCAGTTGAGACACGGAATTCCTGAAGGATTCGTCCACAATGACGATGTTGTCATCCTCGGCAGCCAACATACGGGCATCCAGCTCAGACCTTGTCTTTAGCTCCTTCACGTCCTCGGGTTCATCTTCGCCTGGAGCATTGGCCGCCCTCAGCTGCTCGACCAACTCCTCAGCCACCTTCTTCTCTGCAGCCAGTGTAGATTTATCCCCCTTCAGCTTGGTCACCTCCTCGTCCGCCTTCTTCCCGGCATCCTCAGCATTCCTGGCCTCCTCCTTGGCTTTTCACCAACTTTTTATGGCCAACCACGTCCTGCCCGTCCAGATTGTGCGGCTGGAGAACATACTCGTTGGGCTCCTTGGTAAAATGGCCAGGTCCCCAGTGAAAAGGGAACTTGAATACTCTCTCCCCGATGAACCTCCCAGCCTCATCGCGCATGTTGTTACCCTCCTCGCCAACTTCAATCGCCCAGGCATACGTGTTATCCTGGGTGGCTCCTGATACAGGCTCTATAATATAGAACCTCTCCTTGAACGTCCGAATCGACTCTGAAAAGGGCTTGAACAACTTGCGGGGTTGTTTCAATGAAGCCCAGCCATACTTCCTCCTCGTCAATTGCCGTTGAAGATAGAAGACAGTGAAAAAAAAAGGGAGAGTGGCCCCTATCCCCAAATATCCGCACGTCAGCTCAAATGCCCGGATAAAGGCCAGCGAGTTCAGATGCAGCTGCGTCGGGGCCAAATCCAAATGCACGAACACTGACTGCTGGAAATCAGTGAACGACAGCCTCAGTCCCAGCTCTTTGAATGTGTACTCGTACATGGCGAAATGCTCCCCGAAATTTGTACAGATCCTATCATCCTCGGAGGGAAAGTGCACCTTCCACTCCCCCTCTAGCCCGACGACCGTAAAGACATCCCCCAGATATGTCGCAAAAGTGGACACGTGCTCTCCAGGCTCAGCCACCGACCACTCCTCCGTCGAGCCTTCGACAACCTCCTCCTCAGCTTTCTCCTCCTCCATGGCTTCGCTAGGGACACTCGAGGCCTCCGAACTACTGCTTTCGGAGGAACTCGCTTCCTCCTCGAACGAATCCAGTATAACTTCCCTGTCTGGCCCTGTCGCTATGTCAATCACCAGAAAAGCAGAGAAAAAAGTGAATTCGACGAAGAATCAAATCTACCCTTCCACCGCTAGTCAAATGAAAGGGCGCGCAAAGGGCTGAGGACGACGTCCCCAGCCAAAGCCCAAACATCAAATGAAAAACTCAAGAGTCTCCCACGAGGAGACGCTCAGAACGAACCGCTTCCGTACGAGGAACTTCCTTGAGCCACTTCCCCGTTTCCGTTTGAAGCTTCACTGGAAACTGCAAAGCTTCACCGGAAACTACAAGCGCTCAACCGGAAAATTCATCGTAATGCCAGAATCTGAGCAACCACGACGGCTACACTTGCATCGTCATCGCGACGACGCTGGAATCCGCCCTACTCACGAGATATCCTGAGAATCCAGCGCCCTCGCCGGCGGCGGAAAATGGCCTAACCACCGTCCACCACCAACAACCGCCGGAAATGGAACAATTCATCTTCTAAACCTAAACCTAACTGCATGCAATCTACAAATAACCATAAAAGAGACAAAGGAGCACGAAATCAGCAAACTTACTTGGGAAAAAAGATGAAAAACGGTTGCTCGGGACTTGGTATAGTGGCCGGAATAACGAATGGCGGCGACGAACAGGCGCTTTGAGGAAGACGGAGAGAAGAAAAATCGAAAAGTTCAAAATGAACTGAGTCTTCCCCTTTTATAATGAGGGAAACGTGCAGTGGCACACCCTCGTAGGTCATAATGGCTATTAACTAGCCATCATTGCCTAGTAACTGCTGCACAAGGCTCGAGGCGCACGTGGCACCCTAACGTTTCCCATTCCTCCTAACCGTTAGTCTCCCCGTACGACAGGCAATCCAGACACGGACATAAATATCACGAACATCAAGGGTCATGAGCACCACGAGGCAACTTTCTCCGTCAACAAACGACGACTTCACGCTAGCTCCTCGAAGCCACGAGATGTCCTTAAGTCATCACTCTCATGCTCGGGAGCAACAACTTGGGGGGCTCCTGTTCTGGACTAGACCAATGGCCAGGCATGGCCCAATCCACTTTTGTTCCCAGAACGGCCCAATTGCCTAAGTCCAATCCACAAAGGGGCAAAAGTTACCTTTCTGCCCCTCCATCCGGGCATGGAATGCATCACTCCTCCCCGGAACAGCTGCCCGTTCCGTACGGCTTCTTCACTCCCCGAACAGCTAAGGGCATGTGCCCAAAACCATGCCTATGCCCGACATAACGTCTAGTTTTGGGCACCCTGCCCGACATAACGGCTAGTTTGAGCAGTTACCTATTCTTCAGGAAAACGGTTATTTCGCCCCGAAAATAGGACCGTTGGCCACGCGCTGGGGGCACTATATAAACCCTCTCGCATGAGAGGGTCATGTATCCAAAAATCACCCTTGAAACTCATACTTTGTACTTGCCCCTTTTCTCTGACCCTTTCTTACTTGAGCGTCGGAGTGCCATGCAGGTACACCCCCTCCTCCTCTTCATACGCCCAGCATCTCAGACGTACTGGGTGGCCCGCTTCAACAGGATACGATCCAGCCTTCAAGATCACTTTAGATAATAAAAAAGTAAGATATAGAAAACATTACTCAATTATCTGGTAGACATCCAGCTTGCTTCTGTTTCTTGATGATATGCGCGCTTCTTCAGAATCACCACTCAATTTGCTTCTGCTTTTGAGATCGTTGTTGACTATTGCTTCTAGCTAGACTGCTAGATCAGATTCTCCTTAGAAAATGTCTTTACAACATCTTCTTTTCTTCCTTTAGATCTTGAATGAGATGCATATGATACCATCCTTCTTCACAACTTGAGTAGGATGCACATGACCTTCATTATCTTCTACTAAGATAAGCTAGAACATCTTCATAGCTTCTTTAGTGTTCTCATTCTGATGGATGAAACATCTCTCCTGATGTTTGTTGTATCCAGATCATCAGAGGAATTTGAGTAATCCATTTAGCTTTTTGTTTCTGATCAACCACTTTTGTCCTTACTATGACTTGTTTCTAGAAAGTCAATTGATTCATCAACTCTTGCTTAATTTCAGATTTAGAAGGCTAGATGCCATATGCTAAGAGAATTAATTGAATTCTTCTTGTGTCATAGGAGTACGATCTTTGATCAGACACTCTTCTTCAACAAATTCATATATCATTACGAACATCAAACCATAAACATTTCTTTAGAGGGTTTGAATGTTGATCTTGTTCTTACTAGCTTAGTCTTATCACCCAGAATCAGTACTTTAGAAGGTAAAAGCTTCTGTCTAAGCTTTCTAGGGAAGTAAGAACTGCGACAACTTCTGATAGAGCATCTTCTAATTTCTACAACTCTATTACCTTCATCATCGAAAAGGGTAATTTCAAGATTTGAAATCTTCCAATAAGCGTTGGCTTTCAATTACCAAGCTTAACATCAAATTTGACATCAAATTTATTTGTCTTTAGAAGTACTTTAACTCCAAGTACTTGTAGACGTTGAGCATTCTAATCATGATATATAAGAAGTGATCTAAAAGGAGATCTTGTTTAGATTATCATGATACATATCATTAGAAATGCTTTGATATGATATTCTTAGATATCAGGAATTTAGCAATTCTTCTTCAAGATATTATTCTCTCTTTTTACATCTGTTGTA
The DNA here is from genome assembly GCA_022829125.1 of Lathyrus tuberosus. Classification (NCBI taxonomy): domain Eukaryota; kingdom Viridiplantae; phylum Streptophyta; class Magnoliopsida; order Fabales; family Fabaceae; genus Lathyrus; species Lathyrus tuberosus. The sequence goes on from JALAZF010000247.1 coordinate 8,889,223, forward strand.
AAGAACTAGGATATGAGAGACTCATTTTCAACAAATAGTTTCTCAAGCTATTTGTCTTCAGTCTGTTGACCAAGATTATTTCTAACCTTGAACATTCTCAGACAATCACTTTAGCATTGAGAGAGGAAGGAGAACACATAAGGATTCATCCTTGTGTCAAGATCCTTCACCATGGTTTATTCTGTAGATACTAATTGTAACTGAATCAATGCTTCATACCGTGGTATTTCATTGGTTCAGATATGTTAGTGTACAGAAATTTTGCAAACAGTCAGAATCCTGATGATAAGGCCAGAGCTTTAACTGAGCTATTGAGAATTTCTACAATAGAGATAGTTTCTGCTGAATCAGAGACGAAAACTGCTTCATCTTCTGGACGCATCTTCTTCATTAGAGATTCTAACAGTTAGCAAAAGGTGCTACGTTAGCTCATTTTTCATATGCATCATCTTCTGAGAACTCAGAATCATTCCATGTTAATATTTAAATGTCAAAGCATTTTAGATATATTTCCATGAGATCTTCTTCCATAGAGATCAACTAATCTGAGGGAGTGATAACACATATTCTTTCGTACTAGATGATCATTTAGACTTGAAGCCGCTTTGGTCTTCTTTTGACAGAGATGCTGTTCAGATCTTCTGCAAACATGAGAGTAATTACCAAAAATCTTTATCTAGATTGAGAGCTTCTGATAACTTTCTTCAAGTGTTCTGACGAAGAGTAGCCTTATTTCGGAACCCATAGTTCTGCAACAAAAGTCGTTAAAAGTTTGAGAACATCAACTCAACAGTTTGAACGTTCTTCATCCTTGAAGTCTTCATGCTTCTGAATCAAAACAAGAGCAATTATTTTCTTGATTTAAAAAAGTTCTTAATGAGTCATTCTAAGAAAGTCAAATATACATAACAATCCATTTTTGAAAACATCTCAAACTCAGTAAGAATTAACTTTCAGCAATTAAGGAACTTCTTGCTTTCTGATGATTCTTATCATCTTTTACACTAATCATTTAGATTTACTTTCAGCCTTTTACCAGCTTCAACTGAAGGACATATGTAGTTATCAACTACCATATTCAAATGATCAGTATCACCTTTTAGAAAAAACTTTCTAATACAGCTTTCTAGTACTCAACCTTTTCACCAACAATGGGGAAGATACAAAGCTAAGAGTACTTGAAACTTAGAATAGCAGGTGGTGGAGTGGGAACCATCAAAGTGTTTCTCAAAGCTCATTTGGATCTTTATCTGACACGGTTAAGTGTTTGATAAACATCAATAACAGCACCAGAGCTCTGATACCAATTGAAGGGGGAGAAGCACAAGAAAAATGGGTTTGAATTGGGTTTCACCAACTATGATATTTTTGCAGAATTTCATTATCAATGCTAACAAGACGATCAAAATAAATTCACACAATTATTTTTATCTTGGTTCACTGTTAACAAAGTTACTCCAGTCCACCCACCAAGGTGATTTCTCCTTCAACAAGGACTTAATCCAATAATCTCAACAGATTACAACCTCTAAGTGTTAGAAAACAACTTAGCCCTCTTAATTATCCAGACTAACGACTTACTCACTTGAGGAATCTACACTTTGAAAATTGTTTACAAATGTGTGTACATGAATTGCTTCTAAATAAGCAGGTGACACAATTGAAGTACAATAACACAAAAGTCTTTCTAGCAAGATATGAGCAACAACCCTTTGCCATTTTTACAAAAATTTCTTAAGAATAATCTCCTAGAGATTTGCATCGTATCACCATAAGTTTTGTGAGCTTAAAAGCTTCTTTTAGTGCTTATCTCATTTCTTGTAGAGCAACGCTCTAATTTGTTGAGCATTGAGCAACTTCTTCTTGAGCTTATGACTTGGTGCTTGCTTCTGCCTTGAACACATACTTTCGTGTTTTCTTCAGCTCTTTTGACTTCTTGTTCTTGTTAATCTCTCTTGATTTTCTTCTGCTCTTACATCATTTTGCACTTCGGCATTTAGGATTTTCACTTGGCTCATAGCAGCTACAGCAACAACATTTGTTTCAGCAACTTGTGATAAACTCAAGCGACTTTAGCAGCTTGCTAGCGACACTTCTTCAAGCATACAGATCTTCAATATATAGAGCTTGAGAATAGATCCGTTGAAGGGTATAATAGGAAACATATTCCAACTGTAATATCCCAACATTCACTTACAGGATTGGTCGCATCATAATACAAAAAGTCGTTATTGCGCCACCTAATCTGGGTAGAGGTCACATACTACTTGTACAATTATATTCATTAAAACACGCAAACCATTCTTCTATCTTCTAATCTTCAGATGCTTCAGATGTGTATTCGATGAAGCATGTAAAGAGATCAATACTTGTAACTTCAGAACCTAAGTCTTCAAAATATCATATCTTCGTTCAGTAGAATTAACTTAAGAGTCTTCAGCTCTTGGTCTTTAGAAGTGATGTCTTCAGAGACTTCAGAACTTATTTAGCAGAACCCCGTCTTTAGAATCTTCAGAACTTGTTGAACACATATTTGTCTTCAGAGTCTTTAGAACTTCGTTCAACAGAACCTTATCTTTAGAAATTCAAAACTTGATCTTCAGAATTGATGTCTTTAGAATCCTCAGAACTTCGTTCAACCGAACCTTATCTTCAGAAACTTCAGAGCTTATTCTTTAGAAATGATGTCATTAGAATCTTCAGAACTTCGTTAAACCGAACCTTGTCTTCAGAAACTTAAGAGCTATAGCAATAGAAGTATATCTCTAAGAAAGCTTTCAAGGCTTACTTACAGAGTCACAATCAGAAGCTTTGATACACACGTTCTTCAGAACTGTTGTATTAGAAAGCATTCCAGAATAGTGACTTTGAATCTTGTACACAATATATGTTTTCTTCCAGAGTGTTTATATTAGAGTCTGATGACGTCACACACCTCTTAATCAGATTCATATCCTATTTAGCAAAAGCTACACACTAGACAGAAACCATAAATTACCGATTTATTCTTTGAGATAACATGTGCAGTTATCATCAAAACTTAAGGCCATATGTAGAACCATTCTTGTTCTAACAGTAAGTACTTGTAGATACTGATCATTCTAATCATGATACATCAGAAGTGATCTGAAAGGAGATCTTGTTCAGATTAGCATGCTACATCTCCTTAGAAATGCTTTGATATGATAATCTCAGATAATATGAATTTTGCAACTCTTCTTCAAGATCTTGTTCCCTCTTTTTTTTTACATCTGTATCTGGTTGTAAAGAACTTAGGATATGAAAGACTCATTTTCAACAAATAGTTTCTCAAGCTATTTGTCTTTAGTCTGTTGACCAAGATTATTTCAAACCTTGAACATTCTCAGACAATCACTTTTGTATTTATAGAGAAGAGAACACAGAAGGATTCATCCTTGTGTCAAGATCTTTCAACAAGGTTTATTATGTAGATACTTAGCAGTAACTGAATTAATACTTCATACCAGGGTATTTCATTGGTTCAGATATGCCGGTGTATAGAAAAAGTGCAAACAATCAGAATTCTGGTGTCAAAGACAGAGCTTTAACTGAGCAACTAAGAAATTATACAACCGAGATAGTTTCTGTTAAATCAGGATAGAAGCTACTTCATCTTCTAGAGGGATCTTCTTCATCATAGATTCTAGAAGTTAGCAAAAAATGCCATGTTAGCTCATTCTTCATCTGCATCATCTTCTAAGAACTCAAAATCATTCCATGTTGATAATTGATTGTCAAAGCATTTTAGATCTTTTTCCATGAGATCTTCTTCCATAGTGATCAGCTCATCTAAGAGAAGTGACAACACATCTTCTTCTGTACTGGTTGATCATTTAGACTTGAAGCCGCTTTGATCTTCTTTAGACAGAGATGCTGTTTAGATATTATGTAAACATGAGAGAAATTACCAAGAGTCTTTATCTATACAAAAAGCTTTTGATAACTTTCTTCAAGTGATCTAACAAAGAGTAGCCTTAGTTCAAAACTCAAAGTTCTGCAACCGAAGTCTTAAAAGTTTGAGAACATCATCTCAGCAGTTTTCGCGTTATTCGTCCTTGAAGTCTTCATGCTTCTGAATCAAAACAGAAGCAATTGTTTTCTTGATTTAACAGAGTTCTTAATGAGTTATTCTGAGAAAGTCAAATATACATAGCAATCCGATTTTGAAAACTTCTCAAACTCGGTAAGAATTAACTTTCAGCAATCAAGGAACTTCTTGCTTTCTGATGATTCTTGTCATCTTTTACACTAATCATGCAGATTTACTTTCAGCCTTTTACCAGCTTCAACTAAAGGAGATATGTAGTTATCAACTATTATATTCAAATGATCAGTATCGCTTTTTAGAAAGAACTTTCTAATACACCCTTTCAGAACTCAACCTTATCACCAACAATGGTGGAAGATATGACTAAGAACATTTGAGACTAGAGTAGCAGGAGGTGGAGTGGAAAACCATTAAGGTGTTTCTCAAAGCTCATCTGAATATTTATCTGACACGGTTAAGTGTTTGATAAACATCAATAACAGAACCGGAGATCTGATACCAATTGAAGGGGTGATAAACACAAGAAATGGGGGTTTGAATTGGGTTTCACCAACCATGACATCTTTTGCGGAATTTCAATATTAATGCTAACAAGATAATACAAATAAATGGACACAATTATTTTTATCCTGATTCACTATTAACAAAGTTACTCCAGTCCACCCACCAAGGTGATCTTGCCTTAGACAAGGACTTAATCCAATAATCTCAACAGATTACAACCTCTAAGTGTTAGAAAACAACTTAGCCCTCTCAAGTATCCAGATTAACGACTTAGTGTAGCATGGGATTTTTGTCGGTGACGCGACCACCTTACCGCAATGGTTGGAATTGGGTGCTACTTTCTGATTTCTTATTTATCCTATGAAGCTGGAAAGGAAAGGGAAGATATCTAAAACTAACCTTGCACGCAAATGTTTTCTTTAACAAATGCTAAGAGATTGGGGGTTCGGGGTCAGATTATAAAAAGGGAAGTTGTCAATTACCCAGCGTATATATGGTTATCCATAGATTTTTTGGCATGTTTCTCTATTATCTACTTACTGGTGTTTATCTGTTATAAATTGGGAAAGTTTCTCCTTTGGGAATGTTGAGAGAATACTTTTGTTGTTTTCGGGTTTTTTCGATGTTTTTGGTAAGGTACTGGACCTAAAGTTTTTTATTTGTGTGTTCGCTAAGATTTCGTAATCTTATGCCTACGTATTCCCGTAATGATAACAGGGAAATCAGAGCAATCGTAGTTTATCCTATTCTATGGGAGGAAAGATGTTTGGTGTCTTGTTTAAAGACCAAGATTAAAGCTAAATGTTATTTGTGTCTTGTTCAAAGCCCAAGATTGAAGCTAAAGTTTTGACTGAGAGAGAATTTGTCATCTCTAAAGGGAGGTATCTCATCTATTTCTCACAGTTATTGGGATAATTGATTATAAAGGAGAATTACTTTAACTGGAATGTATGGAATCCAGCAATGCCATAATTTCCTTTATAAGGGATTTATCCTGAAGGAGGAAACTTTAACTCAGTGTAGAGCAATGCCACTTTTCCTTAGGAGTCTTCCATGCTAAGAGAGGGACATTGGCTTGGATGTAAATAATCCAAAGGCTTGCCACTTACAGCAATTAGATGAAAGAAGGGATCTACCAGGATAAAGGGGGACCACGACTTGGATTTTTTAATCAACAAGTGTGCCACTTACAGTAGTTATCTGGGATTGGTTTTTTATTGTCTGTTTTGATATGTGATGTACAGAGAAATGTCCTCCTACCGAGAGAACTTTTGATTTTCTCTGAGGGGATGTTGATTTTTGTATGCCTTGATCAAAGCCCAAGGTTGAAGCTAAAAGGTTGATTCTGTTTAGGGAGTTTTATATTTGTCTTGTACAAAGCCCAAGATTGAGGCTGAAAAGAATTGACTCTTCTGGGGAAAGTTTTGGTTTGTCTTGTACAAAGCCCAAGATTGAGGCTAAAAAAGAATTGGCTCCACTGGGGAGAGGTTTTATCTGTCTTGTAGAAATCCCAAGATTGAGGCTAAAACAGTTGAGGGAAGAATCTTTGTACAAAGCCTAAGAGGAGGTTGGTTGGGGAATTTCTTATATGAAGCCTAAGAGGAGGCTGGCTTCTGCTGAGGATTTCTTGAGATCCAGAGACAGGTCCAAATTGGGGGATCTACTCTTGCTGAGGAGTGAAGAAGAGTTGAAATATCAAATGCCTTGAGGTTCTGATTTTCCTAAGGGTTTATTGATAGTAATTTGACCCTAGCTGGAGAATTTAGAATGGAAGCTTAAAGATTGAGTTTTGTTAACCTTTGAGGTTTTAACTCTGCTGGAAATTGATGAAGTGATCAGGGTTTCTCCTTTTCCTTTAGGAGATTTGAGGGTTTCTTTGAGATCCAAGAGGAGATGAGACTTTCCAAGTCTACTGGTATGAAGAGGTTAACTCTTAGTTAGAGGATGATCTTTGTATGATGCCCAAGAGGAGGCTGATGTTTTAAGGGATGAGAATCAACCCTAAACTGGTCTGATGTTCTGAAATTCTGACTCTCTAGAGGATTGAACTAGAAAAAGATGATTAAGTTTTGTCTTATACCTGTAAGAGGTCTTTGGGTCCTTGTATTAAGCCCAAGAGGAGGCTGAGAACTTCTAAGAAGCCTGAGGGTCCTTGTATAAAGCCCAAGAAGAGGCTGGGGATGTTTTTAGGAAGCCTATGGGTCTAAACCTGAGAAAAGTTCAAGGAAGGTTTCACCGGGAATAATCCTTTCTTTAGTGAACAGTTCCAGGGTTTGAAGAAATTCAAGAGAGGTTTCACCGGGAATTAGTCCTCTTTGGGGAAATGAATTTCTTGTATAAATATTTCTAAGCCGTGACACTCTTGAGAAAAGTTTCACCGGGAATAATGCATTTCGCTGTTCCATATTGTATAAGCCCAAGAGGAGGCAAGACTGTATCTAGAATTTCCTACGGGGAACTAGTTTTGACTGTGTTGAAAGAGTGACCACTGGTTTGATCTAATCCTAGACCTAATTTGTTGGTGGAAAATCTAAGCAAGCATATACAGGCATACATATACAGATGAAATATATAAGCAAGTATGTAAAAGAAAATGGTAGAACTTACAGTTGTGCAAGCTCCAACAAAGTAACCACAGTTATATGGTTAGTTACTCAAGAACTTGAAGAAAGTTTTGATACAACTATGAATTTGAATCTAAATTAAAAAAAAAAAGAAATTGTTGTAAAAGGAAGTTTGGGGCTTATACTTAAAGAGAGGCCCAGATGAATTCTTTTGAAAAGGCGACGATCGCGTCGTAGTTTGAAAACCACAGAGGGACTTATGCAATGATTGAGGCCCAAATTTATTGTATTTACAAAAGAGGTGGGTCTTACACTCTATTAGAGGCCCAAGGTTTAATTTTATACAAGAGATAGGGCTTACAGCTCAGAGAGATACCCAGATGAAAAACAACGATCGCACCGTTATTTGAAAACTGTATTGGGGCTTATACAATGACTGAGGCCCAAAAAATGGTTTATTTACAAAGAGATGGGACTTACACTCTATCAAGAGGCCCAAAAATGTTTTTATTCAAAAGTTGAGGCTTATAACTCAGAGATGCCCAGATGAACATTGTTTTGAAAATGGCAATCGCGCAGAGATTTTTAAAATCGTATCGGGACTTATACAATGATTGAGGCCCAAAAAATGGATTATTTACAAAGGGATGGGACTTACACTCTATTAGGAGGCCCAAAAGTGTTTTGAAAAATGTTTGTGAGGGTGAAAATAATAAAAACCCTAATTTGATTGAAAAAATGCATTTTTATTTGGATAAAATCATTTTTAAAAATGATTAAAATTATCAAACATGTGTGAAAAACAAGTTGTGATCATGGATAAATGTTTGAAAAAACATATTTCATTCATAGAATGATTTGAAAACCATTTGAATTTGACAAATCAAGAGAAAAAATTTATTTAAATGTTTAAACACAATTAAAAAGGAATTCTTTTCAAAAAAATCAAAATATATTAAATAAGTAATATCTTTTTGATTTTTTTGTGGAATAAAATACTTTAACATATTTGTGAACTTTGAAAAAAAGAGTCATTCAAAAATGATTGAAAATGAAAGAGAAATTAATTTTTGAAGTTATTTAAGAAATTGTGAAAAATGTGAAAAAATAAGTGGTAAAAAAGAATGGGATGGTCCTCCTAAGGTTTGAACCCACGCCCTTGGGGTGGACGGTTTAAAACTATACCAACTGAGCCATGTGCGTTGGCTGATAGAGAATGGGGAGAGTGAATAATATAGGCAACCTTCTTTTGAAAAATAGTTTAAAAAAATACCAAAAGGTCTAGGGCGAGGGGGATTCGAAGCCTAGACCTCTCGCTCGCTACACACACACACACACACACACACACAAATACTAGTGTTTCCACTAGGGCGCAATGCCAATTTAAACATATATTGGCAACTGAATAATATATACTAAAACTATGTTTGATTCTGAAGAATGGCGCCATGGTCATCACCTTCATCTTCATCATCTTCCTCAAATCATATATCTATTAATACGCAACCATTTTGGATTATTCAAAAACGAAACTTGTCTATTTTTGAACGAGGAATTGAATGGCATTACTCAATTTTATTAAAATTCAAGGAATTGAAAGAAAATGGTTTGAAATCATATGAACCCTAAAAATCGAATTTAAAATGAAATTTCATATGTACAAGATATGAAGTAATTGATTGAGAGAAAATGATCTATGAACTATCAGAAATACATTGGTAACTTGAAAGGACGTTTATGATGCATGAATTAATGAGTTCAGTTTTGAGGAACTAACCTTGCAAGTGAGAATCAAATTCTCTGTTAGAGATGTTACATATGTGTTATGATGATCTGGATAGCTCCCTTGACCCTCAAGGACGGTGTTCCAATGTTGAGACTGGATTGAAACCTTCTGAATCACTTGACACGACTCAATCTGCAGCTTTAAGAAAAAATTAAGCAAGAGGGTGGTGACTTGAGGATTTTGATGTTACAAATTGAATGTAAGGGTTTATATCACTCATATATGTTGTATATGAGGTGTGTGAACCATTGGTTTGAGTTGCATTGGTCTCCAACTCAAAACCCGATAGTGCCTTCTCAAGAAAATGGAGTTTTTATGTTTAAGAAGGAAATTAGAGAAAGCTATGTTGTAAGTTTCTTTGGTGTGTTTGTAAACATCAGAAGAGAGCTCTATTTATAGGTGAATAGATTTGTCAAGCATAAACAATTGGAACTTGAAGGATAAGAATTGAATTCAATGGTCTTGGCTTGGCATAATTGCTTCTTACACAAGGCACAATAGCAGTCCCAAATAGCTCATCTATGTATTGACTCAATCCATATTCTGCAGACCTCTTAAATGTTGTTTATTAGAGCATCTTGACTACAAGGGATAGGAATCTTGAATATGCACTATTTGTTCATAATTTCCTTTGAAATTCAAGGCTTACATGACAAAACTTTATCATTCTCATGAGTTTTCCCTTGGCTCTTTGGCACTATCCTGCAGGTTTGTGAGGAGTCACTATGATCACATTGAATTGGTTTGGCATAGTGATCATTGCATTTGGAGGCCCTAATTTGGAGGCACTATCCTGCATGTCTTGCCTTAAAAGTCAACTTAGGGGTGAATTAGGTCAAGAAACCCTAATTCTTGATTTTTTGTTGAATGCTTCCCTTGAGGTTGTTTTGACTTGATGATTGGATCCATGAGGTCCCTTTAAGCTTCTTGGATCAAGTTTTGAGGTATTGGCTCATGCCCAAATGAAAATTTTCATCTGGAGGCCTTGGTCGACCAAAACCCTAATTTGGTGACACTAGCGATCTTAAGGCTTGATAAACTTGAGATGTTGCATTCTTGTGCTTGATTCTTGATATGGGAGACCTCTTGGTCCTTCATGGATGTTTTGATAGGTTAGACAAGTTGAAGATCATGTCATTTCTTGATTGAAATTTTGTATAAGTGTTCTGAGAGGGCTTGAAACCCTAATTCTTGATTATAGTGAAATGCTCAACAAGCCTTGAGGAGATTGACGAGGTATGATGATACATCCATATTGTGGTAATGATCTTTACAATGATGGGAAATGTCGTGGTCAAAATTTGGGGTATGACAGATGTCCCTATTTAATCTTCTTGGACCCGAAGGTGTGAATGGCGAAGATATTCGGACATTCAGGGTGTAAGAGGATTAAATATCGAAATACCCTAAATTTTGACGGTGGTTATGAATGGCAGTTTGCTCAACCATCTTCTTTTGCTAAGCAATGTTACTTAGAAAAAAGGTAAAACTTCCCCTCGATCCTGGTCTTCAGCCACAAAACTGGTCGCAGTTTTTTTTGTAATAAACCTCCCCTCGATCATGGTCTTCAGCCATGGAACTGGTCTTAGTTTCTTTTGAAATAAACTTCCCCTCAATCCTGGTCTTCGGCCACAAAACTGGTCTCATTTTCTTTTTTTGTACGAAACCTCCCCTCGATCCTGGTCTTCAGCCATGGAACTGGTCTTAGTTTCTTTTGAAATAAACTTCCCCTCGATCCTGGTCTTCAGCCACGGAACTGGTCTCAGTTTCTTCTTGTCGAGTTCCTTCCTCGACAAGGGATGCTATTTGTAGCGATCTTCATCAAACTTATCGCCGAGTTTTACTGGGGAGACGCCATTTGATGGAAAAGATTTAAGGTCAGACTTGCTGGGGACACCCATTCGTCTGAGCTGTAGAGGTGTGCAAACTTCTCTGTGGGAGATGCCATTTGTCGACTCTACTAGGGAAAATGAGTCTCTTGAGAGAGCGTTTTTGCTTGGTGCTGGTTGCATCATACTTTCTTTTGAGATCTTTTTCGGAGAAATGCCATGTGATTGTCGCTCCCGAGGATTTGCATCCATGGTACAAACGCGAAAGTGGCGCGGAAAACAGAGTCGCCAGCAATGTGTATTTATCCCAAAAGAGGGAAAGGAAACACTGCGTAAACCTAAAGGAAAGGGAAAGAGCATGGTGTCGCGACCAAGAGAAACGGGAGGGAGTCAGTTATGTGAAGGGAATGTGTTAGCACCCCACAAGTCCATCGTACTCGATGGGATCCACGCTTGTTGTCTCGATCAAAGGGTGTCGTCATCTGGAGTTCCACTGCTGCTGGGACGGGAACGGAAAAGAGCGAAGAAACGGGGGAGAAAAGAAAAAGAAGTGACTCGATAGGACGTCGATCGTCCTACGCCTACGTACTCCCTCGTGCAATGGGAAAGTCAGAGTCAACGTATTTCAGACACGAACTAAAAGGGGGGAAGTTACTCGCCAAGACATCGCCGTCTTGTGCCTACGTATCCTCAATCGGATGAGAAAGAGGAAATCAGAGCAGTCGTAGTTCGACCTAACGAGGTCGGTTAGTGTTTTTTATGAGCGACGTTAAGTTCGCGTCCGGTAGTTAGGGTCGATGCCTGTTTCCGACGAGACGGAAAATAACGTACCCTTTTCTGAAAATGAGTTGAACTTAACGATCCCGGACGATGAAAAAGGGGTTTGAGTTTGTTTTGTATTTTTTAAGACAGAAGTGGTTTGAAGTTAGTTCATAACTTGCATTGCACCCAAGTCTGTAACATAGGAACGAATACTTCGCGCATCGTCCCCAACAGGACGTACACTAAGTACCCTAGAAGAATGAAGGGAGACCCCCCATACTTCACTTCCCATATGTAAGGCTCATGCGCAATACATGTTAATCATTTATTAAGTGTTTTAGGATTGTTATGAGATGGGAAGAGAGGACTCAAGGAAAAATAAAACACTAAGGGGAATTCTATCCTAATGTTGTCATGCAAAAGGTGGTCCTAAGGTTGAGTTTGAAAGGGGAACTTCTACTTAAGTTAGCATGCAAAGGGAAGCCTAATGCTAATCTTACTCCAAGCTTAATCGAAAATTAAGTTGGACTAGGTAGCTCTAAGGGAGTGAATCCAAAACTTAAACAAGTCTTGAGATTCAAGGGAAGGAAAGAGTGAAAGAGAAGAAGAAGGAAAGAAGAAAAAGAGCAAAAACAGCAGCTACAACAGCGCATCTGCAACAACACAGCAGTAAAAACCAGCACACAAGCAAGACAACTTATAACAGCACACAATCAGCACAAAAAGGAGGCGTAAAAAACCAAACAGCGGCACATATAACAGTACATATGCACATAGACAGCAGTAGAAACAGGGCAGCATGTGATTCACTTGAATACAACTTAAACATGGCAAAGCAAGCATGCATCAAGCATTACATTTCACAATTAATCATGATCACAATCACGTCATACACCATGGTACACAATACTTGAATTCATCATGAAAGAATGCACATCATTTGCTAATGGACAAGTCAAAACAAGCATGAATCTCATGAAGTTAAGTGCAAGCAATCATATTCAAGCAACCACTCCAGCAACATCAACAACAAGTCACAATCAACATGCTTAAGAAGTGTGTGTTATGTGTTCATCGCATCGGGAACGCAACATCGCAAACATGATCATAAACGATAAAAATCCAAGAGTCGCGTGTCGGAAAATTGTGTGCATACAATGGTGTGAGGTGCAACAGCATCAAAACAGTCCTTAGACAAGTATCATATCAATCCATGAAGATTAAAAATGAAACGGGATCGAAACATGCTCAAAAATGCACAAAAAACACACTTTGCAACAATGTTAATTGATTAACCAATTGCATTGCAATTGTGTTAATCGATTAACAGCTCTGAATATGCACATTTTGCACTGGTTAATCGATTAACCTAATTGCACTGCAATTGGTTAATCGATTAACACTGTAAAATCATCACAAAATCAGTTTGAAAAATCACTTCCAGCAGCAAAAGCACTTATGCAATCATCTCCAATGATCATGTAATCAACAATGCACGAAAATTAAGTTCAGAAACAACATTCAAACATCATTTAAATTCAATAATCATCAACATCCACAATCAAGATCAACCAAATGAATCAAAACACATCAAAATTCATGGATCTACATTATATAAGTTGCAATTAAGCTAAAATGAGTATGGATTTGAAATTAACCAACCTACAAAGCTGAGATTTTCTTTGGTAAGTGTTGTAAAAAGAAATGGATGAATTCAAGTAGAGAAATCCAAGATCCACAAGCTTCTTGCACTCAAAAGTTGAAGATCCAAGCAATAAGCAACCATAGCTCCAAAAGCACTTCCAAAAATGACTTCTGAAAATTCAGAACCAGATCCAAATGAAAATCCAAATTGAAAAGCTAAAATGTAGTGATGATGAGAGGCTTTAGCTCAAGAATTAACAAGTTCCAATGAAGAACTTGTTGATCTTTGAAAGAGAGCTTTGAGTGTGGTTGAAAATGGAGGTTGAGAGTGAAAAAGTGAGAGAGAATTGAGAGAATTCTGAAAATTGGGAGTGAAAATATGATCTAGGTGTTAGAGGTTTGGAATGAATTGGTTTAAATAACCCCTAGGTTAGGAGTTAAGTTTGGGTTTGGAGTGAGGTTAAGTGAGTGGAAATTGGGATGAAATGTGAATTAGGAAAGGAAATGTGGAATTGGAGTGGAAAGAATTTGAATTTTTGAATGGAAAATCAACTCTCTAGATCCTTCTACTGATGTGTAGAATTAAAATGGGTGATTAAAAATTGGATTAAAAAGAAACAGCTCTGAAAATGCAGCATTTGGGCAAAATTCACAATGGTTAATCGATTAACCTAATTGCACTGCAATTGGTTAATCGATTAACACATTCAAAATTTGAATTTTTGCGCCAAAAGGAGGGAAACTTGGATATTCGTCTGGTTCTACCCATTCTGAACCACGATAGACCTCTAAAACTTGCCATTTGATATTACCACGGGAATACCCTTGAAATATGCCATGAAATGTTTTTTCGCACTCAGATTAAACTGCTGATAACAACTGTCTGGTGCTGAATAACTGATCAAAAATTGACCGCCGGAGTTTCTGATCATCCAGTAATTTAATGAGAAAAATAAATGCTCAAAAAGACTTGGAAAGCCATCTGCTTGGCTCTTAACACTATTAAAAATCATACTAGAACTGATGACGGCGTGAGCTGCTGAAAAAATACCTTGATCCCATGCCCAAAAGAAATATGCAAATGCAAAAATGACAATGCAAATGAAATGAAGCATAAGCCAAAAAGGTTAGCAACACTAAGGAAAATTTTGAGGTGTTACAGGTGCCCCTATTCAAACTTCTTGGATCCGAGGGTATGAAAGCAACGGCTTTTAGACAATCGGGATACACGGAGATTGAATACCAAAATAACCTGGAAATTTGCAACCTGTGGGGATGATGAAATAACGCGAATACGAGAACGGCCGAAGGCGAACTCGGAAAGGCAGACCGGCCGAAGGCGGACTAAAATGGGGATATAACGATACTACGAGAATGGCCGAAGGTGGACTCGAAAAGAAAGACCAAGCCGAAGGTGGGCTTTCAAAGAAAGACTATGCCGAAGGTAGACTTTCAAACAAAGGATATGAGACCATGCTGAAGGTGGGCTCGAAAAAGAAAGACCAAGCCAAAGGTGAGCTTTCAAACAAAGTATACGAGACCATGCCGAAGGTGGACTCGAAAAAGAAAGGCCAAGCCGAAGGTGGGCTTTCAAAGAAAGACTACGAGACCATGCCGAAGGTGGACTCGAAAAGGAAAGACCAAGCCGAAGGTGGGCTTTCAAAGAAAGACTATGCCGAAGGTATGCTTTCAGACAAAGGATACGAGACCATGCCGAAGGTGGACTCGAAAAAAGAAAGACCAAGCCGAAGGTGGGCTTTCAAAGAAAGACTATGCCGAAGGTAGACTCTCAAAAAAAGGATACAATACCATGCCGAAGGTGGACTCGAAAAAAGAAAGGCCAAGCCGAAGGTGACTTTCAAACAAAGGATACAAGACCATGCCGAAGGTGGACTCGAAAAAGAAATACCAAGCCGAAGGTGGGCTTTCAAAGAAAGACTATGCCGAAGGTAGACTTTCAAACAAAGGATACGAGACCATGCCGAAGGTGGACTCGAAAAAAGAAAGGCCAAGCAGAAGGTGGGCTTTCAAAGAAAGACTATGCCGAAGGTAGACTTTACTGGGGAGAACAAGATAACAGCAGGTGCGAGGACGGCCAAAGGCGAACTCGAGAAAAGAGAAAGACCAAGCCGAAGGTGGACTTTCAAAGAAAGACTATGCCGAAGGTAGACTTTCAAACAACAATATGCAGAATCGACAGTTCCACAAAGATGACTCTGCCGGGGAAAAAGAGAAATCTAAACAGACAACTCTGCGGGGGAGTATAGGAAGGACCAACAAGAAGGACGAATCCACTGGTTGCGGTGTAGTGTTAACCAACATCTTCTGAATTTTGTTACTTTCTGCTGGGGAAAGAACTCCGGCAAAGGATATCAAACCTGGCTTATGCTTCGAATGCATATGTTTGAATTTTCCTATGGCGTAATGCTCCATACGGAATGGAAATGCTACGTGTTTGGGAGGATGCCATGCAAAAATGCTTATGCAATGCAAAAGAGGCGTCTCAGCAAAATAAATACTGAAGACCAAGGAAGCTCCACTAGGGATGACAAACTAAATTGTCCTCTAAAATAAGAGACCCTGCTGAGAAAGACTTCACTCTACTGAGGAAGATCTTGATCACAAACTCTGCTGGATATGAAAACCCCGAGAGAAGATCCACTCTGCTGGAGATGGACAAAAATGAATAATGAAGATGGAAACCAAAGAGAAATTCTCTCCGCTGGGGGTTACCAATGACTTCCATCGAAGACAGAACTCAACATCTGGATTTGAAATATGCCAATAACCATTGGGCTTAAGACTTGCTGGGGATTTCAACTGTTGTTGAACAAACCACTATGAAGATCACCATCAAACTTTATTTGGGGGAGACAAGTCAATAATTCCAAACCTGTTTGGGGATATTACCGAACTCAACCTGCTGTTGGGAGATGCCCTTGCTTTTACCCTGCCGGGGAATATCAGTACTTTTACCCTGCTGGGGAGTACCGGCCATGACCAGCTAACCTGCCTGAGGAACGGTAGATACTGACATCCACCCTGCTAGAGGATATCATCAAGCTTACTCATATGAGGGGATTAATTCATATCGTTGCTGGTGAGGAAAACGTTTCTCGACTAGCTGAGGAGAATGAGTGCTCAGGCCCTGCGGGGAAAATAACATCTTTGTCCAAAGAAGATATTATATAAGTCTCTTGCTGGGGATGCGTCAGCATCAACTTCTGACTGCTTGCACAAAGAGCAATGAATCGATCACAACTCTAGCTGGGGAATTAATCCTCTGTACTCTGTTGAGGAAGATAATCCTCGACACCCTGGCTGGGAAAACAACAACCTGCCGAGGAGGATGAACTCTTCAATGTCGAGGAGAGTAGCTCTACTGGGGAAGGACAAACCTGTTACCCTGCAAACAGAATCAACAGAAAGTTCTATATGCAAAAAGGCTACTTCTATTACCATTACAACGACCGTGGCCTAAGCAATTTCCACTATTTTATGATATGCTTCGCAAAGCTTAACATTTTCGCATGCAATGTTTTATCAAAATATCAGACGTTTTCACAAACAAAACAGTAAAAGTAAAAACACAAATGGAAAGCTTTTGAGTGAAATGAAAATTTTATTGAATGGAATTGGCCTATGAATAGGCATTTACATTCGGAAGCAATTCCTGAAAAGAGGTAATTGCAAAAAAAGAAAGAAAATACACATGTCGGCAATGCGGGGAACAGAAATTCCCCATGATTCAATTCAGCTATGACCCAATATGCCTCGCTTATCCGCAGATGTTTTGGCCTTCGAAGAGACTGACTGGACTGATTCCTTTCCTTCGAAATTTCTATGAATCAAAAGTGTTCACAGATCGAACGCAGCTCGTAGCCTCTTTCTTTCAAATCCCTAACTTTTGCCTGGATCGCCCTTTTCGGGTTTTCAATCCACCGGGATCCCCTTTTTACCAAAGTTGCCTTTTCAGGTTTTCAACCTTGCGGGTTTATTCTTTTTATTTTTTTTATCCCTAATTTTTGCCCGAACCTTTTCTTTTTTATGGTTCGTCGGGATGCCCATTTTTACCTGGACTTTCTTTTTGTGTCCAACGGGTCTCTTTTATGCAAAGTATTTTTTGACTACGTCTGCGTTCACAGGGGACGTAAAATCTTCGCCATCCATAGTTGAGAGTAGTAAGGCTCCACCAGAGAAAACCTGTCTTACTACATATGGCTCTTCGTAGTTTGGAGTTCATTTGCCTCTGTGATCTGTCTGAGGAGGAAGTATCCTTTTCAAAACCAAATCACCAGCCTGAAAACACCGAGGACGCACTTTCTAATCAAAGGCTTTCTTCATCCTGCTCTGATACAACCGACCATGTGCAATGGCTGCCAATCTCTTCTCTTCAATAAGGTTTAACTGATCCAGTCTGGAACGCACCCATTCAGCTTCACGTCTGCCAGAATTCTTAAAGAAGGAATCTCAACCTCTAATGGTAGAACTGCTTCCATACCATATACAAATGAGAAAGGAGTTGCCCCAGTTGACGTGCGCACTGAAGTACGATAACCGTGTAAAGTGTAACGCCCCAGTTTTTGTGTGAGTTTTATTTAATCGAGTCGTTTGATTATTTTATTATTATATTATTATTATATTATTTTATTTTCGACTTTTATCTGAAATTACATTATTTTTCGATGTTATGATATTTTATCGGGTTTTGGGAACGTTTGTGAGATATTTAAGTGTGGAGGTATTTTGGACATTTTGATTTAATTGTTAAGAGTTGAAATAGAAAGAAAAAGAGAGAAAAACATAGTACTCCCTCCGTCTCATAAAAAGTGTCTCATTTGCACTTTTTCTTTGTCTCAAAATAATTGTCCATTTACATTACCAATGTTGTAATTATTATTATTTTTCCACTACTATACTCCTATTCATTAAATTTCACTTTATTCAACTACTTTATCAACTACATTTAATAGGGGTGTTTTAGTAAATGACATTAACTTTTTCACTACAACCAACACATCTAATCATTTTCTTAAGAACCGCGCATTGCTCAAATAGGACACTTTTTATGAGACGGAGGGAGTAAGAGAAAAGAAGAAAAGAAAAGGAGAAGAGAAGAAAAGAGAGAGATTTGGGAAAAACTTGGAAACCAATCAAACGACTTTTCTATGCGTTATTTAATCGGGTAAGGGTGCGAAACTCGATTATCTTATCGTTGTGTATGATTATGTATGTGTGTTTGTATGTGGTATTGGTTTTTTCGATAGTTTTTCGGTTATAGGTCGAAAACGCGTAAACGAGTAGAAATCGATGTTTTCACGGACTGAAATTGGTATAACTTGTGTTGTAGGATCTCTATATGTTTATGAACCATTGCTATTGACGGTTTGGCTGCGGGAAGTGATTTGGGTGGAAAAAATGAGATTTTTGGGGGTGAGGAACAGTGTAAACGCAAGCAGAAAATTATGCTTCTGGTGTGAAGCGTCGGACGGTGTGCTTGTTTCGCCGGGCGGTTCGTTCTTTCGCCGGGCGGTTTTGAGAGGCGCAGAGGTTACAAGTTCCTGACTCTTTTGAGTCATTTTGGTGGAAGGGGTGATGCCTGTGCTTCGCCGGGCGAAGTAGCGGCGAAGGGTGTTTCGCCGGGCGGTTTGCAGTTTTTTTTCCACATTTTTATTTTCTTGTTAATTTCATAACTTTTGATTTGATTATACGTTTTGAATGTTCTTTATATCGTTGGAAAGCTTATGAAATGTCCTTGCTTATGATGATAGTTTTGAGAATTGTTGGCCGATTAAATTATGTTAGAAAATCGGGAATAGTGTCGGTTGTCGACTTTTGTCGTTATGACTGTGCGTAATTGATATGTATTAAGTAAGGTGCTGTTGTATGATGTAAATGTATGTGTTTAGATGGTGTTGAGATGATTTGTGGTCGTATGGCAATTAAATGCATTGTTTTGGGCTTAAGTGCAAAGTGTGATTTTGTTGATTGGGATGAATGCATATATGTGTGCATATTAAATGTCATGAGTCATTGTGTGTCAAGCATCATGATATGCATTGTTGAGACGTCCAGAGTGACGGTTTGGATTCCAAAGGGAATTCGCTATAATGTCGTGTGCCCGTGTGGGGTGTGAGCGATGATTATAGACGATCGTGTGCCCATGTGGGGTGTGAGCGATCGGGTCGTGTGCCCGTGTGGGGTGTGAGCGATCCATAAACGTCGTGTGCCCATGTGGGGTGTGAGCGACGGGGAACATCGTATGCCCGACGGGGAGTTACAGTGATGTAACGAGCGATGATTCCAGCAGAGTTCCTGAGTGAACTAGTGATGAGAAACAATGGAAGTCGGTACCACATGTGCATATGCATGGAGTCGTTGTGTCGGTCTCTTGCATTGCATAAATCACTATGGTTGTTTTAGGTGTGGAATTGTGGATAGAAGTGATATATGGATATGTGTTGGTGATGGAAATATGAATTATACCTTGTGTTGCATTGTGTTGGAATTATGGTGTGAGTTGGGGTGAGAAACGTATATATGTGTATTTCTGTGTTATATATGATTGTATGCAATTATATTATGGTTGTTTTTCTCACCCTTCTGCTGTTTTATAATGCTCTATAAGGCATTGCAGATTAGAGTTGCTGGAGGTATTTTTGTGAAGCTTTGCGTTTTCATTCTTTTGTCGGTCGGCTCTGATATGTGACACCGGGTAGTTAGGGAGGCCGTTTGTGATTATTGTGTATTATGTATATATATCTTTTGGCTTGTGCATGTACAACTTGATGTATGACAAACTTTGCATGATATATATATATATATATATATATATATATATATATATATATATGTTATTCAGTTTTAGATTTTCCGCTTTTATTCTAAATTCTGAAATGTGGGTGTAAGGAACCGAGTTCCTCTGTTGATTGCTACCCCACTGTTGCATATCTTTATGAGCAGGTGTTGTATGTTTATTTCACATTGATGTGACCTCTCCGGTCTATACCGTGCATGTTTTAAATATACTCTGATGAAATTTTGAATTTTCTTTTACTGCTGTAATTAATTGGGGGTATAGATTGGGGGTGTTACATTAAGTGGTATCAGAGCCAGTCCGTGTCAGTTTGTGTCAATCCTGGTCTGTGTGGCGTGTGGAGTGAGTTGTTCATTTAACCATAGTTTCTATTATTGGAAATGAACAGAATATGGCTGGTAGGAACGACGTTGCTTTGGCTGCTACTATGCAAGCTATGGCTCGGGCTGTGCAGGGTGCACCTAATGCTGCTGGTAATGATGAGTTTAGGAAGAACAAACCGCCTGTCTTCAAAGAAAGATATGATCCAGATGGTGCCCAGATTTGGCTGAAAGAGATTGAAAGGATTTTCCGAGTGATGGATTGTGCTGAAGATCAGAAGGTGGACTGGGTACTCACATGTTATTGGAAGAAGCCGATGATTGGTGGGTTAGTACTCGTCGTGTGTTAGAAGCTGCAGAGGAAGAGATTACTTGGGATGTGTTTAGTATGGAGTTTCTGAGGAGGTATTTTCCTGAAGATGTAAGAGGAAAGAAGGAAATTGAGTTCTTGGAACTGAAACAAGGTAATATGTCTGTAGTTGATTATACTGCTAAGTTTGTGGAACTTGTGCAATTTTATCCTCATTATGCTGAAGCAACTGCTGAATTTTCAAAGTGTGTTAAGTATGAGAATGGCTTGCGTCCTGAGATAAAGCAGGCGATTGGATATCATAGGATTCAGAGGTTTTCTGATTTGGTGGATTGTTGTAGTATTTATGAGGAGGATAGTAAGGCTCGTGCTACACACTACAAAAGTGTAAGTGACAGAAAAGGGAAGCAACAGTTCCGTGGTGGTCCGTATGTGACACCAGCTGATAAAGGTAAACAAAAGGGAAATTTTGAGAAAAGGTCAAGTGGAGGAGGAATGTCTGGTCCTATGAGGTGTTATAAATGTGGTGAGATGGGGCATCGTCAGTTTGAGTGCCGGAAAGATTTGAGGAAGTGTACTAATTGTGGAGGTGTAGGACATGTTGCTGCTGACTGTGCCAGGAAGAATGTGGTGAAATGTTACAACTGTGGTGAACCTGGTCATATTAGTACGAAGTGTCCGAAACCGAAGCAGGCTCCATCTGGTGGGAAAGTATTTGCATTAGCAGGAACTCAGACTTCAAGTGCAGATCGTCTGATCAGAGGTACTTGTTTTATTAATAGTACGCCTTTAGTTGCTATTATTGATACTGGAGCGACTCATTCGTTTATTTCGTCTGAGTGCGCGAAGCGTTTGAATCTTGTGTTGTCTGTGATGGGTGGTGAGATGGTTATTGATACTCCAGCAATGGGGTCAGTAACTACTTCCTTGGTTTGTCTAAGATGTCCTTTGACCATTTATGGTAAAGACTTTGAGATGGATTTGGTGTGTTTGCCATTGGAGGGTTTAGATGTGGTTCTGGGTATGAATTGGTTGCAATTCAATCGAGTTCATATTGATTGTTATCATAAGCTGGTAATGTTTCCTTCTCTTGAGGAAGACGAAGACTCGAGTTTCTTATCTACCAAAGAGTTGAAGAGACTTTTGGCGGATGAAGCTCAGTTGTTTGGATTGTTTGCATCTTTGACTGTGGACAGTCAAGTCTCACTTGATGCATTTCCTGTGGTGTGTCAATTTCCGGAAGTGTTTCCTGAGGATATTTCAGACTTGCCGCCAGAGAGAGAGGTGAAGTTTTCTATAGATCTAGTTCCTGGTACTAGACCTGTTTCTATGGCACCTTATCGTATGTCGGCGTCTGAGTTGGTTGAGTTAAAGAAACAATTGAGTGAGTTGTTGGAAAAGAGGTTTGTGCGACCTAGTGTTTCTCCTTGGGGTGCTCCAGTTTTATTGGTGAAAAAGAAAGACGGAAGCATGCGGTTGTGTATTGATTATCGCCAGTTGAATAAGGTGACGATCAAGAATAAATGTCCTCTTCCAAGATTGATGATCTGATGGATCAGTTAGTTGGTGCTTGTGTGTTCAATAAGATTGACTTGAGGTCGGGGTATCATCAGATTAGGGTGAAGGAAGAAGATATTCAGAAGAAGGCTTTTAGGACATGATACGGTCATTATGAATATTCTGTGATGTCGTTCGGGGTTTCTTATGCGCCAGGTGTGTTTATGGAATACATGAATCATATTTTTCACGAGCATCAGGATCGATTTGTCGTTGTGTTTATTGACGACATCTTGATTTATTCTAAGTCTCGAGAGGAGCACGCAGAGCATTTGCGTATTGTTTTGCAGGTTTTGAAGGAAAGGAAGCTTTTTGCCAAATTGTCCAAGTGTGAATTCTGGTTGTCGGAGGTGAGTTTTCTTGGACACGTGATTTCAGGTAATGGTATTTCTGTGGATCCATCTAAAGTAGAAGCAGTTCTACAATGGGAGGCTCCGAGATCTGTTATGGAAATTCGAAGCTTTTTGGGTTTGGCTGGTTATTATCGAAGGTTTATTGAAGGTTTTTCTAAGCTAGCACTTCCTTTGACCCAGTTGACTTGTAAAGGGCAAGCGTTCATTTGGGATATTCGGTGTGAGGAAAGTTTTAATGAGCTGAAGAGGAGATTGACGACAGCTCCGATTTTGATTTTGCCGAATCCTACTGAACCATTTGTGGTTTATTATGATGCTTCTTTGATTGGTCTAGGTGGTGTTCTGATGCAAGAAGGTAAGGTGGTGGCTTATGCTTTGAGGCAGTTAAGAGTTCATGAGAAGAATTATCCTACTCATGATCTTGAATTAGCGGCTGTGGTTTTTGTGTTGAAGATTTGGAGGCATTATCTCTACGGTGCAAGGTTTGAAGTCTTTAGTGATCATAAAAGTTTGAAATATTTGTTTGATCAGAAAGAGCTAAATATGAGGCAACGTAGATGGTTGGAATTCTTGAAGGACTACGACTTTGGCTTGAATTACCATCCTGGTAAAGCTAACGTGGTAGCTGATGCCTCGAGTCAGAAATCGTTGCATATGTCCGCTTTAATGGTTAAAGAGTGGGAACTTTTGGAATCGTTTAGAGACTTGAGTTTGGTATGTGAAGTGACGTCGGATAGCGTTAGGCTTGAAATGCTAACTGTGACGCCCCCGATCTACACCCCCAATAAACACACAATTAAGGCGGTAAAAGAAAATTCAAAAATTGATCAGAGTATATTTGAAACATCATGGCATAGAAAGGGAGAATCACATCAAAGTAACCAAACATACACATAACATGCAACACCTGCTCATCTAGATATGCAACGTGGGGTAACAATCATAAAGAGGAAACTTCGTTCCTTACACCCACTTTTCAGAAATTAGAATTAAAGCGGAAAGATCTAAAATCTGAATAACACACATACATATAAACTTGGCTGTCATACATCAAGTTATAACTGTACAACCAAAATATAATCATCAGATATACAAAACAATCACAAACGGCCACCCTATGCTACCCGGAGTCACATATCAGTGCCGACCGACCAAAATAATGAAGACGCAACGCTTCACAAAAGAGTACCTCCAGCAATCTAATCTGCAACGCCTCATAGAGCGTTATAAAACAGCAGAAGGGTGAGAAAAACAACCATAATATAATTGCATAAGATTATATATTAACACCGAAATGCACAAATAACATATCCTCACCACCAAAGCACACAGATAAATTATAACAACACACCGTACAATTCACACGTATCAATTACCACTGCACATCAATCATTCACCATACAATCACACATATTCCCTTTCATTAATCACATTCACAAATTCACACACAATTAATTCATGATTTATGCAATGCACATAGACCGACACAACGACTCTATGCACATGCCATGCGGTACCGACTTCCATTGTCACGTCATGTCACGTCATTAGTCCACTCAGGAACTATTGGAACCATCGCTCGTTACTGAGAATCTCAAGTAACTCCCCGCCGGGCCTACGATGTTCACCCGTCGCTTTAAGTCCTCAGGCATTACCTCATATTTTCGAGGCACACGACGTTAAGGATTGCTTTAAGTCTCCAAAGGAGCCCACAATCGTCTATACCCATCGCTTTAAGTCCTCAGGAATCGCCTCATATTTTCGAGGCACACGATGGTATAGCATATTCCCTCAGGAATCAAACCGTCTCTCAGGACGTTTCCACAATGCACATTATGATGCTTGGCATACAATGACTCATGACACTCACATTGCATCCATGCACACATTCACAATTATGCATATATCATCAAATACCACACTTAGCATTTTCTTGCCTTACGGCCACAAATCATCATCACAACAGCACATAAGTCATTCCACATTCGAAGCAACACCATAAAGCATAACACAAGTCAAATACGCACCATTAAAACGACAAAAGTCGACCATTGACACTATTCACATTCACCGACAAAATAAAATCGGCTAACAAATTCTAAACCATCATAATAAGAAAGTACAGCTCAATGGCTTTCCAACGCATCAAACCACGCCTCAAACCGAATCACAGATCAAAAGTTATGCAGAAAACAAAATTACACGAACAGCACTGTTCGCTGGGCGAACCTCCCTCGCGAGCATTCGCTAGCTCCTTCGCTAGGCGAATGTTCCAGCGAACCACCTGTTAGCTAAAAACAGACACAAAGTTCTCTAGGCGAACACTTGGCGAACCAAGTCAGAACCAAAAACACCCAAAGTTCGCTAGGCGAACACTCTAGCGAACCTTCGCACGTGCCTTCGCTAGGCGAATACCCGTAGCGAACCTTCGCTACCCTTCGCTGAATTGTTCGCTAGGCGAACCCGCAAAAATCTCACTCGCTGCCACCTTCGCCCCAGGTTCGCTAGGCGAACCAAGGAAAACCCAACATTTTCTGCGCTGTTTGAAACCCCAAAAGTGATATTTTCCAACCCAATCCATTTCCAAATCAACATATTTCAATCAAAACCTATTCTAATCATGTCAACAAGCAAACTACCACCTTTACATCAATTTCCAACCGTTAAACCATCGATTCCCATAATCCGACCTAAAATCAAAAGCTATAAAACACCTCCAAAACACACACACACACATACATAACCATACACAAGTATAATATAATCGAGTTTCGCACCCTTACCCGATTTAATTCGATTCTAGGAATTGATCTTGATGATTTTCACACTTTTTTCCAATTCTCTCTCTTCTCCTCTTTTCTTCTCTTTTCCCTTCTTTCTTCTTTCTTTCTCTCTATTTTCTCTCTTTCCAATTCTATCTTACTAACTTAATGAAAAATATTATAAAATGACCAAAATACCCCCACACTCAAATTTCTCACAAACGATCCCAAAACGCGATAAAATATATTCACGACTAAAAATAACACATTTTCACACAAAAGTTGAAATTACAATAAAATAATAATAAAATAATCCAAAAAGACTCAATAAAATAAAATTGGCAAAAACTGGGGCGTTACAATTCGCCCCCACTTAGAAATTTTCGTCCTCGAAAATCTTACCTGATACAAACATCTCTGGATACGACTCCCGCATCCTACTTTCCAATTCCCACGTCAAATTACCCTCAGCAACGCCTCCCCACGCCACTTTCACAAGTGCAATCTCTTTACCCCTCAACCGCTTCACCTCGCGATCCAAAATACCAACCGGTAATGCCTCGACCGTAAGGTTATCCCTTACCTCAACCTCGTCCATCGGAATCACATGTGAAGGGTCTGGAACATACTTACGAAGCTGTGAAACATGAAAAACATCATGCAAATTCGACAGATTCGGCGGTAACGCCACACGATACGCTACAGCACCAACTCTCGCAGATATCTGGTAAGGACCAATAAATCGAGAAGTAAGCTTCTTAGATTTCAAAGCACGACCAACACCCGTTACCGGCGTAACCCTCAGAAATATGTGATCACCCTCTTGAAACTCAAGATCCTTCCGTCTCCGATCATGATAATTCCTTTGTCTATCCTGAGAAGCCTTCATTTTCTCACGAATAAACTTTACCTTTTCCGTCGTCTGTTGCACTAATTCCGGTCCAACCACAGAACTCTCACCAGTTTCGTGCCAACACAACGGCGTTCTACATCTTCGTCCATACAAAGCCTCAAAAGGTGCCATTCCGATACTAGAATGGAAACTGTTATTATACGTGAACTCAATCAATGCAAGATAACTGTCCCACGCACCACCTTGCTCCAAAACACACGACCTCAACAAATCCTCCAAAGACTGAATCGTTCTTTCGGTCTGACCATCTGTCTGCGGATGATAAGCCGAACTCAACCTCAATCTAGAACCCAAAGCCTTCTGTAAACTTTCCCAAAATCTAGATGTAAACCTAAGATCTCGATCAGAAACAATACTTAAAGGAACCCCATGCAATTTCACCACCACACTGATATAGATCTCAGCTAACCGTTCCAAAGAAAAACTGATGTCAATCGAAATAAAATGTGCCGATTTAGTCAGCCTGTCCACAATCACCCAAATAGCATTATGCCCACGCTGAGTGTTCGGTAATCCCGTCACAAAATCCATCGAAATGCTATCCCACTTCTACTCAGGAATATCCAACGGTTGCAACAAACCACCAGGTCTCAAATGTTCCACTTTCGATTTCTGACAAGTCAAACAAGCATACACAAACTGAGCCACATCCCTTTTCAAACCAGACCACCAGAAAATCTTCTTCAAATCTTGGTACATCTTATTCGCACCCGGATGCATACTTAAATTACTCCGGTGTCCTTCCTCCAAAATCATTCTTTTCAACTCCGCATCATCAGGAATACAAATACGACCACGGAATCTCAAAACACCAAAATTATCAACCTTGAAATCCACATTCTCATTCCTCATCAAATCAACGAATTTCAAATCCAGCTTTTGTTTCTCACTAACCGACAACAAAAATTCATTCGTAACTTTCAACATTCCAAGCCTCACACTAACCGAAGTCACTTCACATATCAAACTCAAATCTCTAAACGATTCCAAAAGTTCCAACTCTTTCACCATCAATGCGGACATATGCAACGATTTCCGGCTCAATGCATCGGCTACCACATTAGCTTTACCAGGATGGTAATTCAAGCCAAAGTCGTAATCTTTCAAGAATTCCAACCATCTCCGCTGTCTCATGTTCAACTCTTTCTGATCAAATAAATATTTCAAGCTTTTATGATCACTAAAGACTTCGAACCTTGCACCATAGAGATAGTGCCTCCAAATCTTTAACACAAAAACCACAGTCGCTAACTCAAGATCATGAGTAGGATAGTTTTTCTCATGAACTCTTAGCTGCCTTGAAGCATAAGCTACCACCTTACCTTCCTGCATCAGAACACCACCCAAACCAATTAAAGAAGCATCGCAATACACAACAAATGGTCCATTAGGATTAGGTAAAATCAGAATAGGAGCTGTCGTTAATCTCCTCTTCAGCTCACAAAAACTTTCTTCACATTGAATATCCCAAATGAATGTTTTACCCTTACAAGTCAACTGCGTCAAAGGAAGAGCAAGCTTAGAAAAACCTCCAATGAACCTCCGGTAATAACCAGCCAAACCCAAAAAGCTTCGAATTTCAGTAACGGATCTAGGAGCCTCCCATTGTAGAACTGCTTCTACTTTAGATGGATCCACAGCAATACCATTACCTGAAATTACGTACCCAAGAAAACTCACCTCAGACAACCAGAATTCACACTTGGACAATTTGGCAAAAAGCTTCCTTTCCTTCAAAACCTGCAAAACAATACGCAAATGCTCTGCATGCTCCTCACGAGACTTAGAATAGATTAAAATATCATCAATAAACACCACCACAAAACGATCCAATTGCTCGTGGAAAATACGATTCATGTATTCCATAAACACACCAGGCGCATTAGAAACCCCGAACAGCATCACCGAATATTCATAATGACCGTAACGTGTTCTAAAGGCCATCTTCTGAATATCCTCTTCTTTCACTCTTATCTGATGGTACCCCCGATCTCAAATCAATCTTACTAAATACACAAGCACCAACCAACTGATCCATCAGATCATCAATCCTTGGAAGCGGATATTTGTTCTTAATTGTCACTTTGTTCAACTGGCGATAATCAATACATAATCGCATACTCCCATCCTTCTTTTTCACCAACAAAACTGGAGCACCCCAAGGAGAAACACTTGGCCTCACGAACCTCTTTTCCAACAACTCATTCAACTGCCTTTTCAACTCCACCAATTCAGATGCCGACATTCTATAAGGTACCATAGAAACAGGTCTAGTACCAGGAACTAGATCAATCGAAAATTCAACCTCTCTCTCTGGCGGCACATCTGAAATATCATCAGGAAACACCTCAGGAAATTCGCACACAACAGGAAACACATCAAGAAAAACTTGACTATCCACAGTCAATGAAGCAAACAAACCAAACAACTGAGCTTCATCCGCTAAAAGTCTCTTCAACTCTTTAGTAGACAAGAAACTCGAGTCTTCATCTTCCTCAAGAGAAGGAAACCTTACAAGCTTATGATAACAATCAATGTGCACCCGATTGAATTGCAACCAATTCATTCCCAACACCACATCTAAACCTTCCAATGGCAAACACACCAAATCCATCGCAAAGTCTTTACCATAAATGGTCAAAGGACAACTCAAACACACTAAAGAAGTAGTTACCGACCCCATCGCTGGAGTATCAATAACCATCTCACCATCCATCGAAGACAACCCAAGATTCAAACGTTCCGCGCGCTCAGACGAAATAAACGAATGAGTCGCTCCAGTATCAATAATAGAAATTAGAGGCATATTATTAATAAAGCAAGTACCTCTTATCAGACGATCAGCGCTTGAAGTCTGAGTTCCTGCCAACGAAAACACTTTGCCACTAGCCTGAGCTTTCTTCTGATTCGGACACTTCGAACTAATGTGACCAGGTTCTCCACAATTGTAACACTTCACCACATTCTTCCTTTTACAATCAGCTAAAACATGTCCGATACCACCACAATTAGAACACTTATTCAACTTCTTCCTACATTCATGCTGGCGATGACCCAATTCACCACATCCAAAACACCTAATAGGATTAGACATACCTCCTCCACCTGACCTTCGATCAAAAGTTCCCCTTTGTTTACCTTTATCAGCCGGTGACACATACGGACCACCACGGAACTGTTGTTTCCCTTTCCTGTCACTTACACTTTTATAGTGAGCAGAACGAGCCTTACTATCTTCATCATAAATCCTACAGCATTCCACCAAATCAGCAAACCTTCGAATCCTCTGATATCCAATAGCCTGCTTTATCTCAGGACGCAAACCACTTTCATACTTTACACACTTTGAAAATTCAGCAGTCGTTTCCGCATAATGAGGATAAAACTGCACAAGTTCCATAAACTTAGCAGTATAGTCAATAACCGACATATTACCTTGTTTTAGCTCTAGAAACTCAATCTCCTTCTTTCCTCGGACATCCTCGGGAAAATACTTCCTTAGAAACTCTCGGCTAAACACCTCCCAAGTGATCTCTTCTTCCTCCTCATCAGCTTCCAACACCTGACGAGTACTGACCCACCAGTCATCAGCCTCTTCGTGTAGCATATGAGTGCCCAACCTCACCTTATCATCATCGTCATCACAATCCATTACCCTAAAAATCCTCTCAATCTCTTTCAACCACAACTGCGCACCATCCGGATCATGTTTCCCTTTAAAGACCGGCGGCTTATTCTTTCTGAACTCATCATTTCCTGCAGCATTCGGCGCCCCCTGCACAGCTCGTGCCATTGCTTCCATCGCAGCAGCCAAAGCAGCATCATTACGACCAGCCATATTCTGTTCGTCCAAAACAGAAACTATGGTTAAACAACAACTCGCTCAACACAACTCGCCCAATACGCCAGACACAACTACACAACGGACACAACAAACTCAACTGACACGGACTGGCTCTGATACCACTTAATGTGACGCCCCCGATCTACACCCCCAATAAACACGCAATTAAGGCGGTAAAAGAAAATTCGAAAATTGATCAGAGTATATTTGAAACATCATGGCATAGAAAGGGAGAATCACATCAAAGTAACCAAACATACACACAACATGCAACACCTGCTCATCTAGATATGCAACGTGGGGTAACAATCATAAAGAGGAAACTTCGTTCCTTACACCCACTTTTCAGAAATTAGAATTAAAGCGGAAAGATCTAAAATCTGAATAACACACATACATATAAACTTGGCTGTCATACATCAAGTTATAACTGTACAACCAAAATATAATCATCAGATATACAAAACAATCACAAACGGCCACCCTATGCTACCCGGAGTCACATATCAGAGCCGACCGACCAAAATAATGAAGACGCAACGCTTCACAAAAGAGTACCTCCAGCAATCTAATCTGCAACGCCTCATAGAGCGTTATAAAACAGCAGAAGGGTGAGAAAAACAACCATAATATAATTGCATAAGATTATATATTAACACCGAAATGCACAAATAACATATCCTCACCACCAAAGCACACAGATAAATTATAACAACACACCGTACAATTCACACGTATCAATTACCACTGCACATCAATCATTCACCATACAATCACACATATTCCCTTTCATTAATCACATTCACAAATTCACACACAATTAATTCATGATTTATGCAATGCACATAGACCGACACAACGACTCTATGCACATGCCATGCGGTACCGACTTCCATTGTCACGTCATGTCACGTCATTAGTCCACTCAGGAACTATTGGAACCATCGCTCGTTACTGAGAATCTCAAGTAACTCCCCGTCGGGCCTACGATGTTCACCCGTCGCTTTAAGTCCTCAGGCATCGCCTCATATTTTCGAGGCACACGACGTTAAGGATTGCTTTAAGTCTCCAAAGGAGCCCACAATCGTCTATACCCATTGCTTTAAGTCCTCAGGCATCGCCTCATATTTTTGAGGCACACGATGGTATAGTATATTCCCTCAGGAATCAAACCGTCTCTCAGGACGTTTCCACAATGCACATTATGATGCTTGGCATACAATGACTCATGACACTCACATTGCATCCATGCACACATTCACAATTATGCATATATCATCAAATACCACACTTAGCATTTTCTTGCCTTACGGCCACAAATCATCATCACAACAGCACATAAGTCATTCCACATTCGAAGCAACACCATAAAGCATAACACAAGTCAAATACGCACCATTAAAACGACAAAAGTCGACCATTGACACTATTCACATTCACTGACAAAATAAAATCGGCTAACAAATTCTAAACCATCATAATAAGAAAGTACAGCTCAATGGCTTTCCAACGCATCAAACCACGCCTCAAACCGAATCACATATCAAAAGTTATGCAGAAAACAAAATTACATGAACAGCACTGTTCGCTGGGCGAACCTCCCTCGCGAGCATTCGCTAGCTCCTTCGCTAGGCGAACATCCCTCGCGAGCATTCGCTAGCTCCTTCGCTAGGCGAATGTTCCAGCGAACCACCTGTTAGCTAAAAACAGACACAAAGTTCGCTAGGCGAACACTTGGCGAACCAAGTCAGAACCAAAAACACCCAAAGTTCGCTAGGCGAACACTCTAGCGAACCTTCGTTCGTGCCTTCGCTAGGCGAATACCCGTAGCGA
The DNA here is from genome assembly GCA_022829125.1 of Lathyrus tuberosus. Classification (NCBI taxonomy): domain Eukaryota; kingdom Viridiplantae; phylum Streptophyta; class Magnoliopsida; order Fabales; family Fabaceae; genus Lathyrus; species Lathyrus tuberosus. The sequence continues at coordinate 8,921,090 of JALAZF010000247.1, forward strand.
ACCTTCGCTACCCTTCGCTGAATTGTTCGCTAGGCGAACCCGCGAAAATCTCACTCGCTGCCACCTTCGCCCCAGGTTCGCTATTTTCTGCGCTGTTTGAAACCCCAAAAGTGATATTTTCCAACCCAATCCATTTCCAAATCAACATATTTCAATCAAAACCTATTCTAATCATGTCAACAAGCAAACTACCACCTTTACATCAATTTCCAACCGTTAAACCATCGATTCCCACAATCCGACCTAAAATCAAAAGCTATAAAACACCTCCAAAACACACACACACACTCATACATAACCATACACAAGTATAATATAATCGAGTTTCGCACCCTTACCCGATTTAATTCGATTCTAGGAATTGATCTTGATGATTTTCACACTTTTTTCCAATTCTCTCTCTTCTCCTCTTTTCTTCTCTTTTCCCTTCTTTCTTCTTTCTTTCTCTCTATTTTCTCTCTTTCCAATTCTATCTTACTAACTTAATGAAAAATATTATAAAATGACCAAAATACCCCCACACTCAAATTTCTCGCAAACGATCCCAAAACGCGATAAAATATATTCACGACTAAAAATAACACATTTTCACACAAAAGTTGAAATTACAATAAAATAATAATAAAATAATCCAAAAAGACTCAATAAAATAAAATTGGCAAAAACTGGGGCGTTACACTAACGATTACTAATGATTTTCTGAAGACGGTTAGTGAGAAGCAAAAGCTGGATGTGAAATTTGTGGATTTGATGTTGGTGGGAGAAAAAAATGCGGATAGGGATTTTCAAGTGGATATTAATGGTGTTTTGAGATTCCGAGGTAGAATTTGTATTCCTGATGATGCAGAGTTGAAAAAGATGATTTTGAAGGAAGGACACCGGAGTAATTTGAGTATACATCCGGGAGCGAATAAGATGTATCAGGATTTGAGGAAGATTTTTTGGTGGTCTGGATTGAAAAGAGATGTGGCTCAGTTTGTTTATGCATGTTTGAATTGTCAGAAATCGAAGGTGGAACATCTGAGGCCTAGTGGTTTATTGCAACCGTTGGATATTCCTGAGTGGAAGTGGGATAGCATTTCCATGGATTTTGTAACTGGGTTACCGAATACTCAGCGAGGGCATAACACTATTTGGGTGATTGTTGATAGGCTGACTAAATCGACTCATTTTATATCGATTGACATCAGTTTTCCTTTGGAGCGATTAGCTGAGATTTACATCAGTGTGATTGTGAAGTTGCATGGGGTTCCATTGAGTATTGTTTCTGATCGAGATCCTAGATTTACCTCGAGATTTTGGGAAAGTTTGCAGAAGGCATTGGGTTCTAAATTGAGATTGAGTTCGGCTTATCATCCGCAAACGGGTGGTCAGACTGAGAGGACGATTCAGTCGTTGGAAGATTTGTTGAGAGCGTGTGTTTTGGAACAAGGTGGTGCGTGGGATAGTTATCTTGCATTGATTGAATTTACGTATAATAACAGTTTCCATTCTAGTATTGGAATGGTACCGTTTGAAGCTTTATATGGACGAAGGTGTCGAACACCGTTGTGTTGGCATGAATCTGGTGAGAGAATGGTGGTTGGACCAGAGTTGGTGCAACAGACGACAGAGAAAGTGAAGCTTATTCGAGAGAAAATGAAGGCTTCTCAGAGTAGGCAAAAGAGTTATCATAATCGGAGACAGAAAGATCTTGAGTTTCACGAGGGCGATCATGTATTTTTTAGGGTTACGCCGATAACGGGTGTGGGTCGTGCATTGAAATCGAAGAAACTTACTTCTCGGTTTATTGGTCCTTACCAGATATCCGCGAGAGTGGGTGCTGTGGCGTATAGGGTGGCGTTGCCGCCGAATCTGTCGAATTTGCACGATGTGTTTCATGTTTCACAGCTTCGGAAGTATGTTCCGGATCCATCGCATGTGATCCCGATGGATGAGGTCGAGGTAAGGGAGAACCTTATAGTTGAGGCATTACCAGTTAGGGTTTTGGATCGCGAGGTGAAGAGATTGAGAGGCAAGGACATTGCACTTATGAAAGTGGCGTGGGGAGGCGCTGCTGAGGGCAATTTGACGTGGGAGTTGGAGGGTCGGATGCGGGAGTCATATCCAGAGTTGTTCGTCTCAGGTATATTTTCGAGGACGAAAATTTCTAAGTGGGGGAGAGTTGTAACGCCCCAGTTTTTGTGTGAGTTTTATTTAATCGAGTCGTTTGATTATTTTATTATTATATTATTATTATATTATTTTATTTTCGACTTTTATCTGAAATTACATTATTTTTCGATGTTATGATATTTTATCGGGTTTTGGGAACGTTTGTGAGATATTTGAGTGTGGAGGTATTTTGGGCATTTTGATTTAATTGTTAAGTTAAGAGTTGAAATAGAAAGAAAAAGAGAGAAAAACATAGTAAGAGAAAAGAAAAAAAGAAAAGGAGAAGAGAAGAAAAGAGAGAGATTTGGGAAAAACTTGGAAACCAATCAACCGACTTTTCTACGCGTTATTTAATCGGGTAAGGGTGCGAAACTTGATTATCTTATCGTTGTGTATGATTATGTATGTGTGTTTGTATGTGGTATTGGTTTTTTCGATAGTTATTCGGTTATAGGTCGAAAACGCGTAAACGAGTAGAAATCGATGTTTTCACGGACAGAAATTGGTATAACTTGTGTTGTAGGATCTCTATATGTTTATGAACCATTGCTATTGACGGTTTGGCTGCGGGAAGTGATTTGGGTGGAAAAATGAGATTTTTTGGGGTAAGGAACAGTGTAAACGCAAGCATAAAATTCAGCTTCTAGTGTGAAGCGTCGGGCGGTGTGCTTGTTTCGCCGGGCGGTTCGTTCTTTCGCCGGGCGGCTTTGGGAGGCGCAGAGGTTACAAGTTCCTGACTCTTTTGAGTCATTTTGGTGGAAGGGGTGACGCCTGTGCTTCGTCGGGAAAAGTAGCGGCGAAGGGTGTTTCGCCGGGCGGTTTTAGGGTTAGGCCGGGCGGTTTGCAGTTTTTTTTTCCCACATTTTTATTTTCTTGTTAATTTCATAACTTTTGATTTGATTATACATTTTGAATGTTCTTTATATCATTGGAAAGCTTATGAAATGTCCTTGCTTATGATGATAGTTTTGAGAATTGTTGGCCGATTAAATTATGTCGGAAAATCGGGAATAGTGTCGATTGTCGACTTTTGTCGTTATGACTGTGCGTAATTGATATGTATTAAGTAAGGTGTTATTGTATGATGTAATTGTATGTGTTTAGATGGTGTTGAGATGATTTGTGGCCGTATGGCAATTAAATGCATTGTTTTGGGCATAAGTGCAAAGTGTGATTTTGTTGATTGGAATGAATGCATATATGTGTGCATATTAAATGTCATGAGTCATTGTGTGCCAAGCATCATGATATACATTGTTGAGACATACTGGGTGACGGTTTGGATTCCAGAGGGAATTCGCTATAACGTCGTGTGCCCGTGTGGGGTGTGAGCGATGATTATAGATGATCGTGTGCCCATGTGGGGTGTGAGCGATCGGGTCGTGTGCCCGTGTGGGGTGTGAGCGATCCATAAACATCGTGTGCCCGACGGGGAGTTACAGTGATGTAACGAGCGATGATTCCAGCAGAGTTCCTGAGTGAACTAGTGATTAGAAACAATGGAAGTCGGTACCGCATGTGCATATGCATGGAGTCGTTGTGTCGGTCTCTTGCATTGCATAAATCACTATGGTTGTTTTAGGTGTGGATTTGTGGATAGAAGTGATATATGGATATGTGTTGGTGATGGAAATATGAATTATACCTTGTGTTGCATTGTGTTGGAATTATGGTGTGAGTTGGGGTGAGAAACGTATATATGTGTATTTCTGTGTTATATATGATTGTATGCAATTATATTATGGTTGTTTTTCTCACCCTTCTGCTGTTTTATAATGCTCTATGAGGCATTGCAGATTAGAGTTGCTGGAGGTATTTTTGTGAAGCTTTGCGTCTTCATTCTTTTGTCGGTCGACTCTGATATGTGACACCGGGTAGTTAGGGAGGCCGTTTGTGATTATTGTGTATTATGTATATATATCTTTTGGCTTGTGCATGTACAACTTGATGTATGACAAACTTTGCATGATATATATATATATATATGTTATTCAGTTTTAGATTTTCCGCTTTTATTCTAAATTCTAAAATGTGGGTGTAAGGAACCGAGTTCCTCTGTTGATTGCTACCCCACAGTTGCATATCTTTATGAGCAGGTGTTGTATGTTTGTTTCACATTGATGTGACCTCTCCGGTCTATACCAAAATTTTGAATTTTCTTTTACTGCTATAATTAATTGGGGGTATAGATTGGGGGTGTTACATAAAGCGTAAGGCAACATCTCATGCCAGTCTTTATACGTCACCACCATTTTCTGCACAATCTTCTTGATGTTCTTATTTGTCGCTTCAACAAACCCATTCATCTTCGGACGGTAGGGAGAAGAATTGTGATGTTCAATCTTAAAGCTCTGACATAGCTCCTTCATCATCTTGTTATTCAAATTTAAACCATTATCAGTAATGATTCTCTCCGGGACTCCATACCGGTAGATGATGTCCTTCTTGATAAATCCGGCTACCACTTGTCTGGTGACGTTGGCATACGAGGCTGCTTCCACCCATTTCGTGAAATAATCGATGGCAACCAAAATGAAATGATGTCCATTGGAAGAAGTAGGTTCAATCTTTCTGATCATATCAATGCCCCACATAGCAAAAGGCCAAGGTGATGACAATACATTCAGAGGAGTAGGCGGTACATGCACCTTATCAACATAAATCTAGCATTTATGACATTTTCGGGCGTATTTGAAACAATCAGATTCCATAGTCATCCAATAATACCCCGCTCTCAGCAGTTTTCTGGCCATAGCATGCCCATTGGCATGGGTACCGAAAGATCCTTCATGGACTTCTTCCATCAACAGGCTTGCCTCGTGTTCATCAACACAACGTAGCAAGACCATGTCGAAGTTTCTCTTGTATAACACGTCATCTTTATTCAGAAAGAAATTTCCTGCCAACCTCCTCAGAGTCTTCTTATATTTGGTGGATGCACCCCTTGGATACTCTTGACTCTTCAGAAAAACCTTAATATCATGATACCAAGGTTTGCCATCTGATACGTCTTCAATTGCAAACACAAAAGCTGGTTTATCCAGATGCATGATTCTGGTCGAAGGAGCTTCATTCCAACGATTCACCTGATACATTGAAGATAACGTTGCCAACACATCTGCCATCTAATTCTCCACCCGAGGTATATGATGGAAATCGACTCTGTCAAAGAACGGTAACAACCTTCTGGCATAGTTGTTATAAGGCACCAAGTTCGCTTGACGAGTTTCCCATTCACCTGTAATCTGATTAACTACCAACGCGGAATCACCATAAACATCGAGGTTCTTGATTCTCAAGTCAATTGCTTCTTTTAACCCCATAATGCATGCTTCATACTCCGCCTCATTGTTGGTGCATACGAACGCTAATCGGGCAGTGAAAGGTATATGAGAACCTTTCGGAGTTGTAATGACTGCCCCGATTCCGTTACCGTATGAATTAACAGCCCCGTCAAAGACCAGCTTCCATTGGGACCCAATTTCTGGCCCTTCATCAGGTAGAGGCTCTTCACAGTCTTTCATCTTCAGATACATAATGTGCTCATCAGGAAATTCAAACTTCATCGGTTGATAATCCTCAATTGGTTGTTCAGCGAGATATTCTGACAAAACACTTCCCTTGATGGCTTTTTGGGAAACATGTTGAATATCGTATTCTGTCAGAACCATCTCCCAACGGGCTATTCTACCAGAAAGCGCCTACTTTTCAAACACCTACTTGATCAGATCCATCTTCGAAATCAAGAGGGTTGTGTGGTTTAACATATACTGCCTCAAACGCTTAGCTGCCCAAGCGAGTGCACAACATGTTTTCTCAAGCATCGAGTACCTTGACTCATAATCAGTAAATTTCTTACTCAGGTAGTAGATGGCATGCTCTTTTCTACCTGACTTGTCGTGTTGACCGAGCACACACCCCATTGAGTTCTCAAGAACCGTAAGATACATAATCAATGGCCTTCCTGGCACTGGCGGCATAAGGACCAGAGGTTCCTGCAAATATTCCTTTATTTTTTCAAACGCTTTTTGAAAATTTTCGTTCCACCTGACCTCTTGATCTTTTCTTAGTAACTTGAATATTGGTTCACACATGGCTGTAAGATGAGAGATGAATCTAGCAATGTAGTTTAACCTCCCTAAGAAACCACGAACCTCTTTTTCTGTTCTTGGTTCAGGCATTTCTTGAATGGCTTTTACTTTAGCAGGATCAACCTCGATACCTTTTTCGCTGACAATAAAACCCAGTAACTTTCCAGATCTCACCCCGAAGGTGCACTTGTTCGGATTCAACCTCAGTCTGAACTTTCTCAACCTTTCAAACAATTTCTGAAGATTAACCAGATGTTCTTCCTCCATCCGTGACTTTGAATCATGTCATCAACATAGACCTCGATCTCTTTGTGAATCATATCATGAAAGAGAGTCACCATCGCCCGCTGATATGTTGCCCCAGCATTTTTCAATCCAAAGGGCATCACTTTGTAACAGAATGTTCCCCACGGTGTTATGAACGTCGTTTTCTCCATGTCCTCTGGGACCATCTTGATTTGGTTATACCCAGAGAAGCCATCCATGAAGGAAAACACAGAATACTGAGCGGTACTGTCCACTAACACGTCAATGTGAGGAAGCGAAAAGTCATCTTTTGGGCTTGCTCTATTCAGATCTCTGTAATCAACGCACATCCTGACCTTTCCATCCTTCTTAGGTACAGGCACAATATTAGCAACCCATGGAGGAATATTTGTTACAGTAAGAAACCCAACATCTAACTGTTTCTGAACCTCTTCTTTAATCTTGATAGCCATTTCCGGTTTCGTCCTTCTCAGCTTCAGCTTCACCGGAGCACATCCTTCTTTGAGCGACAGCCGGTGTACCACGATGTCAGTGTCAAGCCCAGGCATGTCTTGGTAAGACCAGGCGAAGATATCTACATACTCTCGGAGCATTACAATCAATCTTCTTTTGACAGAGTCTTCCAAAGCAGCCCCAATCCGTACCTCTTTCTTTGCATCCTCGGTTCCCAAGTTAACAACCTCGATTTCCTCCTGATGTGGCAGAATTACCTTTTCCTCTTGTTTTAATAGCCTGGCTAACTCCTCTGGTAAGGTACAATCTTCATCAGCCCCCTTTTCAGCCTGATATATGGGATTATCGAAGTCATATCGAGCCATAGCCGAATCATGATGGGTGGAATCTGAACAAGAAAACCTGCATGATTGATGATATATGTTTATTATGGATGCATCAAACAAAAACACATTGTCATTTTGCTGTGGTTTTAATGCAAAAATAAAAAACAGAAAAACAGGGATCAAAACATTTGAATGCGAAAACATCCTTTATTAATGATAAAGAAAAAGCATACAAAAACATTCAAGCCCTACAAACAAGAATCACTACGTCTTGGGCAGAACGTAGGATTAACATAGATGACAAATAGGAGCAATTACTCTGGTCCGGTCACTTGAATGGCTTTCTCTGACGATCAGTTGCGAAGACTTTGACCTGGGATACAGGGGCGGATCCAACTATCCATATCACAATCACTATCCCCATCCTCCTCAATAGCATTGATTCTGTCAAAGTACACACTGGCACTGGTGAAACGAACTGGATCATAGAACTTGGGAGGCTCTTCAGGATGCCTGGGTGGCTTATAACCCAGCCCATGAGTATTCCATTTTTCCTGGACATCAATAATCTGACCCCACTTTTGTCAACCACCGGCTTCAACCACGACTCGAGCATCTTTGAAGGAAGACATAGAAATCTCCGGCTGATGTACCACCATAGGCTGAACCACTTCAGACTGGCTACCTTCCTTGAGAGGCTTCTCAGTGATCTTCACTGCTTTGAAACCCTGACATAGAGTTTCATGTATTTCGCCATCTACCTCCACATACTTGAAAGTAGATAGCTAGCTTATCATGATATCCTCTTCTCCACAAACCGTCACCACATGTTCGTCTACCATATATTTTAACTTCTGATGCAATGTAGACGTCACAGCCCCAGCACTGTGAATCCATGGACGACCCAGCAGATAGCTGTAGGCAGGTTGGATGTCCATGATATAGAAGGTAGCATCAAAAACCTCTGGCCCAACCTTAATCGGTAGCATAATCTCATCGAAAACAGACCTCTTTGAGCCGTCGAAAGCGCGCACCACCAAATCACTTGGTGTGCATATCAACCCTCGGGTGTCCAGCTTCATCAAGGCTTTCTTAGGCAGAACATTCAAAGAGGATCCAGTATCCACAAGCACATGAGACATCAACGATCCACGGCACTCGACAGAAATATGCAAGGCATTGTTATGGTTTTTCCCAACTGGAGTCAAGTCAACATCAGTAAAACCCAAACCATTGCCTGCATTAACATGGGCCACCACCCCCTCCAACTGATTAATTGAGATCTCTTGGGGTACGTAAGCAGCATTCAGTACCTTCAGCAGTGCATTTCGGTGTGCCTCGGAACCCAACAACAGGGACAAGATAGAAATCTTAGACGGAGTCTGATGCAACTGATCAACAATTTTATAATCACTTTTCCGAATCAGTCTCATAAACTCTTCTACGTTCTCGGAGAAAGAATTATCAATCAGCCCTGCCGTGGAGTCATTCACTACTGGCGCTTGCACAAAACTATCTACAACCTGATTTCCTTTGTCTTGTTTAGAACTACCAGCTTGACCATTAGAAGGGATAAAGACTCTACCACTTCTCGTGATAGCCCCTGCCTCAATATTGTTTTCAACACAAGAGTTCACTACAGAAGTTCCTACCAGTTCTTGTTTCTGTCCATTAACGAACACTTCGGCTCCATAGTTCCAAGGAATGGCCTTGGTGCTCTCATATGGTACGGGTCCGGGAGCTGTAATAATAACCGATGCTGGTCTTACCGGCCCTGAAATAGTTATTGTTTTGAAAGGGATAGTAATGGTAGCAACCTTATTTTTCCTGCTAACAACCTCTTTCTGTTGGTTACACCGGTCAAACTGCAATCGACCTTCATCTATCAGCTTTTGAATTCCTGACTTCAACAAACCACACCCATTCATTTGCGCCATACAATCTGAAAAATTCTCATCATATCCGGGGGACACCCCACCCCTCAATAACCTCTCCTTTACCACCATCAAAGGAGTCCTTAATTCATTAACATCTATAACCAAATTCAAAGATTCACTCTCCTCAAACACAACATTAACCCTCGGCCCACCGTGGTTCGGTATTGGGTTTTGGATGACATTTGGCACATCATTTGAAAAGTTAATGGCCTTTGAATCCACCAAGTCTTGGACTACATGCTTAAAAGCTTTTCAATCCTCAATATAGTGTCCGGGTGCCCCAGAATGAAATTCACAGTGGGTGTTAGGATTATATCCCGGAGGTGGATTACCAGTGGAAGGAGCTAGAGTCCTTTTCTGGATTAACTGCAACTGTAGCAAATGCTGAAACAACTGTGAATATGGTAGAGGTGGAGTATCAAAATGTCGATTCTGTTTAGGCCTTGGCTGATATTGGCACGGAGCCTGATTTTGCTGCTGCTGAGGTGGAAGCGCTGCAGGAATTGTCACGGAAGCTACCTGCTGGTTATAACTCTGATGCTGCTTTCCTTTACCTTGGTGAGACGACACAGAATTGGTTTCCTCCTTCTTCTTATAATTTCCATAGGGTTTCTTCCCTTGACCGGAAGACGACCCATCACTACTTGCTACCTTCCCCGCTTTGATTCCACTCTCTAACATTTCCCCGACCATGATCAAATCAGCAAACTTGCCTGACGCGCAAGGTAACAGTTTCTCATAATAACGTCCCGGCAAAGTATCCATAAACAAATTCAACATTTCCTTTTCCAACATGGGCGGCTGTACCCTTGCCGCTAGTTCACGCCATCTCTGCGCATATTCTTTGAAGCTTTCATTATTCTTTTGAGACATATTCTGTAACTGGGTCCTGTTGGGAGCCATATCAGTGTTATATTGGTAATGCTTGATAAAGGCCTCGACCAACTCTCTCCAATTACGGACATGGCATCTCTCTAATTGCATATACCATTCCAATGATGCTCCAGACAGGCTGTCCTGGAAGAAATGCATCAGCAATTTCTCATCTTTAGAGTACGCGGCCATCTTCCTCGCGTACGCCCTGACATGCGTCTCGGGGCAGGTGGTACCATTGTATTTCTCAAAAGTGGGCAACTGAAATTTGTACGAAATTACAACTCCGGGAACCAGCCCCAAATCCTCCAAATCCATTCCTACAGAATTCTGATTCACCACTCCCCTTAGTTGTTCATCAATCAATCTGAACCTTTGATCATTGTCGGCCTGAGGACCAGCATCCCTGCCCGGCATAGAGAAAATGTCATCTTGTTGGTCTTCGAAACTACGACCTTGAATAGCACAAACACTTCCTCCTCCCACAACAGAAGGAATCACAAGCTGCTCTCCTCCGCCCGGAGGGATCAGAACAGCAGGAACGGGGGTCTTTACGCCCACAGGACCTCCCTAAGCACCGTTACCAACAACGCCATTATGGACTCCGCCATGAAGAACCCCGTCTTCATCCACTCTTGCCACTAAGGGTTGGACCAGAGTCCTCAGTTGCTCTTGCCCTTGGGCAACACCTTGCATCAGCTCCATGAATTGGGCCATGCGAGCTTGCATGGCGGCCATCTCTGCTTGCATTTGCTCCATAATTCTCCTCTGGTTTGATCTAGTAGAATATCGGTGAATTGGCTGGCCTGCAATCCTGAACTGTAACCAAATAAAGGTTAGAAAAACCTGGGACGAGCACCTGCTATGCAAAAAATGATTATGATTATGAAAATGCAAATGCAAAATGCAGACAAACATATTTGAACAATTTCGGGACATATCCGCTTTGATTCCAATCCATGAAACCGGGCAAGGGATCCGACACACTATCGGAAAATAAATCTGAACCCAGAAATACTACCGAATCAAGCCATGGGGAGAAACCCTCTCTGAAAACCAGAACTGCCAGAGCACAGATAATTGAACCAAATATTCCATTATCGAAAATAAAGTAGTTCCTACAGACAAGTTCAAACATAATCAAAGGTGACACCATCAACAAACCTGATGGTAATCCCAACAGAAAGATAAACGACAATATCAACTACAACTCAATTCCAAACAAACTAGCTTCAACTTCTTCAAGAAGGTCTAAGGTGTCAGGATGTGCAGGTTGCTTTATCAGCCCTTTGATCAACTTATTTCTTTTGGCAATTTCTTCGTTCAATTTAGCAATCCGCTCTTCAGCGTTGCTGTCTTCGTGCCTCGACTTCTTAACCCTGGCTTGCAACTTGAGCTCTTTAATTTCCTTCTGGGCTTCTTTCCACTTGCCGGAGTAACGATCTTTCCCTGCTTTCACTTTCTCAAGTTCTTCTTTCAGTTCTCTATTCTCGATCTTGACCTCTTCCCACATCTCCTGATACATGGTAAGCTTGTCCTCTGCTTCAATCAAAAGCTTCTTGTTTTTCCTGCTAGCTTTACCTGATGATTCAGCAGCCATACTGACCTTTTTGAAGTGCTGAGCTCTGTCGGTAAAATCCTTCTCTCTTTTTTCTAGACGCTTTGTCATGTCTTGAACCTTCCATTTCAGCTCCAAGTTGTCATGTAGAGTGATCTGTAGTTAACTACTCATATCAGAGTTTTCCACCCTCAGATCAAATACCAACTTTCGCTGCTTGTCGAATTCTTCGAGTGGTACAGTGAGTCTCTCTTCCACAATCTCTGGATACAAGGGAAGAGCCCTATCAAAAGGCAAATAGAACTCTTCTACCCTCTTCTTTATCCATTCAGCATATGGAGCGAAAGCTTGATTATTGGGTTTACCCAGAACGGTTTTACCTCTCTTCTGTCTACTGAGCCAAGCTTCCGAAGCTTTCTGTGCAATAGCCACACCATTAGTCATATGAAAATACAAAGATTCTTCCAAATCTTTTTCAATTGGAGGATCTTTCAGGGCGTACGCAAACTACCTGATAGCCAAAGACGGGTTGTAGTTAATACCTCATTTTCTTCCGATTAAGGGTACATTAGGATACCTTCCACAACTATGCAAAATGTCATGCCCCAATAATCCCTTGTCCACCCAAAGAATATCTTTAGCAGCTAGGCCCATCAGACGCTTACTCCAATCTAGAGAAGTCTTCGCATCCACAAAAGCACCTGACCGAGGTAAACGGTTGGCAAACCACTTGTAGAAAAGAGATGCACAACAGCAAACCACCCTACCTCGTCTTTTCTCATTCCTGTTGTACAGGGCGTAGTGAAGATCACCTAATAAAGTTGGTACTGTATTCTAAGCTGTAAATATCTGAATAGCATCCGTGTTGACAAACTCAGACTCATTAGGGAATAACACAATGCCATATATACAGAGAGCCAATATTGCATTGAAAGTTATCCACCTCTTCTCCTTAGCTTCCTCTCGAGCCCTCTTTACCAAGTACTCTAAGTGATAGCCTCGGAATTTTCCTTTGCGAGAAAAATTAGCCTATAATGTCGATTTGCTCAAATAAAGAGCCTCAGCCAGCGCTTGGAAATCACAGTCTCCTTGGGAACCACAGAAAGGAACACCTCCTTGGATAGGAATTCTCAAGATGTTAGAGTACTCTTCTAGGGTAGGAACCAATACATAATCCAGCATCACAAAGCACCTTAAGGAAGGATCATAGAACTGCATCAAGGTGTGTAGTCCATTGTATTCATACTCACTGAGGCTCCGAACCAAGGATAATATCCAACCATACTTCTCTTTAAAGACCCCCAATAGTTCTGGACTAGTCATACTCTGTAAACTGTCCAACGGACCAAGAGTGAGCTTCGGGAACTTGTAGATGATGATGTGCTTCTTACCCCTCTTAGTGTCCATCCCTATGAATGCCCTCTGACTAGAATCAAAAGACTGGATACTACCTGGAAATGCAAAAACATGAATGTCAGAAAAATGGAATGCAATGTGAAGCATGGGATCAAAGTTCCACACGAGCTGGATGCACTGTACTGACTGAACAAACAAAGCTCTGTACCAAAACCCAGAACAAAAGTAACCACAGTGATAAAACTAGAAAACCAGGTAGGTTGAAGGTCAAAGTCACCTGCAAACCTGCAAACACCCATCCCCTCTCACATGTGGGTTCTAGAAAACGGGATCGTTAGTCTCAGATTCTCGATTTGAGAAGCAATAGTACATTCATCCCTCAGGGTACAATACTATCGCCAAACAAAGAGGTCGTCCACTGATTCCCCCCAAAAAAAAGGTCATCCTATAGCAAGTTCCCAGCATTGGGTCCTCGGGTCGAGACTCGTAATGGATTTGCCATTTTTGGTCTGCCATTATAGTTCTCGGGAGGAGTGTCGTTACTGAGTCCTAGGGAATGGTCACTGGAGTCGACAGTTCCTCAAGAGAATAACTACTGGCCTGTATCAACATACAGTAGTAGATATCTCCCGATAAAACCTTGTCTGATTATGGGGATCGTGATCACCCGCACGTGGTCAACACCACGAGAGCGTCACGCCTGCCCACGCTAATATCTATGTATATGCTCAAGCCTGGGTAGTGGGCTTATCTCTCAGAACCTCCCAACCTGCCAAACAGAAAACCAGCACAGCACAGCACAGTCCAGCATAATAATGAAATGCAATGCAATAAATGTGGTAAAAATAGTAAAACAGTAATATACAACAAAATAAAGCACAACAGATAAACACCCAATGAAATAAAACAAACAAGCACTAGGATCGACTCGCAAAAGGGGATGGACCAGCAAGAGGTCAATTTGTCCCCAGCAGAGTCGCCAGCTGTCGCTCCCGAGGATTTGCATCCATGGTACAAACGCGAAAGTGGCACGGAAAACAGAGTCACCGACAATGTGTATTTATCCCAAGAGAGGGAAAGGAAACACTGCGTAAACCTGAAGGAAAGGGAAAGAGCATGGTCTCCCGACCAAGAGAAATGGGTAAGGGAGTCGGTTACGGGAAGGGAAGGTGTTAGCACCCCACACATCCATCGTACTCGATGGGATCCACGCTTGTTGTCTCGATCAAAGGGTGTCGTCATTTGGAGCTCCACTGCTACTGGAACAGGAACGGAAAAGAGCAAAGAAACCGGGGAGAAAATAAAAAGAAGTGACTTGATAGGACATCGCTCTTCCTACGCCTACGTACTCCCTCGTGCAATGGGGAAGTCAGAGTCAACGTAGTTCAGACACGAACTAAAAGGGGGGAAGTTGCTCGCCAAGACATCGCCGTCTTGTGCCTACGTATCCTCAATCGGACGAGAAAGAGGAAATCAGAGCAGTCGTAGTTCGACCTAACGAGGTCGGTTAGGGTTTTTTATGAGCAACATTAAGTTCGCGTCCGGTGTTAGGGTCGATGCCTGTTTGCGACGAGACGGAAAATAACGTGCCCTTTTCTGAAAATGAGTTGAACTTAACGATCCCGAAGGATGAAAAAGGGGTTTGAGTTTGTTTTGTATTTTTTAAGACAGAAGTGGTTTGAATTTAGTTCATAACTTGCATTGTACCCAAGTCTGTAACATAGGAACGAATACTTCGCGCATCGTCCCCAACAAGACGTACACTAAGTACCCTAAAAGAATGAAGGGAGACCCCCCATACTTCACTTCCCATATGTAAGGCTCATGCGCAATACATGTTAATCTTTTACTAAATGTTTGAGGATTGTTATGAGATGAGAAGAGATGACTCAAGGAAAAAGAAAACACTAAGGGGAATTCTATCCTAATGTTGTCATGCAAAAGGTGGCCCTAAGGTTGAGTTTGGAAGGGGAACTTCTACCTAAGTTAGCATGCAAAGGGAAGCCTAATGCTAATCCTACCCCAAGCTTAATAAAAAATTAAGTTGGACTAGGTAGCTCTAAGGGAGTGAATCCAAAACTTAAACAAGTCTTGAGATTCAAGGGAAGGAAAGAGTGAAAGATAAGAAGAAGGAAAGAAGAAAAAGAGCAAAAACAGCAGCTACAACAGTGCATCTGCAACAACACAGTAGTAAAAAGCAGCACACAAGCAAGACAGCTTATAACAGCACACAATCAGCACAAAAAGGAGGTGTAAAAAACCAAACAGCGGCATATATACCAACACATATGCACATAGACAGCAGTAGAAACAGGGCAGCATGTGATTCACTTGAATACAACTCAAACATGGCAAAGCAAGCATGCATCAAGCATTACATTTCACAATTAATCATTATCACAATCACATCATACACCATGGTACACAATACTTGAATTCATCATGAAAGAATGCACATCATTTGATAATGGACAAGTCAAAACAAGCATGCATCTCATGAAGTTAAGTGCAAGCAATTATATTCAAGCAACAACTCCAGCAACATCAACAACAAGTCACAATCAACATGCTTAAGAAGTGTGTGTTATGTGTTCATCGCATCGGGAACGCAACATCGCAAACATGATCATAAACGATAAAAATCCAAGAGTCGTGTGTCGGAAAATTGTGTGCATACAATGGTGTGAGGTGCAACAGCATCAAAACAGTCCTTAGACAAGTATCATATCAATCCATGAAGATTAAAAATGAAACGGGATCGAAACATGCTAAAAAATGCACAAAAAACACACTCTGCGGCAGTGTTAATCGATTAACCAATTGCAGTGCAATTGTGTTAATCGATTAACAGCTCTGAATACACACATTTTGCACTGGTTAATCGATTAACCTAATTGCACTACAATTGGTTAATCAATTAACACTATAAAATCAGCACAAAATCAGTTTGAAAATCACTTCCAGCAGCAAAAGCACTTATGCAATCATCTCCAATGATCATGTAATCAACAATGCACGAAAATTAAGTTCAAAAACAACATTCAAACATCATTTAAATTCAATAATCATCAACATCCACAATCAAGATCAACCAAATGAATCAAAACACATCAAAATTCATGGATCTACATTGTATAAGTTGCAATTAAGCTAAAATGAGTATGGATCTGAAATTAACCAACCTACAAAGCTGAGATTTTCTTTGGTAAGTGTTGTAAACAGAAATGGATGAATTCAAGTAGAGAAATCCAAGATCCACAAGCTTCTTGCACTCAAAAGTTGAAGATCCAAGCAATAAGCAACCAAAGCTCCAAAAGCACTTCCAAAAATCACTTTTGAAAATTTAGAACCAGATCCAAACGAAAATCCAAATTGAAAAGCTGAAATGTAGTGATGATGAGAGGCTTTAGCTCAAGAATTAACAAGTTCCAATGAATAATTTGTTAATCTTTGAAAGAGAGCTTTGAGTGTGGTTGAAAATGGAGGTTGATAGTGAAAAAGTGAGAGAGAATTGAGAGAATTCTGAAAATTGGGAGTGAAAATATGATCTAGGTTTTAGAGGTTTGGAATGAATTGGTTTAAATAACCCCTAGGTTAGGAGTTAAGTTTGGGTTTGGAGTGAGGTTAAGTGAGTGGAAATTGGGATGAAATGTGAATTATGAAAGGAAATATGGAATTAGAGTGGAAAGAATTTGAATTTTTGAATGGAAAATCAACTCTCTAGATCCTTCTACTGATGTGTAGAATTAAAATGGGTGATTAAAAAGAAACAGCTCTGAAAATGCAGCATTTGGGAAAAATTCACAATGGTTAATCGATTAACCTAATTGCACTGCAATTGGTTAATCGATTAACACATTCAAAATTTGAATTTTTGCGCCAAAAGGAGGGAAACTTGGATATTCGTCTGGTTCTACCCGTTCTGAACTACGATAGACCTCTGAAACTTGCCATTTGATATTACCACTGGAATACCCTTGAAATATACCATGAAATGTGTTTTCGCACTCAAATTAAACTGCTGATAACAACTGTCTGGGGCTGAATAACTGATCAAAAATTGACCGCCAGAGTTTCTGATCATCCAGACATTTAATTAGCAAAATAAATGCTCAAAAAGACTTGGAAAGCCATTTGCTTGGCTCTGAACACTATTAAAAATCATACTGGAACTGATGACGCCGTGAGCTGCTGAAAGAATACCTTGATCCCATGCCCAAAAGAAATATACAAATGCAAAAATGACAATGCAAATGAAATGAAGCATAAGCCAAAAAGGTTAGCAACACTAGGGCAAATTTTGAGGTGTTACAGTGATGTGATCCAATTTTGAGGTGCTGATGACTTCATTAACATCGAATTTCTTGGAAGAAAAACTGATGTATTGCTGAGAGTATTCGGTTAAGAGGCTTTCTCTGGGTATTTTCCTTAATCCGGGAAAGCGAAAATATCATCTTCAATGGTGAAGAGTGATGTTCCAAAGGTGTCTGTCGAATGTCTTCTTGTCTTTCAGAGGTTCAAGTTATCAAAGTGGTCGAGGACATGCTCCAATCCAGAAATAAACTGGGGAGAGATTGCTCAGATGATACATTTACGGACGAGGAAAGAACTCAAAACAGGATCTTGTCCTATTTGACGTGGAAAGGAAAACTGACAACTTTACTGGCGAGAGGACGTTTACCACTTGGGGATGAATATGACCAAAGTGATAGTAATGCAATATGAATATGAATATAAATCAATTATGCATGATGTATGTATGTTTATGCTGACAAAACAGACGCGACATACAGACTAGTGAGTGAACACGACTTGGATACTCGGCCACTGCGGGGGATGAGAAGTACCATCGGTTCAAGACATCAATCATGTCTTGCTTAGGAGGGATAGACCCTGTGGGGGAGAAAGAACCATTAATTGGTCTTCAGAAATAAGAACCCTGCCAGGGATGATAGATGGATCATTGTATCTGAAACGGTTGATCCTTCATTCAGGCGTACTAGTTTAAAAGGAGTACTTTGATCCTGTATTTTGAGGTTTAATCCCTTCCAGAGAAGCCATTGATGTTCTTTTTGATATTCAAAGTCAAAAGGAATTGTCATCTTTATTTTAAAAGCAGAAGAAAATTTGACAAGTAAATTCATTTTTGTTTTGTTTCAAGAATCATTGATCATATTGAAAAATGTCATTCAGTAAAGCAAAAATAAATGAGAATTGCAAACAAAAGCACTGGGGCTCAAATTTTATTGATAGAATGGTAATCAACCAAGTGCGTGATCCCATAGAGCATTACAAAGTTTAGAAAATGGTAATTTAACGAAAAAGGGCTACATTGAAACATAACGACCACTATCCTTCTACCAACTTTGAATTCTGGATATCCTAAGCTTCTGTTGAAGATGACCTTGACTGAAGTCTTTCCACGGATGGTGCTACCGCTGGGGATTTAACCTTGTCGGATGTAGCTACTTTCCATGAATCCCTAACTTTTGCTTAGATTGTCTTTCAAGATTTCCAATCCATCGGGATGATTTTTGCTTGTGTCTCTAATTTTTGCCTGGACTGCCCTTTCGGGTTTTCAATCCACCGAGATGTTTTTTTTATTTAGGCGAAGTATTTCTTTACTATATCAACATTCTTGGGGTAGGTAAACTCCTCTCCATCCATGGTTGCAAGTCTCAAGGCACCGCCTGAAAAAGCTTTCTTAACCACATAGGGGCCATCGTAATTTGGAGTCCATTTGCCCCTGGAATCAGTGAGAAATGATTGTATCTTCTTGAGCACGAGGTCTCATTTTCTGAAGACACGGGGTCGGACCTTTTTGTCGAACACTTTCTTCATTCTTTGCTGATACAACTGACCATGGCATAGGGCCGTTATTCATTTTTCTTCAATCAGATTCAGTTCATCGTGTCGACTTTGGCACCATTCAGCTTTTGTTAGCTTGGCTTCCATCAATTCCCTTATTGACGGAATCTCTACTTCTATGGGGAGCACTGCCTCCATGCCATATACTAAAGAGAAAGGGGCTGCCCCTGTTGAAGTGTGGACAGATGTGCGATAACTATGAAGAGCAAAGGGTAGCATCTCGTGCCAGTCTTTGTAGGTTGCAACCATCTTTTGAACGATTTTCTTGATATTCTTGTTAGCCGCTACTACCGCTCCGTTCATCTTAGGCCGGTAGGGAGATGGGTTATGGTGTTCGATTTTGAACTCAGCACACAACTCTTTCATCATCTTGTTGTTCAAGTTAGATCCATTATCAGTAATGATCTGGCTTGGAACACCATAACGGCAGATGAGATGTTTTTTGATAAATCGGACCACCTCTTGTCGGGTTACATTGGTGTATAATGCTGCTTCGACCCACTTGGTGAAGTAGTCAATGGCTATCAAGATGAACCTATATCCGTTCGAAGCCTTGGGTTCGATCATGCCAATCATGTCGATTCCCCGTATAGAAAAAGGCCATGGAGAAGAAAGAACTTTGAGATGCGTTGGCGGTACATGGATTTTGTCAGTGTATATCTAACACTTGTGACACCTCCTTATGTACTTGTAGAAATCGGATTCCATTGTCAGCCAATAATATCCTGCTCTCAGAATTTTTCTTGCCATTGTGTGTCCATTGGCATGAGTGCCAAATGAGCCTTCATGAATCTCTTTCATTATCATGTTTGCTTCGTGTCTGTCTACGCATCTGAGCAAAACCATGTCAAAGTTTCTTTTGTAGAGTGTATCACCGTTCAGGAAGAAGTTGTCAGCCAGTCTTCTGAGAGTCTTCCTATATTTTATCGATGCCCCAGGTGGGTACTCTTGTTTTTGAAGGAAGCACCTGATATCATGATACCAGGGTTTGTAATTGATGACTGCTTCAATTGTGAAGATATAAGCGGGTCTTTCAAGGTGCATTATGTCAATCTTAGGCACATCGCTCCATTGACTTATAGCAATCATGGAAGAGAGAGTGGCTAGTGGATCAGCAATGTGATTTTCTTCACGAGGGATGTGATGAAACTCGATTTTGTTGAAGAATGGTAACAACCTTCTCGCGTAATCTTTATAAGGAATCAATCCTGACTGATATATGTTCCACTCCCCTTTGATCTGATTGATAACCAGGGCTGAGTCTCCATATACATCCAAGTTCTTAATCCTTAAGTTAATAACTTCTTCGAGACCCATGATACAAGTTTTGTATTCGGCCTCATTGTTTGTGCATTTGAATGTCAGTCTGGAAGTGAAAGGAATATGGGTACCCTGAGGTGTTACTATGATTGCCCCAATTCCGTTTCCATAAGTGTTGATAGCTCCGTCGAATATTAGTCCCCATTGGGATCCTGGTTCTGGCCCTTCACTGGGTAGCGGTTCATCGCAATCTTTCATTTTCAAGTACATGACATCTTCGTTTGGGAAGTCAAATCCGATTGATTCCTGGTCATCAATCGTTTAATGAGCCAAATGATCGGTTAAGTACATCCTTTGACGACTTTCTGAGCGTGGTACTCAATGTCATATTCTGATAGCAACATCTGCCAACGGGCAATCTTTCCCGTGAGAGCAGGCTTTTCAAAGACGTACTTGATCGGATCCACTTCGGAGATTAACTAAGTAGTGTGACAAATCATGTACTGGCGAAGATGTTTGGCTGCCCAAGCCAGAGCGCAGCAAGTTTTCTCGAGCATAGTGTACTGAGTTTCACAATCTGTGAACTTCTTGCTTAAGTTGTAGATGGCAGACTCTTTTCTTTTTGTTTCGTCTCGTTGGTCGAGTACACAACCCATGGAGTCTTCCAAGACTGTTAGGTAGATGATCAGTGGTCTTCCCTCCACTAGAGGTGACAGAATCAGTGGTTTCAAAAGATATTCTTTGATACTGTTGAAAGCTTTTTGACAATCTTCTATCCATATACAACTTTGATTCTTTCTGAGTAGTTTGAAGATCGGCGCGCAAGTCGCGGTCATGAGGGATATAAATCTCGAGATGTAATTCAGTCGTCCAAAAAATCCTCTGACCTATTTTTCAGTCTTTGGTGAAGGCATTTCTTGAATGGCCTTGACCTTGTCAGGATCAACCTCAATTCCTTTTTAGCTGATGATGAACCCTAAGAGTTTTCCTGAGCGAACGACAAACATGCATTTATTAGGATTCAAGCAGAGTTTGTATTTTCTTAGACGCTCGAATAACTTTGACAGGTGTTCCACGTGCTCTTCTTCTGTTTTAGATTTGGCAATCATGTCATCGACATACACTTCAATTTATTTGTGCATCATGTCGTGAAACACAATTGTCATGGCCCTTTGATAGGTTGCCCCCGTATTCTTTAGACCGAACGACATTACCTTGTAACAAAAGGTGCCCCGTGGGGTGATGAATTAAGTTTTCTCCATATCTTCCAGCGCCATTTTGATTTGATTATAGCCCGAGAATCCATCCATGAAGGAGAAGACTTTGAACATTGTTGTACCGTCAACCAGCATATCTATGTGTGGTAAGGGGAAGTCATCCTTTGGTCTTGCTTTGTTCAGATCTCTGTAGTCTACACACATTCTGACTTTTCCGTCCTTTTTCGGAACTGGCACTATGTTAGCAAGCCATTGAGGATATTCTAAGGTGGCAAGGAAACCTGCGTCGATTTGTTTATGCACTTTCACCTTAATCATGATGGCCATATCTGGATGAGTCCTTCTCAGTCTTTGTTTTACCGGAGGACATTCTGTCTTTAGCGGTAAATGATGTTCCACGATGCTGGTATCCAACCCTGGCATGTCCTGATAAGACCAAGCAAATACATCTGGAAACTCTTTGAGAAGTTTTATCAAGTCTTCTCTGACAGTTGGACTGAGCAGTGCCCCAATCTTAAGTTCCTTCTTTTCTTCCTCTGAGCCTAAATTTATTGTTTCCAACGGCTCTTTGCGAGGCTCAATAGACCTTTCCTCTTGTGTGAGTAGTCGAGAGATCTCTTCTGGGATTTCTCCGTCCTCTTCTTCTTCAGCTTCAAATACCGGGAATTCAAAGTTGGGAGAAGGCATTGGATCGTATGTTTTAATGGGGTTTAAAACAAGCAATCTGCATGATGTGATAATTTGTTTTTTTAGCAAAGACAGAGAGAATGCAAGAGTGTGTGCAGTGTATTTTCCGAAAATATGCTTGTTTTTATTTTGGGTTGTTTTTAGGATTACCATTTTCTGGAAAAACAAAAAGTGAAAATAACAATGAATGCGGGAATTCAGAATGACATTATGTATTCATGATTTGTCGATTCTTGAAATACAGCCCTATAAAACAAAACTATATCGCTTTGGGCGAAGTGAAGAGGGACATTTACAAAAAGGTGAGCCCTATAAAAACATCCGTTTCACCTGGGCAAGGTGAAAGGTTAAAACAAAGATGGTAATTACTTAGACTTATGGACGAATTTTGGGACATCGACAACAACCCATTGGCGATGAACTCCTCTGTAAATCACAAAGTCTGGTATCTTTCTTCTTGGTTTGTCTTCAGAAAAAATGCTGATTTCTGGCGGAGTAGGATCATTGGAGTCTTCCTCCCAAGCAGAATTGTCATAATCGAACTCTTCTATTGTATCTTTCCTAGTGTTTTCACTCTCAAGAGGATCTCCCCATCAAGTTGGATGGATGTCCTCGTATCGGATGCGAGAGCTTTCAGGAGCAGTGTACTTGACTAAAAAGTTGTACTTGCCACTCGGCTGTCCTAAAGTGTCCTATATTTCCGAGGGTGTGGATGAGTCATCTTCGTCAATGACGTTGACCTCATGAAAAGCATAGTTGATGAACTCTTGTCCTGCAATCTTTGCAGATTCATCCTCATGGTGCTGGTTATCTTCGGAATGTCCTGAGTAATGATCCCAGGACCCGGTGGGGACGTGGGCATTCTTTTCAATATTACTTAGCTTATAGGCATTTTCAGGCTGACTCTTTTGCCCCAAGCCTTCTGTGTACGGCTTTCAGATAGGCAAGTCATCCAGGGGATCATAATAATCTTGGTCAAAGTTATCTTTCATTAGATCATCTTCTAATGCATAGAGTGGAGCACGTCATCCTTCAGGAGCACAATCTCCATAGATCATTCGGACGTCTGATCTTGGTATATATCTCGGGCTCTGCTTTGGAAAATAGAATGGAATGTGCGCTTCTTTCTGAGACATATAACCATCATCATTGAGATAAGATTTCCACTCCTCATCCGTATCGGAGGAGTAACTCTCATTGATGATGTGTACTTCTTGAGACACTGGGTGGAGGAAGCCTCCACTGTGGAAGAAATCTTGAATGGAACGAAAACTTTTGTCCTTCTTTGCAGTCTGGGTAGAGGTTGAAGAGAAACCAAGACCTTTCTTTGTCTTGTTATCAGTAGGAATCGTAATCTGTCCCCATCCTTTTGCGTCATTACGCTTGATTACTTCGAGAGCGTCCTTGTATGAGGAAATTGATGTCCCTCTTTCTGACTGATTCTCATTGTTCACCGAGAGTAGTTGGAACTGTGTTCCAACGACCTCTTCCGGTTCTACACAGGAGAATGATGATAAGTTGCTCACGATTAAGGCTTGTTCTCCGCAGACTGTGACTAACTTGTCATTCTTGACGAACTTCAGCTTCTGGTGAAGTGTCGAAGTGACTGCCCCAACTTCGTGTATCCAAGGTCTTCCTAATAAACAGTTGTATGTTGCCCGGATATCCATGACCTGGAAAGTGACTTGGACAGTGTGAGGACCGATGGTTATGGGAAGATCGACTTCGCCGATAACTATTTTTCTAGACCCGTCAAAGGCTTTGACGATGATCTCACTGCTTCTCATCGGAGCTCCTTGGAATGATAGTCGTATCAGAGTTGATTTTGGCATAAC
Organism: Lathyrus tuberosus; assembly: GCA_022829125.1. Classification (NCBI taxonomy): domain Eukaryota; kingdom Viridiplantae; phylum Streptophyta; class Magnoliopsida; order Fabales; family Fabaceae; genus Lathyrus; species Lathyrus tuberosus. The sequence goes on from JALAZF010000247.1 coordinate 8,944,972, forward strand.
ATTCAAAGATGACCCTGTGTCCACCTGTACGCTGGCTAAAGCATCGTCTTGGCAGTTAACTGTAATGTTAAGCGCCATATTATGATTCTTGCCTTCTTCCGGCAGTTCTTCATCACTGAATCCTAAGTTATTGCAGGAAGTGATGTTGGAGATGATGCTATCAAATTGTCCTACCGTCACATCTTGTTATACAAAGGCTTATTCCAAGACCTTCTATAGTGCTTCCCTATGAGCTTTTGAACTAAGTAGGAGAGATAACACAGAGATTCGAGACGGAGTTTGCAACAATTGGTCTACAATGTTGTACTCGCTTTTCTGGATGAGCTTTAGCATCTCATCATGGTTCTTTACAAGTTCTGGATTACTGGATTGACCGACTTGTTGATTTGGAACTTCCGTTTAAGGTTCCTTTTCTTTGGCAGGTTCTCCAACTCCTCTATTGAAGATCCAGCCACTCTGGGTAACTCGACTGATGTCGGCAATGTTCACGACGGAGGGTAATGGAGTTTCCTTTCCATTTTCAATGATCGTTGCACCATACTTGCAAGGGATAGCCTTTTCTGACTTGTACGGTATTGGACCTGGCAGATAGATAACCACATGCGCTTTTTGATTTCTCTGACCATCATAGGCAGCCTTAATTGGTTCCTGGTTAGGAACTTTTCTATCATCAAGAGGGATTCTTGATCCATTGAGAGGGACTATAGCGCAAACGTCCTTGGTTTTTCCATGATCGGAGTTTACGAAAGCGTTTTTGTACTGATCAGGGAGGTAGTCTTGTATCATGTTGATCGACCCAGAACTCGAACATGGTCAAATCTCCTTCTGGTCCAACTGATTTTGAAGGGCTGCTCATACAAGATAATGTCCTTGGTTATTTTCCGAGCACTCTATAGCGTTCATAATTATGCGGTGGTACCCGACCACACCCGCTTTGTATGCAGTGCATCTTTACTAGATCTATTTCTGTTGAGCGGATATCACAACTTTGATGTCTATCAGGATTCCCATCAGTCATGCTAATCCGTTGTGTAGCTTCATCCAAGTATATTGGAAGCCACCAGTGGTCCAACAGATGTTGAAGCATTTTTTGTACAAGTACACACCCTTGGTCGTTTTAACAACATTCTCCACAATCTTGATAATTATGTGAAGCCAGAAAATCGAGCCTGATTTGCTTAGCATGTAGTTCCACTAGACTGGTATTCATCAAGCGTATGTCAAAGATATGAACCATATTGACTTGATGGTTATTTCTTTCACGGTAGTCTTGGATCCATCCGAGATCCATCTAACGTTGGAGGCACTCTTGTATAAAAGTGCATCCCTGATTGTTTGTAGAGCAGACTGGACAAGTGCTGTAATCGTGTCGTGGCAGATTATAATATTGACTTTGCCTTGAATGCATCGCCACTAAATTCATGTTCATCGTAAGAATGTTGTGGTTCTGAACATTATTGGGATGTGCATGGGCCATGTTGACTTCCTGAATCATGTGATCCTGAATCCAGCCCAGATCCATTTGTTTTTGTAGAATCTGCTTGCACTACAGAACACCCCTAATTGTTCTTTGAGCAGATATCACACTGGTGATAATTGTGAGACGACACATGACCGTACCCGCTCTGTCTGCAATGCATCCTCACCAGATTGGTCCCTAATAGGAGTACATCATGAATTTGATAACTGCGGCTAAATTCTTCCTCTATTAAATTAAATGCAGTCTTCTCATGTTGCGGCAACGGGTTCGTCTGAACATTCAGATTAGTATCTTTGAAAGATAAAATCTCGTTCCTGATAAGCTTCTGTATATCAGACTTGAAGCTGAGACAATTCTCAATGTTGTGCCCCGATCCTCCTTGATGGTAAGGGCAAGTTTTATCCGCTTTGAACCAAAAAGGCAGATTTTCTGGTACTGTGAGAGGAGTCCTGGTTTGGACGTGCCCCTTGGCCAGTAGAAGTGGAAATAGTTCTGCGTACAACATTGGTATAGGGTTAAACCCTGATGATCGTGTCGTACGATTGTTGTTGTTGTACTGTGGTTGAGTCTGCTGAAAAGGCTGTTGCGTCCTTTGCTGATATTGTTGTTGACTTGGTTGGCTCTGAGCAACCTGAGGTTGATAAGTCAGAGCTGGCGCAGGGTTGATAGCGGGAGTTACTGCCGCTACTGGTTGATACCTTCGCCTTTGCTTTCCCAGAGAGATATTACTGATATCCTGATATTTCATCTTTTAGAAAGCACTACCGTATCTTTTGGTACTGCTGGATGGCTCTACATCCTTGACCAATCGTCCTTCTCGGACTGCTTCTTCAAGGCGTACTCCCATGTTCACCATCTCAGTGAAGTCACTGGGCGCGCTGGAGACCATTCAGTCGTAATAGAATGAGCTTAAGGTTTTCAGGAAAGTCTTGGTCATCTTTTTTTCCTCGAGAGGGGGATAGATCTGAGCGGAAATTTCACCCATCTCTGAGCATATTCTTTAAAAGTTTATTTGTCCTTTTGTGACATTGCTCTGAGTTGATCCCTATCTGGTGCCATGTCCAAATTTTATTTGTACTGCTGAACAAAGGCTACCCCGAGATCTCTAAAAGTACTGATCTTGGTGCAGTTTAAACCCATGTACCATTTGAGTGCGGCACCGGTTAAACTGTCTTGGAAGTAATGGATCAGTAGCTGTTGATTTTCTGTCTGAGTAGACATTTTTCGAGCATACATCACCAAATGACTTTGAGGGCAAGATTTGCCTTTGTATTTTTCAAAGTCAGGCCCCTTGAATTTGTGCGGTATTTTCACATTAGGGACCAGACAGAGGTCTGCGGAGTCCTTTCTGAATAAGTCTTGACCGCGAATGGCATGCAGTTCCTTCTGCATTTCAAAGAATTGTTCCGGGAACTCATTCATTCTTTTGTACATGTCTTCATTTCCGCCAGAAATTGCTTGCGGAATTTGTCCTTCCGGGACAGTGTGTACCACTAGTTGTGGTATAGACATTACAGTGGTGACTCTTGGCGCTTCCATGCCCTGAAGTTTGTAACCTTCAGGAGTTGCTGTAGTAACCCTTGCATCTCCACTTTCCCGAAGTTTGTAACCTTCAGGTCCAGTGGTTCCTGCTATGGCTTCTGGGTCTTCATTGATCGGTGGGATGTATCCTTCAGGTATAAAGTTGAAAGGCATGCCCCAGGGGCGACCTTTAGGCATGTTGTACCGAGGATGATTCTCATGTGTCTCCTTTATGGGCGTAGATGTGATCTCTGAGATTACAGTCTTTTGATGCCGCTGCTGCCAAGGAATGAATATCACTGTGAAGTTTTTCCAAACTTTCCTTTAGAGCGTCGATTTCTTCTCTCAGCTCTCTGTTCTCTTCCTCGAGATCGTCCATTTTCTTTTGTCGATTGGCTCGAGTATTGTATGAGTGAGATTGTTTGACTCTAGAATTGTGACACATACGTGAGACTCAAAGATAAGGAAAATGTGCTATGTGAGAATGATGAATGATATGCAAAGACATATTTTTTTAGTTTTTGTTTTATTCAAAAAGAAACTTCAACAAATAGATTGCAAATATCATACAGTGGAGAGGGAGACCCCCTTTTATTAAATTTGAAAGATTGCAGTATTTTACAAGGAAAAGTGCAGTATTTTACAAAGTGCTGTAAGGAAATGTCTAAGCTCATGAATCCTTAGTTCTCTCTGAAGAGAGCTCAGATGATGGTTCCTGTATTTTCCTTTTTTTTCATCGGGGCTCTTTAGCTGTTGTCGGGTTGTCAGTCCTTTGCCAAGTGAAAGGAGTGAGCAAATTTCTTCGGTCTTCCTGACTTTCTACAGCATGTTGTTATAATATCTCAATCAAAGCATCCTTTTCCTTTAACAGTTCCTGAATTTTAGTACATTCCATATTAAGGATCTAGTATTTGTTTTTCCAATAGCTCTTTTTCCGTTAGTCCATATATGAGCAGAACAAAGACGTCTTTGAAAGCAGTTATGTTTCCTATACTAGCAAAGTATAGAGCTTTCTCCATCAGTAAATTATCCGGTAAACCTTGGATTCCTCCTTTAGTGGTTATGTGAGTCCTAACTTCTGACTCATCCAAAGAGATTGCTCTTGCAATGGCCTGATCCTTTGGAATTTCTTCCAGTCCAGAAAATGGAGCTTGATCAGTGATAGGTAAATCAATCAGATGGGAGTACTCTTCCAGTGTTGGTGCCAGTTGGTAATCCGGGAAAGTGAAACAGTGGTAAACCGGATCGTAGAACTAAATCAGTGTAGACAGGATCCCTTCAACTACATTGATCCTTAACAGAGACGACAGTCCCCCGTGCTTAGCTCTAAAAGCCTCGGGATTGGCAATCATCCTTGCCAATTTCCTTAAGTCTTCTAGTTTCAGAGCCTTGAAGGTGTACTTGTGTGTCTTTCTTCTACCAAAATCCATAACGCTACCTCTAGTTTCGGAGCCTTGCAATTATTGTTTTAGTTCTTTTGAAAAAAAAGATTTTTTTTCTTGTTTGAAAAGAGTTTTTAAGATGAATGCATGAATGCAGCACACAAACACATTTGAAAACATGGGTTCAAAGGTTCAACGTCACGAGCATGGAGTCATGGCTCTACCCATCCCCAAAGGTTGTACTATTTTGGTAAATTTTTGTACCTGTAAAACGGGTCTAAGTTTCCCAAAGTCATTGACCCCTCCTAGGGATATTAATAACAAGCTGATTCACTTGAGCGAGCTGTAATATCCTAGGATGAATCTCATTTAAGTGCAGTATCGCGTATTAACTATTTCTGATAGTCACCGCACTACCAAATGGTCATATGGTTAATGTCTATTAAATCCTCAGGATCATGGGTGTCATACCCCAAATTTTGACCACTTAGATTTCCCATCATTGGGCAAATCATCATCACAATATGGATGAATCATCATACCTCATCAGTCTCCTCAAAGATGATTGGGCATCCACTACAGTCAAACTTAGGGTTTCAAGCCGTCTCAGAGCTTTATACAAAGGATCAATAAAGAAATGACATGATCTTCAACTTGTCTAACCTCTCAAACATCCACAATGGATCAAGAGGACTCCCACAGCAAGAATCAAGCACAATGTTGCAGCATTCCAGGTGGATTAAGCCTTATGATCGACAATGTCACCAAATTAGGGTTTGGTCGACCAGGGCCTCCAGATGAAAATTTTCCTCTGGGCATGAGCCAATGCTTCAAAGCATAACCTAAGATACTCCATGGAACATCATAAACCCAATCATCAAGTCAATTTTGCCTCAGGGGATGCATTCATAAAAAAATCAAGAATTAGGGTTTCTTGACCTAATTCACCCCTAAGTTGACTTTTGGGACAAAACATGAGCCAAGACCTCAAGGGAGGATTTAAGGTTCTCTAATACACCACATTGATCCATTTGTAACAATGGATTAATCCAAGAAGCTTGATTCACAAGTTTCAAGTTCATCAGAACCACAGTTAGGGTTTTGAGGAAAAAGTCAAATGTACCTTTGACTTTTGACCCAGGCATGCTCCCAAACCTTGGGACATGATTCAATACACCCTATAACACCTATGAAATCAATCCATAAAGTTGGATTTAGGTCAAGGACTTGATTTCATAGAGGATCGCACAGTTTAGAATTCATCTGACAAAAAGTCAATTGTGCACAAAAGTCAACTTTGACTTTTTGAGATTTTTCACAATTATGGTTCTTTAACCCTAAAATGATTTTAATGTGTGATTTGGATCATCATTCATCAAGAAAAATCAAGAAAAGTGGGATAACTTGTAAAAGGGGTAACCATAAAAACTTAGAAAATTTTCTAAGTTATGGAACAAAGTGGCTAGGGTACCAACTTTGGAGGATCATAACTCCTAAACCACAAGGCCATTTTTCCCCATTCAAAGCTGGATTTGTAGCTCTCATGGCACTCTACAAAAGCTTCAAACACAACTCATTCCAATTCCTCATGGATTTTAAGTTATGGAATGATCAAAATCACAAAAAGTGAAAATGTCACTTTTTTCCAACACTTAGTGAAATTTTCACTAAGTCAGAATCTGCCTTCACTTTTTTCCAAATGTAGGGGCATTTCTCACTTGGATCCAAAAAGTATCAAAACCAACTATGATCAAACAGTTGTTGTATCATATGAGGGATTTCCAAAATGGCTAAGAACTGCATCAAATTCCACTTGAGCCATGAGATATGACAATGGCAATATGCCTTGCTGAAAACTGTCAAAGCAAGGCAGATTTGTGCATTTTGCTCGATTTGCAAAATTTGTGCAAATGACAAACACACTTATCTATCTGAACACCTCAGGGGGAGACCAAGGAGGGACAAACACTGATTAATCAGCCTCCCAAGTCTTTGGAACCAAAAGTAGCATGCCAAACCTAGAAGTGCCTAAAAGAGGGACAAGACTCCAATTTTGGTTTGGAGCATTTAATGGATGCACCAAAGTGGCATGGCTGAGCCATTTATAACTGAATTTAGTCAAGACTTATCCAAGACCAAGGGAACCAGCTGCCTGTGCCCTAACCTCTAATCAATGGCTAGAGGAGACTTGGATTCCCATTGATCAACATTGGCCAAACCTCTGCAGAAGTTGCCATTCACTATTGCTTGCAAAACAAACTTGCTCCACTATAAATAGAGCTCATTTATGCTCAGTTTGAGTACACCAAAGTGTCGCTCCCGGAATTTTCATCCAAGTACAAACGCGAAAGTGACGCTGAAACAGAGTCGCCAGCAATGTGTATTTATCCCAAGAGAGGGAAAGAAAACACTTCGTAAACCTGAGGGGAAGGAAAAAGCATGGTCTCGCGACCAAGAGAAACGGGTAAGGGAGTCGGTTACGCAAGGGGAAGGTATTAGCACCCCCACGCGTCCATCGTACTCGATGGGATCCATGCTTGTTGTCTCGATCAAAGGGTGTCGTCATCTGGAGCTCCACTGCTACTGGAAAGGAAAAGGAACAGGTACGAGAAGGAACGAGGAAACGGGGAAGAAAAGGAAAAGAAGTGACTCGGTAGGACATCCTCGGAGTCCTAGGCCTACGTATTCCCTCGTGCAATGGGAAAGTCAGAGTCAACGTAGTTCGGACTACGATTTTGGGGAAGGGTTGCTCGCCAAGTCAGAGCGTCGTAGTTCCCCTCACTAGGGATGGATTTTACTTGTTTGTGTTTTTTAATGGAAGACGTCCAGGCGCGCGTTCTAGCAGTTAGGTGACGCAGCTCGTTGTACGGAGTCTTAGGCATTTACCTGTTTTCGGTAGAACGGACGTGACGAATCCTTTACGAATGGCGTGAGGAGGAAGAGAAGAGAATTGTTATTTGTTTTTTTCTTTTAGAAAGAAGTGTTTTGATTATGATGTGTTTATAACACATATTGCATTAAAGTCTATGACATAGGATCGAATGCCTCGCATATCGACCCAAGACGGGATGTATGCTAAACACTCTAAGAAAGTGAAAGAAGATCCTCCACTGTCTTATTTCCCACATGCAAGGCTCATGTGCAATATATGTTAATCCTTTATTAGGTGTTTTTGCTTTTTATTTTGAGATGAGAAAGAGACTCAAAAGGATGAAAGGACAAAGTCTAAGAGGGGGACTAATAATCCTAAAGTTACCATGCATGGAGATCCTATGGTTGTGTGAGGTATAAGGACCACCCAAGCCTAAAAAAAAGAGAGGGATAGCACTATCTAATGCTTATCCTACTGTTCGCTGTTGATCTTGGCGAACAACCTCTGGTTTACCAGAATGGTGAAATCTGGGTTACTTGCAGGATTAACCAAACAAATCCTAGGACGTCGGGCGAAAACTTAGATCAACGTGATAATTTTAAATTAAGGGTGATATCTTGGTTCTTGGTTTTATGTATTTAAGTCTTTTGGAATAAAGGATTTCAACTAACTTTAAAGGAAAGTCTGAGATAAAAGAAAGTGACTTTGAAAAGAACTTTTAAAGTAAAATGACGAAGAAAGAACTTTAAAATAAAATGACGAAGAAAACATAAAGATGCTGGTAAATGTAAAGGAATTGGTAAAAAGACTTTGATTGATAAAGAAATTAAAAGATGGTGTTTACACGTACATTTTTCCAAATAACTCTTTTCTCTCACACGGGTACTTTGAGTAATTGCAGGAAGTTTTGTACAAGTTTTTTCACACTGAATTCTAATAACAACTATCCTATTTATAGATAAACAAAATAACTGCTATTAACGACTAAATCCTAAAATTTCGACATCTGGCCTTCTGCATGTCTTCCTTTCGCCAGATACTTCCACGCGTCTTCTGCCAAACGTTATAATTCTCTTGAATTTGAATCTTCAAGTTATGTCGAACAAACGCGTCCTTTCAGACTTGTCGAATTGTCAAAAAATGATAAATGTCCCTCAAACCTGTCTGACGAAGACTTCCTCATATTTCTGTCGAAGTGTCGAAATTCTTATCTTGTCGAAGTGTCTTCTGGATACCTTCATTTTCTTCCTCCTTTTCCTGTAGTTATCATCTCTAGTCAAGGAACATCATTTTGCCTTCCAAGACATGGTGTCGAAAATATATGTCTACAAATTGCCCCCCAGCAAAGATGTTTCGACTTATTTCTGGAGAAACCATCATTTGCTGTCGAAGCTATTTCGACGCCATGTTACCTGCATTAATGATGCTGGTTTTCAAGACGTGACCTTTGTTCAGTCCCAAGAAAATTCATCATTGCATTTCTCTGAAAACGTTCCATCAAATCCCACGTTCAGACATGATGTCCATACCCATAAAACCTAGCTAGCCATGCTTTTTCCAACTTCCACTTTTTATCATCACCGTTAAGATGATGCCACGTGCCCTCCATGATCACCACTAAACCTAAAGGGCTTTTGATAATCTCTTATAAATACCTGAACCATTATTTCTCTTTCTTTTTTACGCGTTTGAACTCTTCTTCTTCACAACTGCTTCAAATCTTCATCTTCTTTCTAAAACTTTCTGATTCAACAATGGCTTTTCAAAAATTATCAAGCAGCAAACCTTCCAAAAGTGAGCAACCTTCCATCATCCCTCCTGCGCATAGGTTGGATGAACCAACACTGATTGGGGATCAACAATACATTCCTGAGCCTCCAAATGCGAGGGAAAAAGACTGCATTTTTAAATCCCAGGTACTCATCCCTGTTATTATTTCTGGTAATCACTATGCTATGTTAGGACCACTCCCTAACCCAGACATTAAACCTGAGCGTTTACAAGAGTTCTTTCCTACTTATTCTCACACAAAACCCATAGGTGCTGGGGTGAAACCCCCCACTCTAGAGAAACCAGTAGAACAAACTGAACCTCAAGGTTCAAGCGAAAAAGATGAGGAAGCAATAAATTTAACTTATCTGAATTATACTAGGATTTTTAGAACTTGCCCTTGGTCGAAAGACCTTTCAGACTACTTGTCTTGGTTGAACAGAGTTGAAAACGTTAAAGAAAAATTTTGGAAAGAAATAGGAATTTTTGACCTGATACAATTATCAAGAGCAGGACCCAATGTTTGCCCTAACATGCTGCTAGCCTCCCTTTACTTTTGGGATAGTACGTATAACACCTTCCACCTCCCCTGCGGGATGGTTACCCCTACGCTGTTCGACATAGCCGCCATAGTTGGCCTTAGTCCAGTTGGCATTGACTTCGACCCCACTCACCTGAACGAGGACTCCATAGATTTCGACACTAGTTTCGCCCCATACTCCCTTTTTATGTCTCACTACCATGGCGAAAATGACCAAGAAGTTTCTGACAAAGAGCACATAGCTTTTCTAACCTTGTGGCTGACCAAATTCGTCTTTTGCTCCCGCTCACTTCAAGTGGCTAAGAGGTTCATCACTATGGCGAACCAACTCCATGCTGGGATCAAATTATGCTTGAGTGAGGTAATCTTGGCGAACCTGTATGAGTCCTTGAGTGAAAGCGTGCGTTCTTTGAAGACATTGAAGGACAAAGGGAAGCTTAATTTGGCAGGCCCCTTTTGGCTCTTGCAACTATGGCTGAATGCCACTTTCGAAGCCTTTATTCCTGTGAAGCATGACATAAATGAAGGGGAATTCAAAAACAGGAGTGTCGAATGGCCTAGATTGGTGCAATTGACACCAACTGATGAAGCAATTAGCCTTCGGCGGGCCTTTACTAGCTACGTAATGATGTTTGCTGAGAGACATCATTTTACTTCGACTATGGCTCCATTTGCTGACAGAACAATTGGACCTGAATGGTTTTCACGACAATTCCCCTTACAAACCAAAAAAGATGAAAATATCTTCCTAAATGTCTGGGAATCCTTTTTGACCCCTAGGCTCCTGTTCTCCCACCGCAGTACTACGAAACCCCAGATTGCCTTAATAGTTTATCAACCTAACTTGGTCGCCAGGCAATTTGGCCTAATTCAAATCATGCCTCGACCTCTTTTCCCTAAAAAAGGGGCCATCATTTTCTACAACTCCTTCCACGACGAAGCCACCAGCAGGGAATTGTCGAAAAAGCTGACTGACGAATCTTTGGATATTCGACCGGTGGTTTTTCAACCATCATTCCTTTGCACTCCTGAGTTCGACGCATGGTGGAGGGAATACTATGCTACCAAATTTTTCGACGTAAAAGCTTTCACCACCCATCTGACGAATGCTTTTGCTCTTGTGCAGGAACGGACTAAAAAAGGTACACAAAGACATATCCAAGAAATACAAAAATTTCAAAAATACTTTGAAACCGTTTACAGACCTGATGATCTTAGTCGAACCATACGCGAAGCAGCGGTTACTTTAAAAGAAAAATTCACGGAGAAGTTGGAGAAGTTGACACTGCCTCCAAACATTCGACCAGAAGTGCGTTACAACTTGGCTTTCAGCTATTACCCTCCTAAATTTCCACCTTTACCATCTGCTGAATTTGGTGTGGCTTTAAGTCCTCCATTCCCAGATTGGTTCACATGTGGGAATCATATGAAAATTCTTCGTGAAAGTTATAAAAAACCTGCTAAACGCGTGGTTGCGACTAAGTATCATCTGGATAACTACCCAGGGCACCTTCATATTGGAATAGAACACGTTCGCGTGGAAGATCCCATTCTTGAAGGTGTTAACAACAACACGAATTTTATCATTTTATTTTCACGTATTTCTCACTGCCTAACTTTCCCCTTTTTCTATTTTTTTTTTTTTAGCTGTGAAAGTGCCTGCCAAGAAAGCTTCCGTCGAAACTCCACAAAGTGCCGCCCAGACACCTTCGACTAAGGTATAAATCTCTTCCTCTTTTGATCTATTCTTTTATCTCTTTAAGACACTCACTATTTTGATTTATATGATCAGGTAAGTCAAAAAACCTCTACATTCCAAAAAAGAAAGAAAATACCAGAGATAATCCCTGTCGAAGAGTCCAGTGATGAGTCTCCATCTCCAAATCCCCCTCCTCTAAAGAAGAAAAGACTGCAAAAAATCGCCTCACAAAAATCCATTGTCAAATCTTCTAAAAGGGAATCTTCTAGCAGTCCTGCTACAAAACATCAGCCGAAGGATACGGGGAGTGGAAAGTCTAGCTCCAAAACTGAGACTTCTAAGGTAAATTTCAATCTCGACCCTTCTCATTTATTTTATTTCATTTCTAACTTAGAAATTTTTTCTTTTGATAGAAGCCAAAGGTCGTCGACAAACAGCCTGAGACAATCCAGGAGGAGGTCGTTCGAGAGGAGGACACTCCCATCAAAGAACTTGAGAGACAAACGGTCGAAGCATTCAACACTACTGTGGGAGCTGATTCTGATAACAACTCTCCTTCTCATCCTGGATTACACGCTGAGCAACAAAAAGATGATGATGCTGAAGCAGACACTGCTGTCAAAGGAGATCCTGAAGAGAAGACTGCTGACGAAGAAGATCTGTCGAAGCAACAGGAAGCTAGGCGAACTTCAGAGCATAGCAACCAGCCTACTCCTGACCAAACTCAAAGGAGTTCCCAAACAACTGGTTCGACTAGTCTTTCTCATGAAGAGCTTGAAAGTCTCAAAGTGCAGAAACCCCTGGACTACCTGAAAGCCATACTTAGCACCAGATTCAATTTTAAAGACTCTTCCTACAGCAGTTCGACTACTTCTGGAGCCACTTCTGAAGTGCAGTCTCTACCCAATATCATGACTCAGATCAAGGTAAAGATCCTTGATGTTGACTTGTTCCAAGTTCTAGAGGAAAATGCCATTGCTCCAATGGAGTTGAAGAAACTGTTGAAGCAAGTTAACGTCTTGGATGCTTTTGTCGAAGTCTGCAATTTTGTGATAGAGCTGACAACTGTGATTGACTTATCCAGCGCAGATCTTCACCGTCGGAGGGACTTATGTCAACAAATCAAGAAAAAAATGGACCAACAAGCTGCTGAATGGAACTCTGTTTCTGTTTCAACAAATAAGGTTTCGAAACTACAAGAGCTTTCTGAAGCCTCTGTCAAGAAGATTGCTACTTGCCATAACCACATTCAAACATGGAAGAAACAAATAGCAGTTCTCCAAGAGAAAATTTCCAAAGAGGAGGAACTCATAGCTTCTATTCAGCAGCCTAGGCAAAGCGAGATTGATGAAGAGTTGAAGGTTGGCATTCAACACGCAGAGACCGCTCAAAAGATCAACCAAGAGATTGAAGTTGCCCATATTCACAGGAACCTCTGTGATCGTCGACTTCAATTTCAGAAAGACAAATTTACCGCTTTGAAGGCACAGTTTGCAAACCTTCAGCTTTAGTCGAATTTTCCTGTCAATTTCTAGCCCTTTGAGGCTTTATTTGTAATGATTTAACGCCATCTGTTTGGCAGCACATTATTTACTTTCAATTTCAATTTTATTCGACTGCTATCTTATTTCCTGCAATATTGGTTTATACTTTTTCAAATATTTGCCATTTATTTTTAATATCCTTTCGTCTTTCCCTATTTCTTCGACCTCATATGCGCCATTAGAAAATATTTTCAAAACTTTGAAAGGTCCTTCCCATTTGGGAGACCATTTTCCCATAACTCTGTCTTTTCGATCCATAGGAAGAATTACCTTCCACACATAATCACCAATTGAAAAAGTCTTAAATTTTACTTTTCTATTGTAGAACTTTTCGACTCTCTCTTTTTGTCTCTTTATGAGATCTAAGGCACGTAGCCTTTCTTCGTCTAAATCAACCAATTCATCCATCATCATACTCCAGTATGTCTCTGATGGGATCTGATGATGCCTTTGAACCCTAACTGATTGCAAATACAACTCGGCTGGCAAAACTGCATCATGCCCATAAGTTAATTTAAATGGAGTCGAATTGGTTGCTTCTTTAGGAGATGTTCGACAAGCCCATAAAATTTGATCTAAGGTATTGTGCCAATTTTTTGGCTTTCCACCTACATGTTTTTTGATCAAATTTATCACTACCTTGTTAGCTGCTTCGACTTGTCCATTAGCCTGAGCATAATAAGGTGTCGAAGTAAGGAGCTTAAAACCTGTATCTTATGCAAACTTCTGCATTTTTCGACCGGTAAACACAGATCCTTGATCTGTTGTTATTGTTTCCGGTATCCCAAATCTGTAGATTATATGCTTTTGGATGAAATCCATAACCGCTTCTTGATCTACATTCACCAATGGTATGGCTTCAATCCACTTAGTAAAATAATCTACTCCAACTAAAATGTACCTTTGCCCTTTTGAAGAAGCTGGTCGAATTTCACCGATTAAATCTAACGCCCAACCTCTGAACGGCCAAGGCTTTACAATCGAATGTAACTCACTTGCAGGAACATGTGGTATGCCTGCATGTACTTGACACTCTTGACACCCTTTTGCAAATTCGACACAATCCTTTAGCATTGCTGGCCAATACATTCCTTGTCGAAACAATAACCACTTCATTTTGTGGCCTGCTTGGTGTGCGCCACACGCTCCACTATGCACATTTGACAATGCTATGTATGCTTCACTTTCGCCTAAGCATTTCAACAAGACTCCTTCCGCAGTCTTCTTGAACAATTCATTGCCAAAAAGTACATAACTCAAAGCTCTATATTTTACCTTTCGTTCGACTTTTTGACTTGGATCTTGCAAATATTCTTTGATGGGTTTTCTCCAGTCTTCGACTCCTGCATCATCTACGTTGCAAATCTCATAATTCTCTTCGTCACCATATCCCAATTTTATTGTCTCTAAATCTGATGGGGACAAACCTACAGATATGACTCTTCCTCTGACTTCAATGGCTTTTTCTAACTTCTCCTCCGACACTTTGTATCCTGATGCCAGTTGAGCCAGATCATTCGCCTCTTGATTCTCCATCCTGGGAATGTGCCTAAAAACCACATTGTCGAACTTCTTGAGAAGTCTACTTGCTATCACGAAGTACATTATTAGATTCTCTTTCACACATTTGTACTCCTTAGTCAACTGCTTTATTACCAACTCAGAGTCACCCATTATTTCGACTCTTGTTGCCCCCAATTCCAACAAGATTTCAAGTCCAGCAATCAAAGCTTCATATTCGACTTCATTGTTCGAACACAGCCCTTCGACTTTGTACTTGAACTTTGTTGGAATTTTGTCAGGAGAAATAATCACCATCCCAATACCAAGTCCATTCTTATGCCTGGAACCGTCGAAATACAGTTTCCAAGGTGCTTGTTCGACGTATTCTATAGTTTCGACTATAGAGTGGTCAGCTATAAAATCAGCCACCACCTGTCCTTTCATAGCCTTTAAAGGCAAATATTTTAAGGAGTATTCTGTTAGAGCCAAAGCCCACTTTCCAATTCGACTATGTAAAATAGACTTAGACAACATATGTTTTATTACGTCGAAATGAGAAGATACATATACATCAACAGGCTTTATATAATGCTTCAATTTCATACAAGAGAAATATACACATAAACATAGTTTTTCTATAGCACTATATCTAGTTTCAGCATCATTTAAGACTCTGCTGAGATAATAGATGGCCCTTTCGACGCCATTCTCATCCTCTTGACACAACATACTTCCTAATGTCTTGTCTGATGCAGAGATATACAGTCTCATGCTTCTTTTCCTACAAGGGGACATCAAGATTGGAGGACTAGCCAAGTACTCTTTGATTTTGTCGAAAGCCACTTGTTGCTCTTGCCCCCAGGTGAATTCTTCTTTCTTTAGTCGAAGTAGAGGAGAAAAGGGTTGTGTTTTTCCACTGAGGTTGGAGATGAATCTTCTTAGAAAATTGATCTTCCCTAGTAGAGATTGCAATCCCTTTTTCGTTGATGGCGCTTTTGCTTCCATTATAGCTTTGGCTTTGTTTTCATTTATTTCGATCCCTTTCTTGTGGACCACAAAACCTAAAAAATCACCCGCCTGCACACCAAAAGCACATTTAAGGGGATTCATCTTTAGACCAAACTTTCTCATCCTCTCAAAGGATTGTCGAAGATGGTCTATATGATCTTTTCCTGAAACAGACTTGATTACAATATCATCAATGTAAATCTGCATAAACGTCTCAATAAAATCATGGAAAATTGAATTCATAGCCCTTTGGTAAGTGGCCCCAGCATTCTTTAACCCAAAAGGCATCACTACCCATTCATACGTTCCAATTGCTCCAGGACAACGAAAAGCTGTCTTAGAAACATCTTCTTCAGCAATAAAAATTTGGTTATAGCCAGAGTATCCATCCAACATGCTTAGATACTCGTGACCTGCTGCAGAATCTATAAGCATTTCTGCGACTGGCATAGGATATTCGTCCTTTGGGGTAGCAGAATTTAAATCTCTAAAATCAATGCATACCCTAAGTTTGCCATTTTTCTTAATAACCGGAACTATATTTGCAATCCAATCAACATACCTGGTAGTGCGGATGAAGTTGCATTTTAGAAGTCTTTCAACCTCTTCTTTTATTTTCGACAGAACTTCTGGTGCAAAGCGCCTTGGAGTTTGCTTGACTGGCTTCTTCCCTTCTATGATTGGCAGCTTCAATTTGACCAAACTTCTGTCCAAACCCGGCATTTCGTCATAATCCCATGCAAAGCAATCTTTGAACTCCTTCAACAACTGGATTATTTCGACTCTGAACTGAGGATCCATCCTTGCACTTATGTAGGTTGGTCTTTTTTCTGCCCCCAGCCCCAAGTTGATTTCTTCTAAAGGATCCTGCGCCACCATCTTCAAGTTGTTCGACACTGGATCTTTTTCGAACCCCAAAGGTTCATCGTCATAAATGGCGTCAAGTTTCTGGTTTTGCCATTCGTCTATTTGGTTGTTGTTATTATTTTCCTCAACGTCTTTTTGGAGACACTGTTCATTTGAATCTTCATGATTGGCTTCGACAGCCATGTATTTTACTTCGGCCTCCAGAGCCGCTTTGAATTTGTTTTCGGCTATGTAAGCCGTAATTTTGTCGAGCACTGCTTGTTCACTCATCATCATTGTCGAACTCATTCCCCCATCCTGTCGGTGCTACGTTGGTAGTCCCCCACATGTAGTTGGAGTCACCAATGACTTCCTTATCCCACTAAAAACCATGTGTAGGATGGAGATACATGGAACAGTACGCGTTGTCCGTTGCCTTCAAGTCGAATTTCGCCGGACTACAAGGGGGTATGTGGGCTAAGTTTTTGTCGAAACTTCGATCGCTTATATTGTTAACTTTGGACATGAAGTAACTTTGGTCTGCTTCTATGTTCTCGACGATTCCATCTGGCCTCCAAATAACTATTCTCTGGTGCATCGACGAGGGAACAGCACCTATACCATGGATCCATTCTCTTCCCAACAGCAAGTTGTAGTTTGCCCTAGAAGCAATAACTATAAACATTGTTGGCCTTGTTATAGTACCAACTGTCAGATCCACTTGAATAACTCCCATGGTTGTTCCTACCTTTCCTTCGTAATTTGACAGAACCATGTTGTGGGGCTTTGCATCCGAGTCATCTTTGCCAATCTTTTTCAGCATGAAATGGGGCATTAAATTCACAGCGGCACCCCCATCCACTAGGATCTTGTTCACACCGACACTCTCAATCTTTCCTTTGATAAACAAAGGCTTCAAGTGCGCCTTCATGGAATCGTCTGGTCTTTCGAAGAAAGCATTTTGCTCTTCGACACAACCATTATTCATTACGTAGTAACACACGGGCTTGTGCACCATCGTTTCCTCTTCCATCCCATCCTCTTCGTCTTCGACTTCCATGATCCTATCATAATCTCTGGGAAGGACCGAGACCACATTACAGCCAACGTCGAAGGATGCCTCCCAATCTGACTTGAAATCATCTGTCATCTCGTCATCCTCCATCTTCTTCTCTTTGGGCACACTTTGCGCTGCCACGCTGTTTGGTTTGATTTGCTGGAGAGGCTTCTTCTTGTTCGCCATTTGAGCGTTGCTGCTACATTCTGCTTCATCCTTGTTTCCAGCCACTTTTCTCATCATACCTTTTTCAGCAGCTTCCTTCTCAAACCTCTTTTGCCTTTGGAACCTCCTCCACTGGGATCTCGACATGGGGTTCTTCCCTTTATAATTCTCTGAAGGATATGGCCTAGGTTTATATTTCTCCAACTCCTTCTTGTTTTCCATTGAAGTGCCTCTCTGCACATCGAAATTCTTCCACTTCTTCTGGCCTTGGGCATCTCTGATGGGTTGAACCCATTTGTCATCTATCACTTTGTTTGATGGCTTGTAAGTGCCATAGTGTCTGTCTCCGCGCCTCCATTGGTGGTGCTCACTCCTTCTTGGATCGTATCTTGTCGCTCCCTCATTCGCCTTCCTTCTTGCTTGATCTATTGCCTCCAAGTGGGTGGCAGCCTTTCTGTCGAAAATGGAACTGCAACGAGGGCATAGCATCACGTCACTCTTCCTTCTCTGGCACCTTTTGATGAATTCGACCAAACTCTCATCTTCTTTGGGGTACGCCAGCTTTTGGTACTCCTCTCGACGTTGATCTTCATCTACTGCTGCCTGAGTTTTCTGCGAAACTTCTACCATATTGATTCCCACGTTTTGCTTGTCAGCAATGGTTAGTCTGTTCATCTTTTCAATGAGCTTTTCCTCTTCGAATCTGTCCTTCTTTTTCGTCAAGTCGAACTTCCCTTCTGGGCAGCAACACCAGGATATGTTCCTAGGAGCACGCTTGCAGCAACACTTGTTTGACTTTTCTTTAGGATCCTCTTTTATTCTTCGTAGGATCCCATAAGTCCCAGATTTCCCACGGCCATGTACAGCTTTTTCTTTCATTTCTGTGACTTCCTTGTCGAAAGGTCCCATGATGTTGATGCAGTAATTTGCAACATCGGCCTCCTTCATGTTGTCAAGATCAAGGCCTTCAGTAGCCTTGTTTTCAGCAACGAAGTCCTCAGTAACTTCT
This sequence comes from Lathyrus tuberosus, assembly GCA_022829125.1. NCBI lineage: Eukaryota > Viridiplantae > Streptophyta > Magnoliopsida > Fabales > Fabaceae > Lathyrus > Lathyrus tuberosus. The sequence continues at coordinate 8,963,369 of JALAZF010000247.1, forward strand.
TCCTTGGCGATAGGGGAATCACCATCGTCATCAAAATCGCTTCCCCAACCAGTTGGTCGGATTTCACTGATGTCGGTGCGACAAGTTGCAGGAATAGTGTACTTCACCAGGTAGTCGAATTTTCCACTCGGCTGTCCCAAGCAATCCCAGATTTCTCCCGGTCGAACCACCACGTCTTCAGCAACACTGTCATCGTTCTTCTCGTTGGACCCCTCTGTAGTTTTCTGATTTTCAAAGCTTTCAGTAGCTTCGACCTTACCTTCATAGTCGAAGTCCTCAGTGACTTCAACTGTGTTTTTGTTGTCAAGATCTTCAGTGACTTTGACTTCATTATCGTTGTCGAACGCTTCAGTACCCTCGACTTCGTTTTGGCATGCAAGATCTTCAGTGATCTCGACCATGTTGATACTGGTGTCGAAACCTTCCATAGCCTCCACCATCTCGAAACTGCCATCAGAAGCAACTTCAATCTCCACCATATTCACAGTGGATGGTTCAGCATAGTGTGCTTCGACAACCTGCATGGGATTCGAATCAATCCCCATTTGTTGTTTTGGCTTCTCGCCAAACTTCAGCCTTCCATCACGGATAGCATTTTGAACTAGATCCCTGAAAAGAAAACATTGAGATGTTTTATGACCCAAAAAGTTATGGTACTTACAAAAACCCCTCTTTTTCTGCTGTTCGACAGGCGGTTCTTTGGCGCCTGGCGGCTTTATTAACTGACCATCTTTGACCAATAAATCAAAAATTTCGTCACACTTGGTGACGTCGAACGTATAAGTTCGTTTGGGAAACTTATCATTCTTTTCAGGTTCGACTGGATTTTTTCCATTCGACGGAGCTAGTACTTTACAGGCGTATGGAGGGCCTGACTTTAGTTCTGCCAGATCAATTTCTTGCTCGTCGAACAAAATTAGTTCATTTTCGTCACCATCATCATCCTGGCATACTCCTACATAGGCCACTCTTTCCTTTTTATTTTTATTTGATCTGAATTTCTCAGCTTTTAGCCTCTCAATCTGTCTTACCCTATCTGCTAATTGTGCCATATCTCTTAAATATTGAGTGTCTAATTTTTTCCTTATAGAATAATCTAGACCCCCTGCAGCCATTTCGACTAACTCCCGTTCTGGCACTTGTGTGAAACATCTTGCCTTAAGCAACCTGAACCTGTTTAGGTAATCATCTATAGGTTCTGAAAATTTCCTCTTAACACTGGCTAATTCCTTCAAACTTATCTTAGTCTGACCCATATAGAATTGTTCATGGAACAATCTTTCTAATTGGGTCCATGTGAATATAGAGTTCGCGGGCAAGGATGTAAACCAGGTGAATGCATTTTTTGTCAAGGAACTTGGAAAGTACTTCATTTTCAAATTTTCGTTATTGACTATTTCTCCCGCTTCTATTAGATAACGCGCTACGTGCTCTATAGTAGATTCACTAGTATCTCCTGAAAACTTAGTAAACTTAGGAACTTTCCATCTTGGGGGTAGTTCCTCTTGCAGAATGTGTTCTGACAATGGGGAAGTATAAGTAGGCCTTTGCAAACCTATATTTACACCGTTTTGGGCCATTATCCTTTCGACCATGGCTGTTATGTTATTTTCGACAGGAAAATTATTATATCGTATTCGCTGTTGCAACACATCATCAGCATCTTGGCCTCTCTGGACTATTACCCTCCTAGGTTCTTGTTGAACGGGGATTTCGACACGAGGCTGCTCGACCACTGCCTCTTGGTTTCTAGGGTTTGCCTGAGGATTCTCTAAAGGCCTTTGATTTATCGTGGGTTCCTCTTCGACATTTACTACTTGGTTTTGAATCACTTGTTCTCTTTGTCGTGTTTGAGGAACACCAAAAAAGTCAGCAATGCGCGTCATTTGCGCAGCCAACAATTGGTTGGTTTGGGTAGTGTTTTGTATTAAAGGGTTAAACACTGCCCCCATTTGTTGAGTCAACATTTGGACCATATCATGATTACTTTCGTCCATTTGTTGTCGAATTACTTGCGCAGAATTATTGGTAATTGCTGGCATTTGGAAATTTGGTAGGGATTGGTTCAATCTACTCATATTTCCACCGTATCCTGATCCTTGCAATGGCGAAGACATGTGGACCATGGCGTCAGAATACAAGGGTGGTGCACTTTGCAAATTTGCCATCACTGACGTTGGCATTCCATATGGTTGTTCTCTTCCGAACATAGGCATGGAAAAATTTGTCTGGAATGGCCTAAAATTTTGTCCTCCCGGAGGAGGCGTCCCCAAAGGCCTTGAATGTCCCATTGTGGAGGAACTAGGCATACTTTGGGAGAGCGAAACCGCTGGTGTAAATCCTGTTGACGAAGGCATAATCTCCTCCAGAACAGGGTTTGAATCCACATTTCCCCCTGCCGAAGGTATAGGGTTGGAAACTGGAATATTTTCATTTGAATTTGAATTGGGGTTAGGATTATTTGACTGATTCGCCATTTTCCTTACTCTAGTTCTTTTGGGTCTCTCTACGTCAGATGCGGCTAATTTACCGCTTCTTAGTATCATACAACGAAGAAAAAGCCTTAATTTTTAAAATTTATTTAAGTTTTATATTGCACTGGTCCCACTGGGCGTGCCAATTTGTTCGCTGTTGATCTTGGCGAACAACCTCTGGTTTACCAGAATGGTGAAATCTGGGTTACTTGCAGGATTAACCAAACAAATCCTAGGACGTCGGGCGAAAACTTAGATCAACGTGATAATTTTAAATTAAGGGTGATATCTTGGTTCTTGGTTTTATGTATTTAAGTCTTTTGGAATAAAGGATTTCAACTAACTTTAAAGGAAAGTCTGAGATAAAAGAAAGTGACTTTGAAAAGAACTTTTAAAGTAAAATGACGAAGAAAGAACTTTAAAATAAAATGACGAAGAAAACATAAAGATGCTGGTAAATGTAAAGGAATTGGTAAAAAGACTTTGATTGATAAAGAAATTAAAAGATGGTGTTTACACGTACATTTTTCCAAATAACTCTTTTCTCTCACACGGGTACTTTGAGTAATTGCAGGAAGTTTTGTACAAGTTTTTTCACACTGAATTCTAATAACAACTATCCTATTTATAGATAAACAAAATAACTGCTATTAACGACTAAATCCTAAAATTTCGACATCTGGCCTTCTGCATGTCTTCCTTTCGCCAGATACTTCCACGCGTCTTCTGCCAAACGTTATAATTCTCTTGAATTTGAATCTTCAAGTTATGTCGAACAAACGCATCCTTTCAGACTTGTCGAATTGTCAAAAAATGATAAATGTCCCTCAAACCTGTCTGACGAAGACTTCCTCATATTTCTGTCGAAGTGTCGAAATTCTTATCTTGTCGAAGTGTCTTCTGGATACCTTCATTTTCTTCCTCCTTTTCCTGTAGTTATCATCTCTAGTCAAGGAACATCATTTTGCCTTCCAAGACATGGTGTCGAAAATATATGTCTACACCTACCTCACCTTAATCAAAAATTAAGGATGATCTAGGATCCCTAAGGGTTGTGAGAAAGTTCTCCACAAACAAGCATTATATCATGCTATTCACAAAAGAGAAGGAGAAGAAAAAAAATGAGAGATGAAAGAAGAGATGAGTATGGATTAACATCCACTCACTCAAGTGACTTACCTCTGCCCCTACACAAAAGGTTAGTGCATTATTATCACAAATAATGAAAACTAGAACAAGAAACTTAAACCAAACAAAACTATTTGATTCAAGAAGACAAGTTACTAAGAAAATGAAGTTCAAACCAAAAGGTAAAGGTCCTAATGGGTGAGGGACATGCCAAGTCAGTAGGTATTTGCTAAGGTGTCATACTAATATAAACATGTCAAATGAAATCAAATAATGCCAAACTATACACTAAGAAATCAAACAAATGCAAGCTATGTATTACTTATGCAAGATGGATGCAAATGGAAAGTAAACATGAATAAATGGATATGTAAATATCAAAGTCAGAAGTAAATGACATTTAAGAATGAGTTAATATGTTATATAAATGGCATATGATTTACAAGAGCAAGCATTGATCAAGCAAGCAAAAGATGGGAGCAAACATCATTAAAGTTCCAACAATGCACCATACAAGACATGCAAGTAAGAAATGAATATGCAAATTGAATAATCAAACAAAATGAATGCAAGTCAGTAGTTCAGGACATTTGGAATGACATTTAGAGGTCAAGAGAGTAAGCACAACATTCATACAATTGTCATGTTGAAGCACTTAAAAGATTAAGAGCAAACAAGTTCAAATTATGTCAAACAAGTTCTCCTATATTCATGAAGTTTAGAACATGCAAGGTGAAGTTAGTATTCATGGAATAAGGTCAAGAATGATTGCAAACAGAAGTGGAACCATGTGGAAATGGATGCATAATGTCATGCAAGCATTGATGCAAGCCAATGAATCAAGAAGAGCACGTATAGATGCACAAGTCTACACAACATCACAATCTTAAGCAAGTGTGCACAAATCAAGTAAATGTGAACTATAAGTGACCTATAATGCAATGTGAATGACCTATAATATGCACATCAAATGATGCCAAAACATCTCAACAAACATCACAAAAGAACATGGTCAAAGCATTTCAAAACCCTAATGGAAGTCATCTAACAAACACACATTCTTTAATGCAATTAGGATGAATCAAAAGTAGGGTTAAAGGCTCAAGGAAATTGGTATATTCAATTCATATGAGGTTCAACCAGTATGTAAGCATGTCCCAAAAGAGTGGCTCAAAAATCATTATCAAGCATACACAAACATGTCTCACAATGTCATACACAACATCCACATAAATGGCCCAAAGACCTCACTCAAAAGTCATCAAGAAATGATTTATAAAATTCACAAAAAAATTCCTAACATGCCTAAATATATCACAAATGCACGTACCAATTATCATACCAAGATTAAAAGCCCAACTATGTCAAATAAAATAAAAAAAAGTGGGATAGGTCATGATGAAATGCACAAACAAAGAAAATAAATGGAAATTCAAGAAAGTATGTCAAAATATAATAAAATCAGAAAAAAAAATGACCAAAAATTATTTAAATGTTTGAATATGCTCTATGAATTTTTATAGAATTTTCTGATGCCTAAAAACAAATTTAAAAATTAAAAACCAAACATGTATGTAAAGAAAACAAAAGAAACAAAGAAAATGTGCAAGGGGGTGCAACATTAGTAAACTTCAGTTAAAAAGTGCTTGGGCTCAACAAATGGGGGGTGCGCGTAGTAAACCAGCCCAGTCCAATAATACGTAAGTCAGATAGGGTGCATGGCATAGGGACCAGTCAATAATTTGACTCAATGAGAGCCACTTGATGAAGTCAACATATAAAGTAAACCAATCAGGAAAATCAGAAAACACGTGCATGGTGACAATGATGAGACGCCCACATACAATCATCTGAAGTCAAAAAAAAGAGGCACGTGAGAGGGATGCTCCTCATTTATTCGCTGGCAGTGTCTGGTGCATTGGATCAGAAGACATCAGCGGCTGGGACATGTTCTGGCAAAGTATTAGGATTTAGGGGAGGTTGAAGATTCAGGTGGCCGGAGAAGACTCCGGTCGTCTTCTTCGGTGAGTCTCCGTCGTGGCTCAAGTTGCAGGTCATCAGATATTAGCAAGCCATACCTCATTCTCTTTGTCTCAACACGTAGAGCATAGATCCACCATTAGAATTCACAAATAACGCACACACAATGCAAACCGAAGCAAAACAAAATGCCCTAAAATTTTCAACTAAGCATCTAAGATGCCTATCAACTAGCCGGATATTCACATTGCTTCTATTAAGCTCAACAACACATAAAACAACCAAAATCAGAGCATAGAGAGATCAGCCAGATCGAGAGAAAAAACCTGTAATGAGAATGCTTCCTTTGCTCAAAAAGAAGACCAGAGAGGAGGTTCCAAGCTTCTTGATATTTGATAAGCCAAATAAAGGCAAGGACGAACTTCAGTTTCTCTTGAGATTCAATGAAAAAAAACTGAACAAAGCTTGATGTAGCAGCTTCCTTGGATCACCAACTCTTCCTTGATGATGCTTGGTGAAGAATGGAGAAAAGTGTAGAGGAAAGTGATAACAATGAAGCTTCGAAAACGAGATAAAAATGGAGAGAGAGAGAGAGAGAGAGAGAGTGTGCAAAGTTTCAGAGAAAATGAAGAATGAACCCATCCTCCTTTGATTTCTGTTAGAGGTTAGTTATATACTCTTGGTCAATTTCTAACTGTCTTAGTTGACAGTTAGAACTAAGGTTAATTGAGTCAGTTAAATGAGTTGGTGAGTTAACAAACTGAGTTGAATTGGTTATGGCACGAGTTACATGGTTTTGTTTAAGTGTGGAAAGAACATGGCATGCTATGGTGGTAGTGAAGTTGGATGGTGATGATTCTCTGAGCTTGCAGGCACTGCACAACTTATCACGCAAGCTTTTTTCTTTTTCTACTTGGTTTGGACACTTAAGGAAAAAAGTACATGAGCATGGCATGTGATGTAAAGTGTTTGTTTGGTTTGAAAAGGAAATAGTTGATGTCACGTGTGTGAAGCATGCGTGGAATGAACAAAAACAATGCATATGATTCTTGCTTGCCATGGAAGAAAAATCAGCTAGCATGATAGTGAGTTTGTGCATGTATATCTTCATGTTTATGTAACCAAATGGCATGATAAAGGATGATTTGGAAAGAGGAAATGTAATGCAACAACATTGTAGTGGAAACCAATTGCAAATGAAGCCTCTAACATGCTTGAAATGGCTCATGAAATGGCTTGTACACAACTGTCTTGGCAGGTTAGCCTGACCTAGTCATATCTTGCCTCTATGCGCATGACATGCATCAGCTTGGAACCCTACTTTGAACTACTATATCTCCCCAATGATTGATCAGATGAAAATTTGTCCAACATAAGAGTTGAAGAGGACATGGAAATGAACAAGATTGATGTTGAACAATTTTCCATTTGAAGCTTGCATCAATGAGAAATTTGGCTTGGAAGTTGGACACAACATGCACACAAGATGTTTGATGAAATGAATGCATGCTGTCTCGCCCATGCCTTGCCTTGCTGGTCAAAAATGCCCTACAAACCTCCAACTTTAATCAATTATAACTCTCTCAATTTTGATCCTATGGAGAAGTTCTTGGTATGGCTTTGAAGCTTGAAATGTGAACTTTTGATAGGCCTCCCTAGCCCTTCCATTTGGTTCTTGGAACATGGAGAAATAAAGCCCCAAAGTTGACCTCTCACCTTGCCAAAACTTGCCATAAATAGAAACCCTAATTTCTATTTTTGGCAATTTTGCACCTTTCTTGATTTTTGATGAATCTTTCATTATTTCTTGACCAAACCCTCACCAATGATCATGTTTGACATGAGGAACATGGATTTGATCTCAAAAAGTCATGAGTTGACTTTTTCTTCTACACAGTTGATTTTTCCCCAATTCTCCTGATTTTCAATCAATGAATCAATTGAAACTCTTCCAAATCAAATTGATGGACAATTCTTCATCCTTAGACTCTTGAGGACATGTAGACTACCATAGAATCAAGTCTTGCCCAAAAAATCAGAAATAAACTGATTTTATGGCAAACCCTAATTTTGACCCCTCGGTCTAGGAGAAATCAACACATCCTCCAAATCCAAATTCCTCTGAATATGATGTGTATCCCCTCCAACAAAGATAAGATATGTCATTTGGAGATGATAAAAGCTCCAAGATCCTACCCATTGGGGTATTATGCTTTAGAATTCCAAAACCCTAGTTTGCCCTGGTTAGGAGAGTATGACTTCCTTCAATCTTTTGCTGAATTCTCATCTTGTGATGACTTGAGGACTCAAATGAGATGAATTAAGATATGAAAAGCCCTTGTGACTTGTTTGAAAAAACTTTTCTCTTGTCCTTTGACCTGACCTGTTTATGCCTTGAAACACCTGATCCCATGCCTTGCAACCAATGATGTGTATGATTTGATATGACCTATTATGAAATGCAAATGAGTGAAACATAAGCCAATTATTGAGAAACATAGGAGGGAAAATTTTGGGGTAGTACAGCTGCCCCTATTCAATCAACTGTGGACCTAAAGGGATGAGAGCAACGGCTGTCAGGAATTCAAGGTACATAGGGATTAATACCAAATAACCAGAAAATTTGCGCTCTGCGGGTAAAAAGGAAACGGTATACGACAAACAAAGCAGTTGATGGAGGATGTTGGTGGAAAAGAGTCTGAAACAAATGAGATTCAAATGTCGTTTGTCGGGAATGGCTAAGGTTAAAGCTTAAGGTTACCTATCGGGAATGGTTAACAATCTGTCAGGAAAGGTTGACAATTCTGTCGGGAATGATAAAGGGGCCTGTCAAGAACAGTAAACAACTTGTCGGGAACGAATGAGCTTGGACCTTGGTTACCTATCGGAAATGGTAAATAGACCAGTCGGGAACGGTACAGTCTAAAACTCAAAGGGTGCCTATCGGGAATGGCTCAAGTTGAAGACCTATGGCTTACCTATCGGGAATGGTAAATGGGTCTGTCGGGAACGACTGGGTTTAAAACTCAAAGGTCGCCTGTCGGGAACGACTAAAGTTGAAAACCTATGGCTTACCTATCGGGAATGGTAAATGGGCCTGTCGGGAACGGCTAGGTTTTAAACTCAAAGGGTGCCTATCGAGAATGGTTAAAGTTTATAACCTATGGCTTACCTATCGGGAATGGTAAATGGGTCAGTCGGGAATGACTAGGTTTAAAACTCGAAGGGTGCCTATCGGGAATGGATAAAGTTTATAACCTAGGGCTTACCTATCGGGAATGGTAAATGGATCAGTCGGGAACGACTAGGTCTAAAACTTAGAAGACGCCTATCAGGAATGGCTAAGAGAATCCTATCAGGAATGGTTCCGGTTGACCTATACGTCTATCGGGAATGACTAGGGTTCAAAACTTAGAATACGCCTATCGGGAATGGCTAAGGGAATCCTATCGGGAATGGTTATGGTTTACACGGTTAAAATGTAAGATCAAAAGATTTACCAACCGAGGAATAGGACTCTGTGGGGAGAACAATGATGAAACCCTGGTATTGCTTTGAAATGTCTGGTGGGAGGAAATGAGCGAGGCATTCTCTTCGGTTTTGTCAATGTGATAGAAGGGAAACAATTTTGGGCTCTCGCACGAGGTACCAAAAATGGCTTATGCTTCGCATGCATATGTTTGAATTTTTCTTTCTATGGCATAATGCTCCGTACCAAATGGAAATGCTACGCGATTTTTGAAGATGCGATGATTACTATATGCAAAATGCAAGGAGGTTCCTTAGCAAAATAAATGCTGGGGAAAAGAAGGTAACTCCGCTGGGGACAACAAGCTGAATTAACCTCGTATTCGCAACTCATGCTGGGGAAAACAAATTGACCTGATCTCCTGACCTGGGCTTTGACCTGACAAACCTGTTGAGGTTGCTGTAGGGAATGATGACCTTGCTGGGGAGGTATCATCTAAACCATTCCGCTTGGGGGATGAACTATAACCATAGAACTCCGCTGGGGAAATCAAAATCCTCCAACCTGGCTGCTGGGGAGTTAGGATCAAACGAACTCTTGCTGAGGAAGGAAATACCTGCTGGGGAGACTGAAATCAACCATATTCCTTGCTAGAGGGAGAAACACTTGCTAGAGGGACTGAAATCAACTTGACTTCTGCTGGGGATAACCTCTGAACACTATACTGAATGTGAGATACAAAGATAAATCTGGATTGCCAATAACCACTGGACTTTAATTGTAGGCAATATCATTGATCTGACATGCTGGAGGAGGAGAATATTCTGACTTTCCCCCACCTTCAAAACTGCTTGGGAATATTTCATCACTTTGCATTGTTAGGAATGAGGAATCCTTCTATACTGCTGGGGAAGACAACCTCAAGGAAGAAATTTCCTGTTGAGTGACCCGCTTCTGCTTGGGGAGAACTATTACTTAAGTCCTGCTAGAAAAGACACTGAAGACAACACGTGTTCTTGATGAGCCATCCAGCGAATATTAACACCTGCAAACAAAAGAGTGTGAATACATGCCCCTAGGGTATGACTGAATTTCGAATTCACCACCCAAGAACACCGGCATTCAAAGCGATTTTAACTGTTTTCATTTGCACGCATGTCATTGTATAACCTTTATGTTTTCAAATGCAATGTTTATCAAAAGATCGGACGTTTTTTGTAAACAAAACAAATTGTAAAGGAAAACAAAAGAGACAGATATTTTGAATAACAAAAATTTTATTGATTGAAAAGCCCGAAAATAGGCGTTTACATCCGGAGGCAATTCCTGGAAAGAGGTAATTGCTTGAAAGAGAAAAGAAACTATCCTAATGGCAATGTGGAAAACGGAAATCCATTGAGTTTCAATCCTGCTATGGTTCATATGTCTTCAAGACTCTCCAAATGCTTCGCTTTCTGAGAGGGATGATTGGATTGATTCCTATCCTTCAGAATGCCTCTTGTTGAAACGAGACGAGATACATGTTACTTAGATCGCAGCCTTTCGCTTAATCCCTCTTTTGCCTGGATCGCCCTTTGCGGGTTTTCAATCCACCGGGATACCCATTTTTGCCTAAGTTGCCCTTTCGAGTTTTCAACTTACCGGGTGTACTCATTTTTTTATTTTATCCCTAATTTTTGCCCGAACCCCCCCTTTTTTTATGGTTAGCCGGGATGCCCTTTTTTTCTGGACTCTCTTTTTACTGTCCAGCGGGTCCGTTTATGCGAAGTATTTTTTAACTGCGTCTGAGTTCACAGACGACGAAAAATCCTCACCATCCATATTTGTAAGCATCAAGGCTCCGCCCGAGAAAACCTTCTTGACAACATATGGACCTTCATAATTCGGAGTCCATTTGCCCCTGTGATCTGTATTGGGAGGAAGAATCCTTTTCAGCACCAAGTCCCCTGTCTGATAATTCTGAGGATGCACTTTCTGATCGAATGCCCGTTTCATCCTTCTCTGATACAGTTGCCCATGGCACACAGTTGCCAATCTTCTCTCTTCTATAAGACTCAACTCGTTGAACCTCATTCGAACCTATTCAGCCTCATCAAGCTTGATATCCTTCATGACCCTTAGAGAAGGAATCTCAACTTCAACCGGTAAGACCGCTTCCATACCATACACAAGAGAAAACGGGGTTGCCCTAGTAGACGTGCGTACTGATGTACGGTACCCATGCAAAGCGAAAGGTAACATCTTCTTGATATTTTTATTGGCTGCCTCGACGGCACCATTCATTTTTGGGCGGTACGGAGAAGAATTGTGATAGTCAATCTTGAAGCTCTGGCACAGCTCTTACATCATTTTATTATTAAGATTAGAACCATTATCAGTGATGATTCTTTCGGGCACCCCGTATCGACAAATAATCTCCTTTTTTATGAACCGAGCAACCACCTGCTTGGTGACATTTGCAAATGAAGCAGCTTCCACCCATTTGGTGAAGTAATCAGTAGCCACCAGAATAAAACGATGTCCATTAGAGGCGGTGGGCTCAATCTTCCCAATCATATCAATGCCCCACATGGCAAAGGGCCAAGGGGAACTTATCACATTTAGAGGATTCGGTGGCACATGCACTTTATCAGCATAAATATGGCACTTGTGGCATTTTCGAGCATATTTGAAATAATCAGCCTCCATGGTCATCCAGTAATAACCAGCTCGTAACAATTTCTTTGCCATGGCATGTTCGCCAACGTGGGTACCAAAAGAACCTTTGTGCACTTCTTGCATTAACATGTCTGCTTCGTGTCTATCCACGCATCTAAGCAAGACCATGTCAAAATTTCTTTTGTACAACACACCATCTTCATTCAAGAAGAAACTGCCCGCTAACCTCCTTAGAGTCTTCTTATCGTTATTGGATGCCCCAGCCGGATACTCTTGACTCTCCAAGAAACGCTTGATATCATGATACCAAGGTTTATCACCGGTCGCTGTATCGGCTGCAAACACATGAGCAGGTCTATCAAGCCGCATCACATCAATTTTGGGTATATGATTCCACCAATTCACTTGAATCATTGAAGATAACATTGCCAAAGCATCTGCCATCTGATTCTCATCACGAGGTACATGGTACAACTTCACTATCTTGAAGAAAGTCAATAGTCTTCTCATGTAGTCTCTGTAAGGAGTCAAGTGGGATTGATTGGTGTGCCAATCTCCGTTGACCTATTTGATCACTAGAGCGGAATCCCCAAACACATCAAGAGTCTTGATCCTTAAATCAATGGCTTCTTCAATACCCATAATGCAGGCTTCATTTTTGGCTTCATTGTTGGTGACATCAAAAGTCAATCTGGCAGTGAAAGGTATATGGGAACCCTTCGGAGTTATGAGAATTGCCCCAACGCCACTACCATTAACATTAACAGCCCCGTCGAACATCAATTTCCACTTGTCATTAGGATCTGGTCCTTCTTCAACTGGTGGCTCGTCACAATCTTTCATTTTCAGGTACATGATGTCTTCATCAGGGAACTCAAACTTCATTGGTTGATAATCATTGATTGGTTGCTCAGCGAGATAGTCAGACAGAATACTGCCCTTTATGGCTTTTTGGGAAGTATATTGTATGTCATACTCTGTCAACACCATCTGCCAACGGGCAACCCTTCCGGTGAGAGCTGGCTTTTCAAAAATGTACTTGACTGGATCCATCTTGGATATCAATAAGGTTGTATGAGTCAGTATATATTGTCTCAAACGCTTAGCAGCCCATGCTAGTGCACAACATGTCTTCTCAAGTATTGAGTACCTAGACTCGTAATCCGTGAACTTCTTACTCAGGTAGTATATGGCATGTTCCTTCCTACCTATCTCGTCTTGTTGACCGAGAACACAACCCATTGAATTTTCACGTACCGACAAATACATTATCAGTGGTCTCCCTAGAACTAGAGGCATAAGAATCGGAGGTTTCTGCAAATACTATTTTATTTTATCAAATGCCCTCTGGCAATCATTATTCCACCGAATTGATTGATCTTTTCTCAATAATTTAAATATTGGCTCGCAAGTGGCTGTAAGATGAGAGATGAATCTAGCAATGTAGTTCAATCTCCCTAAGAAACCATGAACTTGCTTTTCTGTTCTTGGCTCGGGCATCTCTTGTATTGCTTTTACTTTTGCTAGATCAACCTCGATTCCTCTTTCACTGACAATGAAGCCCAACAGCTTACCAGATCTCACCCCGAAAGTACACTTATTTGGGTTCAGCCTCAGTCTGAATTGTCTCAACCGTTCAAAAAGCTTTTTCAGATTCACCAAGTGCTCTTCTTCAGTCTGCGACTTAGCGATCATATCATCAACATAAACCTCAATCTCTTTATGAATCATGTCATGAAAGAGTGTCACCATAGCACGCTGATAAGTTGCCCCTGCATTTTTCAGGCCAAAAGGCATCACTTTATAGCAGAACGTGCCCCATGGGGTAATAAACGTTGTTTTCTCCATGTCCTCCGGTGCCATCTTAATCTGATTATAACCAGAGAAGCCATCCATGAAGGAAAATACTGAGAATTTAGCTGTATTATCTACCAACACATCAATATGAGGTAGTGGAAAATCATCTTTCGGACTTGCTCGATTTAAATCACGGTAGTCAACACACATCCGGACCTTACCATCTTTCTTTGGTACCGGGACAATATTCGCAACCCATGGTGGATAACTGGTGACGGCCAGAAAACCTGCATCCAACTGTTTCTGCACCTCCTCTTTGATCTTAATGGCCATTTCTGGTTTAGTTCTTCTGAGTTTCTATTTGACGGGGAAGCAACCTTCTTTGAGAGGCAACCTGTGCACAATAATATCTGTATTTAATCTTGGCATATCTTGATAAGACCAGGCAAAGATATCAACATATTCACGTAGCATCTTAATCAGCTCTTTCTTCACGTTCTCTGCTAGGCTTGCCCCTATCTTGACTTCCTTTCTCGCATCCTCGGTCCCAAGGTTGATGACTTCTGGTGACTCTTGATGAGGTTGAATATCTCTTTCCTCCTGTTTCAATAATCTGGCCAATTCTTCGGGAAGTTCACAATCTTCCTCATCCCCCTCTTCAGCTTGGTAAATTGGATTATCAAAGTCATACCGAGCCATAGCAGAACTGTTATCAACAGAATCCGGAGGATTATTTCTGCATGAATGATGGTCTATTCCTTATTTTAGAGAAAGCTTTTTGAAAAGAAAGAAAATAAACTATAGAGAAAACATTGCCATTTTTATTTAAAATGAAAAGCGTAAAATGAAAGACAGGGAACACAATTTTTGAATACAAAAACGTCCTTTTATTAATGATAAACTTGCATATGAAACAAATGTGGCCCTACAATGAAATCACTAGGCCTTGGGCAGAGCCTAGGATTATACATGCAACATGAAAAAACAAAGAAAATTACTCTTTCTGCATAGTGACTTGGATGAGGTCTTCAGAGAACCAGTTGTTCAGCTTTTGCCCTGGGACACATGGGCGCACCCAATTGTCCATATCATAGTCGCTATCCCCATCATCTTCACTTGTAGAAAAGACTTGACCAGGGTTGATGACCCCCCACTAGAAAACATGACAGGTCCTTGACGCTTTTGGTCCCCTAGCTGCGAAGTTTGAGTAGGCTGGTAACCAATTCCACACTTGTCTTCTTTGAACGGTAACTCAATCAACTCACCCCACCCTTCAGCATGGCCTGACTGTACCACTTTAAGAGCCTGTTTATAAGAAACTATGGAAGTCCCTGCCCTTGCTTCACTAGAAGGAGTGTCATTCTCAATATTAACTATTTTAAACGCCTGACAGAGAGTTTCGTGAATCTCACAGTCCATTTCCACATATTTGAACAATGACAGATGGCTGATAAGTATATCCTCCTCTCCGCACACTGTGACAACCTGACCATCCACAACAAACTTTATCTTCTGGTGGAGTGTTGACGAAACGGCCCCTGCAGCGTGTATCCACGGGCGCCCTAGCAAGCAGCTATAAGCCGGCTGGATTTCCATCACATAGAAAATTGCATTAAACACTTGGGGTCCAATCTTCACAGGCAACTCTACCTCCCCAAAAATTGATCTTTTAGAGTCCTCAAAGGCACGCACAACTAAATCACACGGCCGGAGTATAACCCCCTCAACATCCAGCTTTGCCAAAGCCTTCTTTGGCAACACATTCATGGACGAGCCCGTATCCACTAACACATGAGACAATATTGCCCCTTTACATTCCATGGAGATATGGAGAGCTTTGTTATGATTTCTTCCCTCCGACATTAAATCAAAATCGATAAATCCCAACCCGTTACTGGCATTGACATTGGCGATAACACCCTCGAGTTGGTTCACCGATATCTCCTGTGGAACGTACGCCATATTCAATATCTTCAGCAAGGCATTACGATGTGCCTCAGAGCATAATAATAATGACAATATGGAAATCTTGGAGGGAGTTTGATGCAAGTGATCCACTATCTTGTAATCACTCTTTCGGATAATCCTCATAAACTCTTCAACGTCTCTTCCAAAAGAATTATCAGGCTCCGTCCTCGGCACGGGCTCTTCACTTACTACCTGCTTGCCTTTATCTTTTGCTGAAGTTTCAGCATCACCATTTCGTAGTGTCTATGGAGCAAAGAGCCTTCCGCTACGAGTAAAACCACTCATTCCTCCTATATTCCCTATACTTGACCCAGTTTCTTTGGGAACCTCCACTTCCTGCTTCTGCCCTTGATAATAAACATCAGCTCCATAATGCCATGGGATTGCTTTTGTACTTTCGTATGGCATAGGACCTAGAATAGTTATAGTCACCGGGGCTACCTGTTCAGGCGCAGGGGGTTGCATAGGTACAGGCACAGGAATTTCTGAGGGATTAA
Organism: Lathyrus tuberosus; assembly: GCA_022829125.1. Taxonomy (NCBI): domain Eukaryota; kingdom Viridiplantae; phylum Streptophyta; class Magnoliopsida; order Fabales; family Fabaceae; genus Lathyrus; species Lathyrus tuberosus. The sequence continues at coordinate 8,979,340 of JALAZF010000247.1, forward strand.
AGTAGATAGTGACCGTTGAGACTGTATTATCCTTCTTTCCCATCTGATCAAACTGTAGACGACCCTCATCCATCATCATCTGAAGGCCATTCCTCAATTTATCACAACCGTTCACCGTGGCCAAACATTCTGAAAATTTTTCCTGACAACCAGGGAACACGCCCCCTTTCAACAAACGCCCTTTTACTACTACCAAAGGTGTCCTTACGCGATTAACATCTGTCACCAGATTCAAACCTCCGTCCTCTTCTATTGCATTGACCTTTGGTCCACCATGCGAGGGCATGGGGTTTTGAATCACATTTAGATTAGGAGCGAAGTTGATAGCTTTCGAATTAACCAGGTCCTAAACTACGTGCTTAAAAGCTTTGCAGTTCTCTATATGGTGGTCGGGCGCACCGAAATGGAACTCACACTTCACATTTGCATAAAAACTATAGGGTAGCTTGCCTGCTGGTGGTGCCAGTGTTCTCAATTGTACCAACTTTAAGCGGAGCAAATTTTGCAACATCTGGGCATATGTCATAGGTAAAGTGTCAAAGTGATGATCACTCATTCTCTGCCTCGGTTGGTATTGTCTTTGAGGTTGTGGTTGAGATTAGGCAGCCGGAGCTGGAATAGTTACAGCAGCTGCTTGATGGTATGAGTCCTAACGTCTTTTACCTTTTCCCTCCTGTCCATAGGCAGCACTAGTTTCACCTTCACGCTTCTTCGAGCCATTTCCAAAAGGCCTCTTCATACCGGAGGAGCCTGCCCCACTTCCGTCCTGAATCTTCCCCGATTTCAATAGATTCTCAATTCTCTCTCCTGCTATCACAATATCAAAAAACCCAGTGGAGGGACACCCAGCCAAGCGATCCATATATGGGCCCTGTAAAGTATTCATGAACATATCATCCATTTCCATTTCCATCAACAGGGGTTGTACTCGAGCAGCTAGCTCACGCCACCTTTGGGCGTATTGCTTGAAACCTTCCTTCAGATCCTATGTCATATTCTGTAATTGGGTACGATTAGGGGCCATGTCGATGTTATACTGATACTGTTTCAAGAAATCATAGCCCAAGTCCCTCCAGTTCCTGATATAAGCTCGTTCCAGCTTCATTTACCATTCCAATGAAACTCCTGACAGGCTATCTTGAAAGAAGTACATCCACAGCTTTTCATCATCAGAATATGCAGAAATATTCCTGAAATACGCCTGAATGTGAGTCTTAGGACAGGTACTGCCATTATACTTGTCAAAAGTTGGAGGCTTGAACTTTGGAGGGATTCTCACCCCTTGCACCAGCCCCATGTCAGCAACATTAATTCCCATGGAGTTTTGACATTCAATAGCTCTTACTTTCTCAGCCAACTCTTCATACCTTCTGTCATTACCATCATTATGAACACCCAGGTCAGCATTCGCCACGGAGAACTGGTCATCTTGATGGTCCTCCACATGCTGATGATTGTTATGGCCAGCACCACCAGGAACTCCACCAGGAGGATCAACTATTGCTCCGCCAGGAGGAATAACTACCACTCTGCCAGGAGGATTACCATTCGCTCCACCAGGAGGATTACCATTTGCTCCACCTGGAGGATTAGCATTGCGGATTTCTACTTCCAACCTCTGAACTGTAGCTCTCAAATCTTGCTGCCCCTGGGCTATACCCTGCATAAGGTTCATGAACTGCTCCATACGGGCCCTCATTTCATTGAGTTCTACCTGCACCTGTTCCATGATTCTGGCTTGATTTTGTCGAGTCGCGTAGCGGTGAATGTTGAGATCAGCTATTATGCCTGCAACCAAATAAAGGTTAGAAACTCCCTGGGACGAGTACCTGTTATGCAAAATGATATGTTATGAAATGTATGCATATGCCATGTTTTTTCATTCCCAAGGCGTTTTACACCCTGATTCCAGCCTTAATCACGAGAAGCTGAGCAATATATAAACATTGTTGAGGGAAATCTTTGAGAAGCAACGTGTCGTGATAAAGTGTCGTGATAATGTGCTGGTGAACAAAAAACTACTAAGGAACCATTTCTGAGTAAACCCAATATTTGAATTAACGGAGAGACAAAAAAGTGTTTAATCATTCTACAATGAATTCAAAACAGGAAATACATCAAGATAGTGGATCCATCAACAAGACTGATGGTAACCACAGTACATCAACAAAACTGCACTAGGAAAAAAAAAGAACTATCAATCATTCAGTTCCAAATCTTTCAGCTTCTCGCTAGAGTACTTTATCTCTTCAAAGAGTATTCTGGTGCGCTGATGATTTGGCCTCTCAATCATCTCTTTGATCAAAATGTCCCTCTTCTTCAGTGCTTCGACTAATGAATCCGCGTGCATCAAGAGAGCTTCATCTCCACTCATCTGCTTAGGTCTCTTCACGCCAGCTTGCATCTTTAGTCTTCCCATCTCCATCATGGCATCTTCAAGCTTTTTCTTGGAAATTTTCAGCTCATCCTTAACACTCTTCAGCTGCTCCTGGCTTTTCCCAAAGTCTTCCCGATGTTTTCTCCGTTGTTCATGCGCTTTCTGGAGTTCATCGTCTTTGGCCTTTGATTGCTCTTGCAGCTCTGCATTCTCCATTCTGACTTCATCCCAGGCTCGCTGAAGCTTGGTTAACTTGTCTTTTGTCTGGGCCAAAGATTGCTTAGTCCGCTTATGAGTTAGAGCAGAAGTTTCGACAACCATGCTAACCTTCTGGTAGTGTCGGGCCCTGTCGGCAAAATCTTCCTCTCTTGCTGCTAAGATCTTTTCTGCATCTTGGACTTTGCGCTCCAACTCCTTGTTGATATGTAATGCATCTTGAAGCCGGCTGCTCATATCAGAATTTTCCCCTCTAAGCTCTTTCACCAAATTCTGTAACTTGTTGAATTCCTCAATGGCCACTGTAGTAGGTTGTTCTGGCATCACTGGATACAAAGGTGGCTCTCTTGAAAAAGGCAAGAGAACTTCTTCAACCTTACTTTGGATCCACTATGTATACTGCGGATAAGCTCTACAATCACCCTTTCTAAAAACAGTCTTCCCGGTTTTATGGATGTGCCCCCAAGCATGTACAGCTTTCCTCAGCACTTCTGTATCTTTACTCCCATTGAAGAACAAAGACTCTTCCATATGTTGGTCTTCACGAGGGTTCCTTGAGGCATATCCAAATTGCCTGATAGCCAGGATAGGGTTATAATTAATTCCCCCTTTCCTGTCGATCAAAGGCACATTCAAAAAATTCCCACAGCTGGTAATAATCTCTATTCCCCGCAACTGATGGTCAAAGCAAATAATATTATCAGCAGTCAACCCCATTAGCCGTTTAGACCACTTTAAAGAATCCCTCGTATCCACAAAGGCGCCTGTCTGAGGTAAATGCTTCAAAAACCAGTTGGATAAAAGTGGAGTACAGCAGTTGACATGTCCTCCTCTTCTCTTCTCATTTTTGAAATGCACGGAGTGGTAGAAATCACCCAACAAAGTAGGAACCAGATTTTTCAAGACAAAAACTCTTACTGCGTGCATATCCACAAAGTAGTGTTGATTAGGAAACAAGACGATACCGTAGATACACAAGGCCAGGATGGAATGGTAGACTGCCCAATTCTTGGCGCTAGCACACTCTTGAGCTTGGTTGGCAAGAAACTCTAAATGAAAACCCTTAACTCCATTTTTATCAGCAAGATTTTTCTACAGTAATGATTGTTCCACCTGTAAGGCCGTTGCAATTTCTTCTATGCTAGGGTGATCTCCCGAAAAGAATGGTACTATTGATTTGACTGAGGTATCCAGGATGAACGAAAACTCCTCCAAAGTAGGCATCAAGATATACTTCGGGAAGACAAAGCATCTCAACGACGGCTCATAGAACTGCAGCAATGTATGGAGAGCATCATGCTCATACTTTGTAATGTTATTGGCCAATTTCACCAATCTCCCATATTTCCTTTGGAAAGTGATAAGAACACCCGGGTCAGCCATGGCTATCATTTTGTGAATTAGATTTAACGTTGGCTCTGGAAATCTGTAAGCGACATTATTCTTCCTCTTAGCATTCGTCCCCATCGAACCCATTGACTGGAATCAGAGGTAAAATAAGCACCTAGAAATGACAAATATGAATGTTATGATATGATAATGCAATGCAAAAGGCATGGTATCAGAGTGCTGCGTGTCTGTGCTGGACTGTGAGTAGTGTCAGTGTAGATCTGAGAATATCATAGAACTGTGAACAGCAACCATCTGAATATAGTAGGATGAATATTCCCTTTTGTGTGATAATACCAAAAAACCGGATATGTGGGAGTTTGTGGTTACCTGTAAACCTGTAAACACCCGCCCATCCTCACATGTGGGTACTAGAAATGTAAGGATCCTCAATATCACGGACTCTCAGGTCGAGAAATGATGATACATTCACCATTTCTGGTTTGGCATCATCATCAATCGAGTAGGCCTCAACTGATTCCCCTCAAAAAGGATATCCTATAGCAAGTTCCCAGCATTGGGTCCTCAGATCAAGAATGTGTAATGGGTTTACCATTTCTGGTCTGCCATTATCACATCTCGGGATGAGAGGCGTTGCTGAGTCCTCGGGAATGGTCACCAGAGTCGACAGCTTTCTAGGTTAACACCCTGAAATGCACAAGACGCGCAAATCAGAACATCTCCCAAGAAAACCTCGTCTGGTTATGGATTTCGTGTAAACCATATGTAACAAGACGCTACATAGGCCACACTACTTTCCACTCTAGTCCTATGTGTGTGCTCAAGCCTGTGTAATGGGCTTATCTCTCAGAACACCCATACCACCAAACAGAAAAATCCAGCACAGTCCAGCACAGTACAATATATATGGCAACAATAAATGAAAAGCAAGTAAATGTAATAAAACAATAAACATGCAATAATGCCATAAATAAAGCGAGTAAAGCAAATAGATAAAAACACCCTATAATCGAAAACAAGCAAGCACTAGGATTGACTCGCTTAGGGAACCCTTTTCCCCAGCAGAGTCGCCAGCTGTCGCTCCAGGCCTTTTCATCCAAGTACAAACGCGAAAGTGGCGCTGAAACAGAGTCGCCAACAATGTGTATTTATCCCAAGAGAGGGAAAGGAAACACTGCGTAAACCTGAGGGGAAGGAAAAAGCATGGTCTCGCGACCAAGAGAAATGGGTAAGGGAGTCGGTTACGTGAGGGGAAGGTATTAGCACCCCCACGCTTCCATCGTACTCGATGGGATCCATGCTTGTTGTCTCGATCAAAGGGTGTCATCATCTGGAGCTCCACTGCTATTGGAAAGGAAAAGGAACAGGTACGAGAAGGAATGAGGAAACGGGGAAGAAAAGGAAAAGAAGTGACTCGGTAGGACATCCTCAGAGTCCTAGGCCTACGTATTCCCTCGTGCAATGGGAAAGTCAGAGTCAACATAGTTCGGACTACGGTTTTGGGGAAGGGTTGCTCGCCAAGACGTCGCGTCTCGTACCTACGTATCTCATCGGGAATGAGAATCAGAACACTGTAGTTCCCCTCACTAGGGATGGATTTGCCTTGTTTGTGTTTTTTAATGGAAGACGTCCAGGCGCGCGTTCTAGCAGTTAGGTGTCGCAGCTCGTTGTACGGAGTCTTAGGCATTTACCTGTTTGCGGTAGAACGGACGTGACGAATCCTTTATGAATGGCGTGAGGAGGAAGAGAAGAGAATTGTTGTTTGTTTTTGTCTTTTAGAAAGAAGTGTTTTGATTATGATGTGTTTATAACACATATTGCATTAAAGTCTATGACATAGGATCGAATGCCTCGCATATCGACCCAAGACGGGATGTATGCTAAACACTCTAAGAAAGTGAAAGAAGATCCTCCACTATCTTATTTTAGACATGCAAGGCTCATGTGCAATATATGTTAATCGTTTATTAGGTGTTTTTGCTTTTTATTTTGAGATGAGAAAGAGACTCGAAAGGAAGAAAGGACAAAGTCTAAGAGGGGGACTAATAATCCTAAGGTTGCCATGCATGGAGATCCTATGGTTGTGTGAGGTATAAGGACCACCGAAGCCTAAAGAAAAGAGAGGGATAGCACTACCTAATGCTTATCCTACCTCACCTTAATCAAAAATTTAGGATGAGCTAGGATCCCTAAGGGTTGTGAGAAAGTTCTCTACAAACAAGCATTATATCATGCGATTCACAAAAGAGAAGGAGAAGAAAAAAAGATGAGAGATGAAAGAAGAGATGAGTATGGATTAACATCCACTCACTCAAGTGACTTACCTCTGCCCCTACACAAAAGGTTAGTGCATTATTATCACAAGTAATGAAAACTAGAACAAGAAACTTAAACCAAACAAAACTATTTGATTCAAGAAGACAAGTTACTAAGAAAATGAAGTTCAAACCAAAAGGGAAAGGTCCTAATGGGTGAGGGACATGCCAAGTCAGTAGGTATATGCTAAGGTGTCATACTAATGTAAACATTTCAAATGAAATCAAATAATGCCAAACTATGCACTAAGAAATCAAACAAATGCAAGCTATGTATTACTTATGCAAGATGAATGCAAATGGAAAGTAAACATGAATAAATGGATATGTAAATATCAAAGTCAGAAGTAAATGACATTTAAGAATGAGTGAAGATGTTATCTAAATGGCATATGTTTCACAAGAGCAAGCATTGATCAAGCAAGCAAAAGATGGGAGCAAACATCATTAAAGTTCCAACAATGCACCATACAAGACATGCAAGTAAGAAATGAATATGCAAATTGAATAATCAAACAAAATGAATCCAAGTCAGTAGTTTAGGACATTTGGAATGACATTTAGAGGTCAAGATAGCAAGCACAACATTCATACAATTGTCATGTTGAAGCACTTAAAAGATTACGAGCAAACAAGTTCAAATTATGTCAAACAAGTTCTCCTATATTCATGAAGTTTAGAACATGCAAGGTGAAGTTAGTATTCATGACATAAGGTCAAGAATGATTGCAAACAAAAGTGGAACCATGTTGAAATGGATGCATAATATCATGCAAGCATTGATGCAAGCCAATGAATCAAGAAGAGCAAGTATAGATGCACAAGTCTACACAACATCACAATCTTAAGCAAGTGTGCACAAATCAAGTAAATGTGAACTATAAGTGACCTATAATGCAATGTGAATGACCTATATATGCACATCAAATGATGCCAAAACATCTCAACATACATCACAAAATAAAATGATAAAAGCATTTCAAAACCCTAATGGAAGTCATCTAACAAACACACATTCTTTAATGCAATTAGGATGAATCAAAAGTAGGGTTAAAGGATCAATAAAATTGGTATATTCAAGTCATATGAGGTGCAACTAGTATGTATACATGTCCCAAAAGAGTGGCTCAAAAATCATTATCAAACATACACAAACATGTCTCACAATGTCATACACAACATCCACATAAATGGCCCAAAGACCTCCTCAAAAGTCATCAAGAAATGATTTAGAAAATTCACAAAAAATGCCTAACATGTCTCAACATATCACAAATGTACATACCAATTATCATACCAAGATTCAAAGCCCAACTATGTCAAATAAAATAAAAAAAGTGGCATAGGTCATGATGAAATGCACAAACTAAGAAAATAAATGGAAATTCAAGAAAGTATGTCAAAATAAAATAAAATCAGAAAACAAAAATGACCAAAAATTATTTTAATGTTTGATTATGCTCTATAAATTTTTGTAGAATTTTCTGATGCCTAAAAACAAATTTAAAAATTAAAAACCAAACATGTATGTAAAGAAAATAAAAGAAACAAAGTAAATGTGCCAGGGGGTGCAACATTAGTAAAACCTCAGTTAAAAAGCGCTTGGGCTCAACAAATGGGGGGTGCGCGTAGCAAACCAGCCCAGTCCAATAATACGTAAGTCAGATAGGGTGCATGGCATAGGGACCAGTCAACAATTTGACTCAATGAGAGCCACTTGATGAAGTCAACATATAAAGTAAACCAATCAGGCAAATCAGAAAACGCGTGCATGGTAACAATGATGAGACCCCCACATACAATCATCTGAAGTCAAACAAAAGAGGCACGTGAGAGGGATGCTCCTCATTTATTCGCTGGCAGCATCTGGTGCGTTGGATCAGAAGACATCAAAGGCTGGGACATGTTCTGGCAAAGTATTAGGGTTTAGGGGAGGTTGAAGATTCAGGTGGCCGGAGAAGACTCCGGTCGTCTTCTCCGGTGAGTCTCCGTCGTGGCTCAAGTTGCAGGTCATCAGAAATTATCAAGCCCTACCTCATTCTCTTCGTCTCAACACGTAGAGCATAGATCCACCATTAAAATTCACAAATAACGCACACACAGTGCAAACCGAAGCAAAACAAAATGCCCTAAAAATTTCAACTAAGCATCTAAGATGCCTATCAACTAGCCGGATATTCACATTGCTTCTATTAAGCTCAACAACACATAAAATAACCAAATTCAGAGCATAGAGAGATCAGCCAGATTGAGAGAAAAAAACCTGTAATGAGAATGCTTCCTTTTCTCAAAAAGAAGACCAGAGAGGAGGTTCCAAGCTTCTTGATATTCGATAAGCCAAATAAAGGCAAGGACAAACTTCAGTTTCTCTTGAGATTCAATGAAAAAAAACTGAACAAAGCTTGATGTAGCAGCTTCCTTGGATCACCAACTCTTCCTTGATGATGCTTGGTGAAGAATGGAGAAAAGTGTAGAGGAAAGTGATAACAATGAAACTTCGAAAACCAGAGAAAAATGGAGAGAGGGAGTGTGCAAAGTTTCAGAGAAAATGAAGAATGAACCCATCCTCCTTTGATTTATGTTAGAGGTTAGTTATATACTCTTGGTCAATTTCTAATTGTCTTAGTTGACAGTTAGAACTAAGGTTAATTGAGTCAGTTAAATGAGTTGGTGAGTTAACAAACTGAATTGAATTGGTTATGGCACGAGTTACATGGTTTTGTTTAAGTGTGGAAAGAACATGGCATGCTATGGTGGTAGTGAAGTTGGATGGTGATGATTCTCTGAGCTTGCAGCCACTACACAACTTATCACGCAAGCTTTTTTTCTTTTTCTACTTGGTTTGGACACTTAAGGAAAAAAGTACATGAGCATGGCATGTGATGCAAAGTGTTTTTTTGGTTTGAAAAGGAAATAGTTGATGTCATGTATATGAAGCATGCGTGGAATGAACAAAAACAATGCATATGATTCTTGCTTGCCATGGAAGAAAAATTAGCTAGCATGATAGTGAGTTTGTGCATGTATATCTTCATGTTTATGTAACAATGGCATGATAAAGGATGATTTGGAAAGAGGAAATGTAATGCAACAACATTGTAGTGGAAACCAATTGCAAATGAAGCCTCTAACATGCTTGAAATGGCTCATGAAATGGCTTGTACACAACTGTCTTGGTAGGTCAGCCTGACCTAGTCATATCTTGCCTCTATGCGCATGACATGTATCAGCTTGGAACCCTACTTTGAACTATTATATCTCCCCAATGATTGATCAGATGAAAATTTGTCCAACATAAGAGTTGAAGAGGACATGGAAATGAACAAGATTAATGTTGAACAATTTTCCATTTGAAGCTTGGAACAATGAGAAATTTGGCTTGGAAGTTGGACACAACATGCACACAAGATGTTTGATGAAATGACTGCGTACTGGCTCGCCCATGCCTTGCCTTGCTGGTCAAAAATGCCCTACAAACCTCCAACTTTAATCAATCATAACTCTCTCAATTTTGATCCTATGGAGAAGTTCTTGGTATGGTTTTGAAGCTTGAAATGTGAAATTTTGATAGGCCTCCCTAGCCCTTCCATTTGGTTCTTGGAACATGGAGAAAGAAAGGCCCAAAGTTGACCTCTCACCTTGCCAAAACTTGCCATAAATAGAAACCCTAATTTCTATTTTTGGCAATTTTGCACCTTTCTTGATTTTTGATGAATCTTTCATTATTTCTTGACCAAACCCTCACCAATGATCATGTTTGGCATGAGGAACATGGATTTGACCTCAAAAAGTCATGAGTTGACTTTTTCTTCCGCACGGTTGACTTTTCCCCAATTCTCCTAATTTTCAATCAATGAATCAATTGAAACCCTTCCAAATCAAATTGATGGACAATTCTTCATCCTTAGACTCTTGAGGACATGTAAAATACCATAGAATTAAGTCTTGCCCAAAAAATCAGAAATAAACTGATTTTATGGCAAACCCTAATTTTGACCCCTCAGTCTAGGAGAAATCAGCACATCCTTCAAATCCAAATTCCTCTGAATATGATGTGTATCCCCTCCAACAAAGATAAGATATGTCATTTGGAGATGATAAAAGCTCCAAGATCCTACCCATTGGGGTATTATGCTTCAGAATTCCAAAACCCTAGTTTGCCCTGGTTAGGAGAGTATGACTTCCTTCAATTTTTTGTTGAATTCTCATCTTGTGATGACTTGAGGACTCAAATGAGATGAATTGAGATATGAAAAGCCCTTGTGACTTGTTTGAAAAAACATTTCTCTTGTTCTTTGACCTTGAGCTGTTTATGCCTTGAAACACCTGATCCCATGCCTTGCAACCAATGATGTGTATGATTTGATATGACCTATTATGAAATGCAAATGAGTGAAACATAAGCCAATTATTGAGAAACATAGGAGGGCAAATTTTGGGGTATTACACAAAGCCATCAAACAGATGCTTTCCTTAAAATAACCTTCTCACTTCCAAATTTGCCTTCCAAAGCAAGTCACCATCGGGTTTTGAGTTTGAGAGCAATTCCAATCAAACCAATCACACACACACCTCATAAACATCATATAGAGGTAATCCGAACACTCACAAGTGACCTGTAACACCAAAATCACAAAGTCACCTCTCAAAACCTCAAAATAAGACTTTTGTGCATTTTTCAAGCCATGTCTTGATTCAATCACTTTACAAACCAAATAAATCCTTAAACACACTCCAAATATCATCTTTGAACTGTCCCAAATGGTTCCCCACATCTGGAACACCATTTGAGAGAGTTGTTATTTTGGCCAAATGGTTCCCCAGGCCAAAAACAAGGCAAGCCTTGTATATTTGTGGTTATGTTTCAATCAACGGATGTATCATCACTCCAGTGGTAAGGCGTGCGCCCAGTACACAAGAGGTCTGGGGTTCGAATCCCCCTCGCCCCAGATCCTCTTTTTTACCACTTTTTCATATTTTATTATTTTTCTTATTATTTTTAATGATTTGAAAAATTAATAATTTTCTCAATTTTAATTATTTTTTATTGGTTCTTTTTGCAAAAAATCACAAAAATGTTGAAATATTTTATTCCACAAAAAAATTAAATTTATATTATTTATTTATTATAATTAGTATTTTTGTGAATAAATTCATTTTTAATTGTTTTTAAACATTTAAAAGTGAATATTTATCTTGAAAATCAAAACCAAATGAGTTTTAATTCATCTTGTGATTAAAACCTCATTTTTCAAACCTTAAACAAAAATCACAAGTGGTTTATTCAAACTCATTTGGTATTTTTATCATTTTTATTGATTTTCTTTAAATATTTACTTTTAAGGAAAACAAATTTAGGGTTTCTTTGATTTTCACCCTAACAAATCTTTTTCAAACACTTTGGGCCTCTATTAGAGTGTAAGACCCAACCCTTTTTGAAAACCAAAATGATTTGGGCCTCAGTGTATTGTATAAGTCTCGACACCATCAAAAAGTTCGGCGCGATCGTCGCTTTTTTAACAAAAACCTTGGGCCTCTCCTTGAGTTGTAATCCCCAACAATCTTTTCAAAGCACTTTCTCCTTTGATTTAGAATATAATATTGTTATCAAAGCTTTCTTTGTTGACCAACTAACAAAACAGCATGGAAGCTCTACAACCGAGTAAGTGTTTACCCGCTTTCTTTACCTGCTTTCATATATATATATATATATAACTGTATTGTGGGGCTGCTCACTGTAAGTCTTCTTTCACAAACTTTTATATACTTGTCAAATATCAACTGTGTAATACTAGTATAGTTATTTAGAGTTTTCCCCGGCAACTACGTCTAGCACTAGGTAAAGCCCTACTGGTCACTCTTAAAAACAAACAAAACTAGATCCCCATAGGATTTCCAGATACAGTCTTCCCTCCTCTTGGGGTTAAACAATATGGAGGCGTGAATGGAAGCATTCTCGGTGAACCCTTTCTCAGACTGTCACCCTTAGAAATTTTCAAAGAAACTCTAACTCCCCAAAGATGATATTTTCTCCGTGAATGGCATCTCTTGAGTTTCTTCCAAATTCTCAGACTTTCCTGGCTTGATCTATTCTCGATGAATAGCATGTCTTGAACTTCTCGGGGTTTAGGGACCCACAGGCTTCCTAAAAGCATCCCCGCCTCCTCTTGGGCGTTGTACAAGGACCCTTCAGCTTCTTAAAAGCTCTCGTGCCTTCTCTTGGGCTTAGTACAAGGACCCAGAGACCTCTACAGGTATAAGAACATAACCTAGTCATCAATTTGCTAGAGCTGTCTTTCTGAGTCAAGTGTTAGACCTGTTAACGGGTTGACCTTCATCCCTTAACATACCAGCCTTCTCTTGGGCATCATACAAAGATCACTCACTATCTGAGAATTGATTTCTCAAAACACCAGTAGACTTGGACAGTCTCAATACCCTTTGGATTTCCCATTTCCTTAAAGAACAGGAAATAACCCTAATCCTCTGATCAGTACCAAAGCACAACAATGCCTTTAATCTTTCCTTCATAAGAACTGATTTTCTCTTTTATCCAACATACTAAACCTGTCACTAAACTGAAACAGTCACCAACATATCTAGCCTCCTCTTGGGCTTTGTACAATGATTCTCCCCAGTGGAGCTAACCTTTTCAGACTCTCCTGTTGAGTCACCTTTTAGCCTCTATCTCGGGCTTCGTACGAGATACTAAAACACTCTGCTATTGAGTATAAAAGACTCTCTTGTTAAGTCAATCCCTTTTTAGCCTCTATCTCGGGCTTCGTACGAGACATAAAATCACTCTCTTGTTGAGTTAAACATTTTTAGCCTCCGTCTTAGGCTTCATATAAGACAGATAAAAAACTCTCTTGTTGAGTCAAAACCTTTTAGCCTCCGTCTTGGGCTTCGTACAAGACACATAAAAAGCACTCTCTTGTTGAGTCAGTTACTCGCTAGCGCTCTCTTGTTGAGTCAACCCTTTTAGCCTCTACCTCGGGCTTCATACGAGACAGATAAAAAGCATCCTCTTCTTGGGTCAATAGCCTCCTCTTAGGCTTTGTATAAGGAAAACCCCGATTGAGCCAATCAACCTTTTGGCATTAAATCTGTGCCTTGCTCACAGTATACAAACATCAACAACTCCTTTTCCTTCATCTAAATTGCTGTAAGTGGCAAGCCTCTGGATTATTTACATCCACGCCACTGTCCCTCTTTTAGCATGAGAAATTCCTAAGGAAAGATGGCATTGCTCTACACTGAGTTAAAGTCTTCTCCTTCAGGTTAAAAATCCCCTATAAAGGAAATTATGGCATTGCTGGGTTCACATATCCCAGTTAAATTAGTTCTCCTTTTTAATCAGTCACCCAACAGTTGGGATAAACAGACCAAATATCCCCCTTTAGAGATGACAAATTCTCTCTAATCATAAACCATTTAGCTTCACGTCTTGGGCTTTGAACATGACACCAAAATGACCTTTTTCCTCCCATAGAATAGGAGGAACTACGATCGCTCTGATTTCCCTGTCTCGTTAAACGGGAATATGTAGGCATAAGATTACAAGAATCTTAACGAGCATACTAATCAAAAACCCAAATCCAGTATCCCCATATATCAACCCAAAAGCACCAAGTCCTAACACCATACCAAAAACCTCACAAATAGTCCCGACACTGTGTTCTTAACAAAATAACCTAAGAGAGACCCACAATCTCAATAGCATCTATAAACCAATAGTCATCTGTTTAAACTCAGTATGCAAGCAGGGTTAATTGGAGACATCTATTTCCCTTCCTCTCAGCTTCAATAGGATAAAAAATGAATCGAACTGTAGTACCCCAAAGCGATAGTGCTTAGCAACCACGCAAAATTTCGCGCTACAGAGAAAATGGCGACTTCATTAGGGATGTCGAGATCTTGTTCTCCTCCCATCTCTTAGGTAGAAAACCCTGAGTTTACAAAGTATCACAGAAATGGCGACTCTGCTGGGGAGTCATTGTCTGTATAGGATCATAAGACTAGAGGTCTAGGATGATTAAGACAAATATATATACTTCTTTTCCTAATTGATATCTGTGTTTATTTTTCTGCTAATGGGAATGCGTGTGATTCCGCATGCTGAAAGATTGAGTATACACCTAAGATAGGTGATGGCAATGCGGGTAATCTTACGGGGAGTGAATCCCAGTTGAGAGCCCCCGATCGACCATCAAACTCAATGGAGACTCCCTTTGCAGATACATTGCCTATACGACTCCGGTTGTTAAAAGTAGTGTGGTCGACTAGGTTATCTGAGAAGCTGAGGTTTTTAGTAGGCTGAAACCATTTTGTAGTGCGGAAGCTATCGGAAATAGTTGTCACGCGATACTACCCTCATCTGAGATCACTCTAAGATACATCAGCTCGCTGGCGATCCGCTTGCTGTTGTTATCCCAAGAGGGATCAATGATTTTGCAAACAGGTACAAAAAATCACCAGTATAAACCTTTAGCGGGGTAGAGCCTTGACTTCATGACACCGACCCTTTGACCCCATGTTTTTTCTATGTTTTTGTGTGCTGCATTCATACATTCATTTAAAAAACATTAAAACAAAAGAAAAATCTTCTCTTCTAGTCTCTCTTTTTCAAATTAAACTAAGACAATGATTGCAAATGTCAGAGAAAGGAGATTACGCTAATGGATTTCGGTAGAAGGAAAACTCATAAGTACACCTTCAAGGCTCCAAAGTTAGAGGATTTGAGAGGTTTTGCGAGGATGATCACCAACCACGAGGCTTTCAGAGCCAAGTATGGGGGACTACTATCTCTATTAAGGGTCCATGTAATCGAAGGAATCCTGTCCACACTAATCCAGTTCTACGATCCGGTCTATCACTGTTTCACATTCCCGGATTATCAGCTAGCACCAACGCTGGAGGAGTACTCTCACTTGACTAATCTGCATATCACTGACCAAGCTCCCTTTTCTGGACTGGAAGAAATTCCAAAGGATCAAACCATTGCAAAAGAAATTTATTTGGACGAGTCAGAAGTCAGGACTCACATGACCACTAAGGGTGGCTTCCAGGGTTTGCCAGCCCAATTATTGATAAAGAAAGCCCTGTACTTTTCCAGTATAGGGAATGTGGCCGCTTTCGAAAGCATCTTCGTTTTACTCACCTAAGGGTTATTTTTGTTTCCCAACATTGATAACTTCGTAGATATCAACGCCATTAAGATTTTTCTGATTGGCAACCCTGTACCGACTTTGCTCGCAGATGCGTATCATTCGGTACACTTAAGGAATTTATACAGTGGAGGAATGATCATGTGTTGTGTACCCTTGCTTTACAAATGGTTCACTTCCCATTTGCCCAAGTCTGCTGCATTTTGGGATCAAAAGAATACTCTATGTTGGTCGCAGAGAATCATGTCTCTTACCAACTCCGACATCGATTGGTATAATCGAATCTACGACGGGATCAGAATCATTGACCGTTGTGGAAATTTCCCAAATGTACCCCTTATAGGAACTAAGGGAGGAATTAATTATCATCCAGTGTTAGTTCGTTGTCAATTTGGGTACCCAATGAGGCATGTCCTGCGTAATGCTCATCTGAAAGGTCTTTTCTTCAAAGAAGGAGAAAATGACAGGGCACTAAAGACGGAAATAGTGCACGCTTGGAAACACGTTCATAGGAAAGGATGAGAGTCTCTAGGAAAACCAGATTGTGTCTCGGTGGAGCCTTATCTCCACTGGGTACAAACTAGAGCTCTCAAGTTGAGGATGCCTTACCCTCGTCAGGAAGTTCTTCCATTAAGGGACTCTGCCCTTTATTTTTTGTCTGAGACGGAAAGGCGTCAGGTTACACTCAGCAAAGTTCAGCAGGAGAAGAGGTATTGGAGATTAAGTACCGTATTCTCAATGTGGAGTGTAAGAAAATACAGTAGCTACTAAGAGAAAAAGATGCTCTGATTGAGATTTTAGAGCAACATGCTGTAGAAAATCAAGATGACTAAAGGAATTTACTTGCTCCTTTTACTTGGAAAAGGAATGACAACCCGACAACGGTCGAAGAGCCCCGGTCAAAGAAAAGGAAAGTACCAGAACCAGCACCTGAGCTCTCTTCAGAGAGGACTCAGGATCCATTAGTTTAGATTTCCTTTTTCAGCACTTTGTAATCTGTTGTATTTCTGTTTCCGCAATCCTTTGAATTCAATAAAACGGGGTTTCCCCACTGTTTGATATTTACAATCTAATTGTTAAAGTTTACTTTGAATAGACAAAAACATACAATTAATATAATCATTGCATATCATTCATCATTCTCGCATAAACGCATTCTTCTTACCTACGGATCTCACGTTTGTGTCTCGATTCTAGAGTCAAACTGTCTCATTCGTACAATACTCGGGCCAATCATCAGAAAAAGATGGATGATCTCGAGGAAGATCACAGAGAGTTGAGGGAAGAGATCGACACTCTGAAAGAGGATCTGAGAAAGGTTCATAACGACATGCAAGCTCTAGCAGAAGCTCAGATGCAACAACACAGGACTGTGATCTCAGAGATCACATCGACGCCCATAGTGGAGAAGTCTGATCCTAGGTACAAAATGCTGAAAGATTATCCCTGGGGCATGCCTATTAACTATATCCCAGAAGGATATATTCCGCCGATCATGGAAGATCCGGAAACTTCAGCAGGAGCTGCTGGGCCTGTAGGTTACAAACTTCGGGAAAGTGAAGATATCAGGGGCATGACAGCAACTCTTGAAGGTTACAAACTTTGGGAGGCACTGAGAGTCTTGGCCATAATGACTATAGCACCGTCCATGGTACACACTGTCCTGGAAGGACAGATTCCACATATATCTTCTGGTGGAAACGACAGCATGTTCGACAGAATGAATGAATTCCAGGAACAGTTCCTGGAAATGCAGAAAGAGCTGCAAGCCCTTCACGGTCAGGAACTATTTGGAAAGGACGCCGCGAACCTTTGCTTGGTCCCCAATGTGAAAGTTCCGCACAAGTTCCAATTGCCCGATTTTGAAAAGTACAAGGGTAACTCTTGCCCTCAGAGCCATTTGGTGATGTACGTTCGGCGAATGTCAGCTCAGAGAAAGAATCAGGAGCTGCTCATTCACTACTTTCAGGATAGTTTAACCGGTGCCGCATTAAAATGGTACATGGGTTTAAACCGCGCGATGATCGGAACATTCAGAGATCTTGGTGCTGCCTTCGTTCAACAATATAAATATAATTTGGACATGGCACCGGACAGAGATCAGCTCAAATCAATATCACAAAAGGACAAGGAAACCTTTAAAGAATATCCTCGGAGATGGCGTGAAATTGCTTCTCAGATTTGTCCTCCTCTTGAGGAAAAAGAGATGACAAAGATCTTCTTGAAAACCTTAAGCTCATTTTACTACGACAGAATGGTTGCCAGTGCGCCCAGTGATTTCACTAAGATGGTGGGCATGGGAGTTCGTCTTGAGGAAGTCGTCTGGGAAGGACGTTTAGTTAAAGACGTTGGATCGTCAAGTAGTACAAAAAGATACGGTAGTGCTCTCCCTAAGAAAAAAGAGCAGGATATTGGGAATATCTCTCTCGGAAAGCAAAGGCGACGTTACCAATCAGTAGCAGTTGTAACTCCTACTATTAACCCCGCGCCTGTTCCTACGTATCAACCTCAGGTTGCGCAGAGCCAACCGAATCAATAGCAATATCAGCAAAGGACACAACAGCCTCTTCAGCAGGCTCGTCCTCCGTAAAACAACAACCGTACAACACGACCATCAGCATTTGTTGACTTCTTCATCTTGCTCACATAACTGACTACTCAATTTGGCTTTTAACACATCATCCAACTTAGGAGTAACAGCACCATAAGTTATTAACCCAGATTGACTTTTCACCATACTTTCACACTTGA
Source organism: Lathyrus tuberosus (assembly GCA_022829125.1). NCBI lineage: Eukaryota > Viridiplantae > Streptophyta > Magnoliopsida > Fabales > Fabaceae > Lathyrus > Lathyrus tuberosus. The sequence goes on from JALAZF010000247.1 coordinate 8,997,516, forward strand.
TGTCACCATCTGATTTTACCACATCACTAGATAAGTTGTCCACTTGAGGTATCCACTGATAACAATTATCTTTGGATCTTACTCCCTTCATCACTACCTCATTCTTGTCACTAGTCACCAAACACTCATCCTTAGTGTAGCTGACCTTGTACCCTTCATCACATAGCTGACTTATGCTAATCAAATTAGCATTCAAACCTTTGACAAGAAGAACATTATCAAGGTCAGGTCCATCAAAACACTTCACTCTTCCAACACCTTCTACCACCCCTTTTTCTCCATTACCAAAAGTGACAACATTAGAGGAGCAAGAATTGACATTCACCAAAAGACCTTTGGACCCAGTCATGTGCGTTGAACAACCACTGTCAAGGTACCATTCATCCTTAGCAAAATGTCTATCTGAGGTGTGAGCCAATAGACATGTAGCTTGAGCTTTAGGAACCCACTGTTTAACAACCTTAGTCCTGTTCTCCTTCTGTCTAGGTTGAGGAACAGATTTGGGATATCCATGCAGTTTAAAGCAAGAAAACTGCATATGACCAAATCTCCCACAATAGAAGCACCTTACTCTCTCTTCACTGAAGTTATTAAACTTCCTGCCACCTTGATGATGAAACTGTTGTGGCTGCCATCCATAGTACTGGTGCTGTCTTCTTCTTCCAAAGTTTGACTGTCTTCTTTGGTGAGGTTGTTGTCTTTTACCATAGGTAGATTGTCTCCTGAACTGAGGATGATGTCTTCTAGGCTGTCTCCTATGGTGATGAGGCTTCCTTCTTCCATAGTAATGAGGCACAACATTATTATATCCATACCAGTTACCCTGATGTTGAGACATCTGATGGAACATGTTCTGTTTGAACCTTGCAGCCTTCATGCTCTTGTGGTATTGTGGGGGCATATACTGACTAGCTCCTTGTGGCTGCTTTCTCTTCTGATTAGGACCAGTCTTCTTCTCAATCTTCTTAGGTCGTGAAGCATCAGCTTTCTGATTCTGCCTTTTTGGCTGATGTTGAGGCACAGGTTGTGACACTTCCTTCTTTGAACCTGAAGTGCTTGCTTCTGAAGTTTCTTTACAACCTATCCCAGCTTTGTCTCCAGCGGCCTTTTTTGACTGGAGTATCTTGTCAAGAGTGCCTGTCCCACTGTTCAACATTCTAACAGATTTTTTTATATGATCAAGATGAGCTTTGACACACAAGACTTCTTTCTCCAATTCAGCTTTGTCATTCTCTAGCTGATCAATCTGTTGCTTATGGTACTTGTTCTCTTGACACACTTCAGCACTCTTTAAACACAACTCCTTGTAGGTTGAAGCTAGCTCATCATAGGTGACTTCTCCATCACTTTCATCATCAGATTCAACAATTCCTGTCAAAGCTGTAACATGCTTTGCTGACTCACTTTCACTTTCACTATCAGAGTCAGACCAGGAAATTGTCAAGCCCTTATTCTGCTTCTTCAAGAATGTGGGACACTCTTTCTTGACATGTCCATACCCTTCACATTCAAAGCACTGAACTCCTTTCTCTTGGGCAGTCTTCTCTTCATCTTTCTCTTTTGACTTGCTGATGTCAGAAGAGATGTTCTTGACATTAGGCCTGTAGTTATAGTTCATCTTCTTGAACACTTTGTTGAACTGCCTTCCCAACATAACTATGGCCTGAGGCAGATCCTCCTGGGACTCAGAACTCTTTCTCTTTTCTTCTTGATCATTTGACACTAGGGCTATGCTCTTTGGCTTCTTCTCTGGTTCTTCCTCGATCAAACCAAGTTCAAAAGTTTGAAGAGACCCAATGAGCTCATCAACTCTCATCTTGCTAATGTCTTGAGATTCTTCAATGGCAGTCACCTTCATCTTATACTTCTTAGGAAGGGACCTGAGGATCTTTCTAACCAGCTTTTCTTCTGTCATCTTCTCACCAAGAGCACTGGATGCATTTGACAGCTCAAGAACACTCATGTGGAAGTCATGAATAGTCTCATCTTCCTTCATCTTCAAGCTTTCAAACTTAGAAGTTAAAAGCTGAAGTCTTGACATCTTAACTCTAGATGTGCCTTCATGAGTAGCCTTCAAAATATCCCAAGCAGCCTTAGCAGTTTCACATGAGTTGATCAGCCTGAATATGTTCTTGTCAACCCCATTGAAGATAGCATTTAGGGCTTTTGAATTCCCAAGGGCAAGCTCATCTTCTTCCTTGGTCCATTCTTCTTCAGGCTTAGGCTTTGAGGTGCCTTCTTTATTCTTTCCAGCCTCATCTTTCTCACATACCTCTGGAGCTTTCCACTCTTTAATGACAGCCTTCCAAGCTCTGTTGTCTAATGACTTTAAAAAAGTAGTCATTCTAGGCTTCCAATACTCATAGTTTGAGCCATCCAAGATAGGGGGTCTGTTGACGAATCCTCCAACCTCTTTGTCCATCTTTCACCAGAAAGTAACTTCCCTAGATCTCACCTAGAGACAGACAGGATGCCTGCTCTAATACCAATTGAAATTCTGGTACCAGACGTGTGATGTTAAGGTGCGATGTCACAACAACACACTCTGCAATAATGGACAGAATAAGCAACTGGAAAACACAAGGAATTGTTCACCCAGTTCGGTCTAACTACCTACGTCTGGGGGCTACCAAGCCAGGGATGAAATTCACTACTTGTAGATATAATTTACAGACTCAACACACCAGTTGACAATCTCCTAAACTTATACTCTACTAGTGACTTTCTACCTAAGAAACCACTTAGATATGAGAACACTACTCAATCCCCTAAAACACTCAAAGAACAACCTCTTTGAGATCCCTTGATCTTGCTTCCTAGCTTCGATCAATCAACAACTCTCTATTGCTTCACAGCTTCTAGAGAGGACAGAAAATTCAACACCTATTCAAACCTAGAATAGTGTGATTACAAGTACTCTAAACAAACCCTAGACTCTAAGCCTCCAGCTCTTGATCTTCAATCTGTTTTCTGTACCTTCTTCCTTGGTCTTGTGCGCTTTATATAGCTCCTTGAATTTGGATTGGATTTGTCACAATATTTGATCAGATTTGTTAATTAAAAACTGAATCTTTTAAAACAGATTTTATCCCCAAAATCTTTTTAAATCTTCCACCTTTTAATTCTCCAACAAACCTGCAATCAAATCTCCCATGTAACAGAAAATATCTAGCCCAAGATATTCTCATCCAACGAGTCAACACTCTCCACAATTCCAGCTAATACGCGACCCTAATAGCAACAAGCCCATGCTGTCATTAGCTTCAGTTCTGCAGGTCTGATGTTACAACATCACCTATGTGACATCAGACATCCACTTCAGCAACTAGCAACCTTAACACAGCCCAGTGTTAAGTGCAATGTTATGACATCAAGCCCATGACATCAAACATAGTTAACCTTCACAACTTAGTACAGCCCAGTACTAAGACTCAATGCTGCAACATCAACACCATGACATCAGCATTGAACACCTTGTTGTTTTACCAAAATTCCAGCCAATCCAGGAACTTACAATCTCCCCCTTTGGCTAATTTTGGCTAAAACAATCTCTGCATCTTCAGATACTTCAGCAGCGGAATATCTTCAATATTTTGAAACTATATCAGCAGCAGTTTGACAATCTTCAGCCTTCATAGTCTTCATCACTTGATCTGCTGCAGCACCATCTTCATTATTGACAACAGCCAATTGGTGCTCCCCCTCAAAAACATGAACCAGCATCACAGCTGTTCAGTAGCTCACAATGTGCAGCACTCCCCCTTGATGTCTGCTTTGCTGCACTCTGCACTCTTCAATGCTATGAACACTTCACTAGCAGCTCCACAACTATATTGTCTACACTCCCCCTCAACAGCTGCATCAACACTTTTCAACTAAACACCTTTATTCTTTTAGCAGCATCTTCTTTTAACACTTACTCTTCTTTCCATGGCAATTTTCAACTCTCCCCCTTTTTAGCCATAATTAGACAAACCTCAACAAGTAACTCTTATGACACCCTGTACACAACCATACTTCTTCTGTCAGCAATATCCACATTTTGAAAATACAGACATATTCTTCATCCATCCAGTTATGAAGGCTTCACACAATCATCCACAAGCTTGATCAGCATGCAATCTTCACAATAAATGCACTTTTGCTGCAAAAGCCATAGACAAGTACTCCCCCTGTCATGATTAACAAATGCTCTAGATGGAGATGAACATTTGAGCACATTTTCTGAGTACATGCATTTTGGTACCACTGTCCCATTCTCCAAAGGCTATCATACAATTCATCTTAACCATCCAAGGCAAACCTTCTACTTCATCATTCTCCCGTATGACTATGTAGATGCTCCTTAGATATAATGTAAGCACTAAGCTTCAGATCCAGAACAAAGACATCCTTCACCAACACTCTTGATACCAGGGTATTACATATGCTCCACTACTGGATTTACTATCAGCAGAGTAATCCAATCTCAACACTGTGTCACAAACTCTATATGCTCAGCTTAGTTATAAGCTTTACTGAGATCCAGTCTCTTCAAGAGATCACAATTCCTCTATCCTTACATCCACCAGTAGTTGTTGAAACTGGTGAAGTCTTCAAAAACTACTAAACACATTACCATAATCTCCACCTCTTCTGACCAAAAATGCTAGAGCATCCAACCCCCATGTCCAATCTTAATCATCTTCCAGATATAACCACCAGTAAACATGATGTTATAACATCTTTTGGGACATCAGCTTCTCATCACCATTCAAAGGACTCATTGCACAAAGAAGTCCTTCAAGAAGCTTCCAATAAAACACAGTCAGAGCAGCTTATTCAGGTTAACATACACACCTGAATACCATAAGTTCCCACACCCTCTCTGAACCATATCCTAGCAAACTCAACCATATCCAGAGTATCTTTGTCAAATTCTTTCTTCAGATTAATCCCTTTTTGAAAGACAAACATCCACCTTTTTAAAGGAATGTTATCAAGCGAAGCCTTTTGAATTTTCTCAGAAGTTCTAACAACAGCTTTCTTCACATGAATGATGTCCTGAACATTACCATCAGACTTATCTCTGGTCTTCTTCTTTCTTGACACTTTACTCCAGGATCTTGTAGGACCAACCTCTGAGGTCTTCTGCTTATCAGTTCTCACCTTTGGCGGTGACTCAATAGCTTTCAGTCTTTTAGCAACCCCAGGAGACACTTTTGCAATCAGTTCATCATCATTCTTCTTTATTTTAAGGCTAAAAGTACCTTTCTTGACTTGAGATGTTTCAACATCTATATCTTCCAACCCAAGGATTGTCAACCTGTGAACTTTTTCTTCTGAACTATAGAAGTCATTAGTCATGTTGTCATCTTTCTTGGCCTCACAAGTATTCAGCTCCCAACACTTCGTAAGGTCACAACTTTTGATCCTTCCATTAGCATTTTTGACTTCTTCATCTTGCTCACATAACTGACTACTCAATTTGGCTTTTAACACATCATCCAACTTAGGAGTAACAGCACCATAAGTTATTAACCCAGATTGACTTTTCACCATACTTTCACACTTGATGTCACCATCTGATTTTACCACATCACTAGATAAGCTGTCCACTTGAGGTATCCACTGATAACAATTATCTTTGGATCTTACTCCCTTCATCACTACCTCATTCTTGTCACTAGTCACCAAACACTCATCCTTAGTGTAGCTGACCTTGTACCCTTCATCACATAGCTGACTTATGCTAATCAAATTAGCATTCAAACCTTTGACAAGAAGAACATTGTCAAGGTCAGGTCCATCAAAACACTTCACTCTTCCAACACCTTCTACCACCCATTTTTCTCCATTACCAAAAGTGACAACATTAGAGGAGCAAGAATTGACATTCACCAAAAGACCTTTGGACCCAGTCATGTGCATTGAACAACCACTGTCAAGGTACCATTCATCCTTAGCAAAATGTCTATCTGAGGTGTGAGCCAATAGACATGTAGCTTGAGCTTTAGGAACCCACTATTTAACAACCTTAGTCCTGTTCTCCTTCTGTCTAGGTTGAGGAACAGATTTGGGATATCCATGCAGTTTAAAGCAAGAAAACTGCATATGACCAAATCTCCCACAATAGAAGCACCTTACTCTCTCTTCACTGAAGTTATTAAACTTCCTGCCACCTTGATGATGAAACTGTTGTGGCTGCCATCCATAGTACTGGTGCTGTCTTCTTCTTCCAAAGTTTGACTGTCTTCTATGGTGAGGTTGTTGTCTTTTACCATAGGTAGATTGTCTCCTGAACTGAGGATGATGTCTTCTAGGCTGTCTCCTATGGTGATGAGGCTTCCTTCTTCCATAGTAATGAGGCACAACATTATTATATCCATACCAGTTACCCTGATGTTGAGACATCTGATGGAACATGTTCTGTTTGAACCTTGCAGCCTTCATGCTCTTGTGGTATTGTGGGGGCATATACTGACTAGCTCCTTGTGGCTGCTTTCTCTTCTGATTAGAACCAGTCTTCTTCTCAATCTTCTTAGGTCGTGAAGCATCAGCTTTCTGATTCTGCCTTTTTGGCTGATGTTGAGGCACAGGTTGTGACACTTCCTTCTTTGAACCTGAAGTGCTTGCTTCTGAAGTTTCTTTACAACCTATCCCAGCTTTGTCTCCAGCGGCCTTTTTTGACTGGAGTATCTTGTCAAGAGTGCCTGTCCCACTGTTCAACATTCTAACAGATTTTGTTATATGATCAAGATGAGCTTTGACACATAAGACTTATTTCTCCAATTCAGCTTTGTCATTCTCTAGCTGATCAATCTGTTGCTTATGGTACTTGTTCTCTTGACACACTTCAGCACTCTTTAAACACAACTCCTTGTAGGTTGAAGCTAGCTCATCATAGGTGACTTCTCCATCACTTTCATCATCAGATTCAACAATTCCTGTCAAAGCTGTAACATGCTTTGCTGACTCACTTTCACTTTCACTATCAGAGTCAGACCAGGAAATTGTCAAGCCCTTATTCTGCTTCTTCAAGAATGTGGGACACTCTTTCTTGACATGTCCATACCCTTCACATTCAAAGCACTGAACTCCTTTCTCTTGGGCAGTCTTCTCTTCATCTTTCTCTTTTGACTTGCTGATGTCAGAAGAGATGTTCTTGACATTAGGCCTGTAGTTATAGTTCATCTTCTTGAACACTTTGTTGAACTGCCTTCCCAACATAACTATGGCCTGAGGCAGATCCTCCTGGGACTCAGAACTCTTTCTCTTTTCTTCTTGATCATTTGACACCAGGGCTATGCTCTTTGGCTTCTTCTCTGGTTCTTCCTCGATCAAACCAAGTTCAAAAGTTTGAAGAGACCCAATGAGCTCATCAACTCTCATCTTGCTAATGTCTTGAGATTCTTCAATGGCAGTCACCTTCATCTTATACTTCTTAGGAAGGGACCTGAGGATCTTTCTAACCAGCTTTTCTTCTGTCATCTTCTCACCAAGAGCACTGGATGCATTTGACAGCTCAAGAACACTCATGTGGAAGTCATGAATAGTCTCATCTTCCTTCATCTTCAAGCTTTCAAACTTAGAAGTTAAAAGCTGAAGTCTTGACATCTTAACTCTAGATGTGCCTTCATGAGTAGCCTTCAAAATATCCCAAGCAGCCTTAGCAGTTTCACATGAGTTGATCAGCCTGAATATGTTCTTGTCAACCCCATTGAAGATAGCATTTAGGGCTTTTGAATTCCCAAGGGCAAGCTCATCTTCTTCCTTGGTCCATTCTTCTTCAGGCTTAGGCTTTGAGGTGCCTTCTTTATTCTTGCCAGCCTCATCTTTCTCACATACCTCTGGAGCTTTCCACTCTTTAATGACAGCCTTCCAAGCTCTGCTGTCTAATGACTTTAAAAAAGTAGTCATTCTAGGCTTCCAATACTCATAGTTTGAGCCATCCAAGATAGGGGGTCTGTTGACGAATCCTCCAACCTCTTTGTCCATCTTTCACCAGAAAGTAACTTCCCTAGATCTCACCTAGAGACAGACAGGATGTCTGCTCTGATACCAATTGAAATTCTGGTACCAGACGTGTGATGTTAAGGTGCGATGTCACAACAACACACTCTGCAATAATGGACAGAATAAGCAACTGGAAAACACAAGGAATTGTTCACCCAGTTCGGTCTAACTACCTACGTCTGGGGGCTACCAAGCCAGGGATGAAATTCACTACTTGTAGATATAATTTACAGACTCAACACACCAGTTGACAATCTCCTAAACTTATACTCTACTAGTGACTTTCTACCTAAGAAACCACTTAGATATGAGAACACTACTCAATCCCCTAAAACACTCAAAGAACAACCTCTTTGAGATCCCTTGATCTTGCTTCCTAGCTTCGATCAATCAACAACTCTCTATTGCTTCACAGCTTCTAGAGAGGACAGAAAATTCAACACCTATTCAAACCTAGAATAGTGTGATTACAAGTACTCTAAACAAACCCTAGACTCTAAGCCTCCAGCTCTTGATCTTCAATCTGTTTTCTGTACCTTCTTCCTTGGTCTTGTGCGCTTTATATAGCTCCTTGAATTTGGATTGGATTTGTCACAATATTTGATCAGATTTGTTAATTAAAAACTGAATCTTTTAAAACAGATTTTATCCCCAAAATCTTTTTAAATCTTCCACCTTTTAATTCTCCAACAAACCTGCAATCAAATCTCCCATGTAACAGAAAATATCTAGCCCAAGATATTCTCATCCAACGAGTCAACACTCTCCACAATTCCAGCTAATACGCGACCCTAATAGCAACAAGCCCATGCTGTCATTAGCTTCAGTTCTGCAGGTCTGATGTTACAACATCACCTATGTGACATCAGACATCCACTTCAGCAACTAGCAACCTTAACACAGCCCAGTGTTAAGTGCAATGTTATGACATCAAACATAGTTAACCTTCACAACTTAGTACAGCCCAGTACTAAGACTCAATGCTGCAACATCAACACCATGACATCAGCATTGAACACCTTGTTGTTTTACCAAAATTCCAGCCAATCCAGGAACTTACAATCTCCCCCTTTGGCTAATTTTGGCTAAAACAATCTCTGCATCTTCAGAGACTTCAGCAGCGGAATATCTTCAATATTTTGAAACTATATCAGCAGCAGTTTGACAATCTTCAGCCTTCATAGTCTTCATCACTTGATCTGCTGCAGCACCATCTTCATTATTGACAACAGCCAATTGGTGCTCCCCCTCAAAAACATGAACCAGCATCACAGCTGTTCAGTAGCTCACAATGTGCAGCACTCCCCCTTGATGTCTGCTTTGCTGCACTCTGCACTCTTCAATGCTATGAACACTTCACTAGCAGCTCCACAACTATATTGTCTACACTCCCCCTCAACAGCTGCATCAACACTTTTCAACTAAACACCTTTATTCTTTTAGCAGCATCTTCTTTTAACACTTACTCTTCTTTCCATGGCAATTTTCAACTCTCCCCCTTTTTAGCCATAATTAGACAAACCTCAACAAGTAACTCTTATGACACCCTGTACACAACCATACTTCTTCTGTCAGCAATATCCACATTTTGAAAATACAGACATATTCTTCATCCATCCAGTTATGAAGGCTTCACACAATCATCCACAAGCTTGATCAGCATGCAATCTTCACAATAAATGCACTTTTGCTGCAAAAGCCATAGACAAGTACTCCCCCTGTCATGATTAACAAATGCTCTAGATGGAGATGAACATTTGAGCACATTTTCTGAGTACATGCATTTTGGTACCACTGTCCCATTCTCCAAAGGCTATCATACAATTCATCTTAACCATCCAAGGCAAACCTTCTACTTCATCATTCTCCCGTATGACTATGTAGATGCTCCTTAGATATAATGTAAGCACTAAGCTTCAGATCCAGAACAAAGACATCCTTCACCAACACTCTTGATACCAGGGTATTACATATGCTCCACTACTGGATTTACTATCAGCAGAGTAATCCAATCTCAACACTGTGTCACAAACTCTATATGCTCAGCTTAGTTATAAGCTTTACTGAGATCCAGTCTCTTCAAGAGATCACAATTCCTCTATCCTTACATCCACCAGTAGTTGTTGAAACTGGTGAAGTCTTCAAAAACTACTAAACACATTACCATAATCTCCACCTCTTCTGACCAAAAATGCTAGAGCATCCAACCCCCATGTCCAATCTTAATCATCTTCCAGATATAACCACCAGTAAACATGATGTTATAACATCTTTTGGGACATCAGCTTCTCATCACCATTCAAAGGACTCATTGCACAAAGAAGTCCTTCAAGAAGCTTCCAATAAAACACAGTCAGAGCAGCTTATTCAGGTTAACATACACACCTGAATACCATAAGTTCCCACACCCTCTCTGAACCATATCCTAGCAAACTCAACCATATCCAGAGTATCTTTGTCAAATTCTTTCTTCAGATTAATCCCTTTTTGAAAGACAAACATCCACCTTTTTAAAGGAATGTTATCAAGCGAAGCCTTTTGAATTTTCTCAGAAGTTCTAACAACAGCTTTCTTCACATGAATGATGTCCTGAACATTACCATCAGACTTATCTCTGGTCTTCTTCTTTCTTGACACTTTACTCCAGGATCTTGTAGGACCAACCTCTGAGGTCTTCTGCTTATCAGTTCTCACCTTTGGCGGTGACTCAATAGCTTTCAGTCTTTTAGCAACCCCAGGAGACACTTTTGCAATCAGTTCATCATCATTCTTCTTTATTTTAAGGCTAAAAGTACCTTTCTTGACTTAAGATGTTTCAACATCTGTATCTTCCAACCCAAGGATTGTCAACCTGTGAACTTTTTCTTCTGAACTATAGAAGTCATTAGTCATGTTGTCATCTTTCTTGGCCTCACAAGTATTCAGCTCCCAACACTTCGTAAGGTCACAACTTTTGATCCTTCCATTAGCATTTTTGACTTCTTCATCTTGCTCACATAACTAACTACTCAATTTGGCTTTTAACACATCATCCAACTTAGGAGTAACAGCACCATAAGTTATTAACCCAGATTGACTTTTCACCATACTTTCACACTTGATGTCACCATCTGATTTTACCACATCACTAGATAAGTTGTCCACTTGAGGTATCCACTGATAACAATTATCTTTGGATCTTACTCCCTTCATCACTACCTCATTCTTGTCACTAGTCACCAAACACTCATCCTTAGTGTAGCTGACCTTGTACCCTTCATCACATAGCTGACTTATGCTAATCAAATTAGCATTCAAACCTTTGACAAGAAGAACATTGTCAAGGTCAGGTCCATCAAAACACTTCACTCTTCCAACACCTTCTACCACCCATTTTTCTCCATTACCAAAAGTGACAACATTAGAGGAGCAAGAATTGACATTCACCAAAAGACCTTTGGACCCAGTCATGTGCATTGAACAACCACTGTCAAGGTACCATTCATCCTTAGCAAAATGTCTATCTGAGGTGTGAGCCAATAGACATGTAGCTTGAGCTTTAGGAACCCACTATTTAACAACCTTAGTCCTGTTCTCCTTCTGTCTAGGTTGAGGAACAGATTTGGGATATCCATGCAGTTTAAAGCAAGAAAACTGCATATGACCAAATCTCCCACAATAGAAGCACCTTACTCTCTCTTCACTGAAGTTGTTAAACTTCCTGCCACCTTGATGATGAAACTGTTGTGGCTGCCATCCATAGTACTGGTGCTGTCTTCTTCTTCCAAAGTTTGACTGTCTTCTATGGTGAGGCTGTTGTCTTTTACCATAGGTAGATTGTCTCCTGAACTGAGGATGTTGTCTTCTAGGCTGTCTCCTATGGTGATGAGGCTTCCTTCTTCCATAGTAATGAGGCACAACATTATTATATCCATACCAGTTACCCTGATGTTGAGACATCTGATGGAACATGTTCTGTTTGAACCTTGCAGCCTTCATGCTCTTGTGGTATTGTGGGGGAATATACTGACTAGCTCCTTGTGGCTGCTTTCTCTTCTGATTAGGACCAGTCTTCTTCTCAATCTTCTTAGGTCGTGAAGCATCAGCTTTCTGATTCTGCCTTTTTGGCTGATGTTGAGGCACAGGTTGTGACACTTCCTTCTTTGAACCTGAAGTGCTTGCTTCTGAAGTTTCTTTACAACCTATCCCAACTTTGTCTCCAGCGGCCTTTTCTGACTGGAGTATCTTGTCAAGAGTGGTTGTCCCACTGTTCAACATTCTAACAGATTTTGTCATATGATCAAGATGAGCTTTGACACATAAGACTTCATTCTCGAATTCAGCTTTGTCATTCTCTAGCTGATCAATCTGTTGCTTATGGTACTTATTCTCTTGACACACTTCAGCACTCTTTAAACACAACTCCTTGTAGGTTGAAGCTAGCTCATCATAGGTGACTTCTCCATCACTTTAATCATCAGATTCAACAATTCCTGTCAAAGCTGTAACATGCTTTGCTGACTCACTTTCACTTTCACTATCAGAGTCAGACCAGGAAATTGTCAAGCCCTTATTCTGCTTCTTCAAGAATGTGGGACACTCTTTCTTGACATGTCCATACCCTTCACATTCAAAGCACTGAACTCCTTTCTCTTGGGCAGTCTTCTCTTCATCTTTCTCTTTTGACTTGCTGATGTCAGAAGAGATGTTCTTGACATTAGGCCTGTAGTTATAGTTCATCTTCTTGAACACTTTGTTGAACTTCCTTCCCAACATAACTATGGCCTGAGGCAGATCCTCCTGGGACTCAGAACTCTTTCTCTTTTCTTCTTGATCATTTGACACTAGGGCTATGCTCTTTGGCTTCTTCTCTGGTTCTTCCTCGATCAAACCAAGTTCAAAAGTTTGAAGAGACCCAATGAGCTCATCAACTCTCATCTTGCTAATGTCTTGAGATTCTTCAATGGCAGTCACCTTCATCTTATACTTCTTAGGAAGGGACCTGAGGATCTTTCTAACCAGCTTTTCTTCTGTCATCTTCTCACCAAGAGCACTGGATGCATTTGACAGCTCAAGAACACTCATGTGGTAGTCATGAATAGTCTCATCTTCCTTCATCTTCAAGCTTTCAAACTTAGAAGTTAAAAGCTGAAGTCTTGACATCTTAACTCTAGATGTGCCTTCATGAGTAGCCTTCAAAATATCCCAAGCAGCCTTAGCTGTTTCACATGAGTTGATCAGCCTGAATATGTTCTTGTCAACCCCATTGAAGATAGCATTTAGGGCTTTTGAATTCCCAAGGGCAAGCTCATCTTCTTCCTTGGTCCATTCTTCTTCAGGCTTAGGCTTTGAGGTGCCTTCTTTATTCTTTCCAGCCTCATCTTTCTCACATACCTCTGGAGCTTTCCACTCTTTAATGACAGCCTTCCAAGCTCTGCTGTCTAATGACTTTAAAAAAGTAGTCATTCTAGGCTTCCAATACTCATAGTTTGAGCCATCCAAGATAGGGGGTCTGTTGACGAATCCTCCAACCTCTTTGTCCATCTTTCACCAGAAAGTAACTTCCCTAGATCTCACCCAGAGACAGACAGGATGCCTGCTCTGATACCAATTGAAATTCTGGTACCAGACGTGTGATGTTAAGGTGCGATGTCACAACAACACACTCTGCAATAATGGACAGAATAAGCAACAGGAAAACACAAGGAATTGTTCACCCAGTTCGGTCTAACTACCTACGTCTGGGGGCTACCAAGCCAGGGATGAAATTCACTACTTGTAGATATAATTTACAGACTCAACACACCAGTTGACAATCTCCTAAACTTATACTCTACTAGTGACTTTCTACCTAAGAAACCACTTAGATATGAGAACACTACTCAATCCCCTAAAACACTCAAAGAACAACCTCTTTGAGATCCCTTGATCTTGCTTCCTAGCTTCGATCAATCAACAACTCTCTATTGCTTCACAGCTTCTAGAGAGGACAGAAAATTCAACACCTATTCAAACCTAGAATAGTGTGATTACAAGTACTCTAAACAAACCCTAGACTCTAAGCCTCCAGCTCTTGATCTTCAATCTGTTTTCTGTACCTTCTTCCTTGGTCTTGTGCGCTTTATATAGCTCCTTGAATTTGGATTGGATTTGTCACAATATTTGATCAGATTTGTTAATTAAAAACTGAATCTTTTAAAACAGATTTTATCCCCAAAATCTTTTTAAATCTTCCACCTTTTAATTATCCAACAAACCTGCAATCAAATCTCCCATGTAACAGAAAATATCTAGCCCAAGATATTCTCATCCAACGAGTCAACACTCTCCACAATTCCAGCTAATACGCGACCCTAATAACAACAAGCCCATGTTGTCATTAGCTTCAGTTCTGCAGGTCTGATGTTACAACATCACCTATGTGACATCAGACATCCACTTCAGCAACTAGCAACCTTAACACAACCCAGTGTTAAGTGCAATGTTATGACATCAAGCCCATGACATCAAACATAGTTAACCTTCACAACTTAGTACAGCCCAGTACTAAGACTCAATGCTGCAACATCAACACCATGACATCAGCATTGAACACCTTGTTGTTTTACCAAAATTCCAGCCAATCCAGGAACTTACAATCTCCCCCTTTGGCTAATTTTGGCTAAAACAATCTCTGCATCTTCAGAGACTTCAGCAGCGGAATATCTTCAATATTTTGAAACTATATCAGCAGCAGTTTGACAATCTTCAGTCTTCATAGTCTTCATCACTTGATCTGCTGCAGCACCATCTTCATTATTGACAACAGCCAATTGGTGCTCCCCCTCAAAAACATGAACCAGCATCATAGCTGTTCAGTAGCTCACAATGTGCAGCACTCCCCCTTGATGTCTGCTTTGCTGCACTCTGCACTCTTCAATGCTATGAACACTTCACTAGCAGCTCCACAACTATACTGTCTACACTCCCCCTCAACAGCTGCATCAACACTTTTCAACTAAACACCTTTATTCTTTTAGCAGCATCTTCTTTTAACACTTACTCTTCTTTCCATGGGAATTTTCAACTCTCCCCCTTTTTAGCCATAATTAGACAAACCTCAACAAGTAACTCTTATGACACCCTGTACACAACCATACTTCTTCTGTCAGCAATATCCACATTTTGAAAATACAGACATATTCTTCATCCATCCAGTTATGAAGGCTTCACACAATCATCCACAAGCTTGATCAGCATGCAATCTTCACAATAAATGCACTTTTGCTGCAAAATCCATAAACAAGTACTCCCCCTGTCATGATTAACAAATGCTCTAGATGGAGATGAACATTTGAGCACATTTTCTGAGTACATGCATTTTGGTACCACTGTCCCATTCTCCAAAGGCTATCATACAATTCATCTTCACCATCCAAGGCAAACCTTCTACTTCATCATTCTCCCGTATGACTATGTAGATGCTCCTTAGATATAATGTAAGCACTAAGCTTCAGATCCAGAACAAAGACATCCTTCACCAACACTCTTGACACCAGGGTATTACATATGCTCCACTACTGGATTTACTATCAGCAGAGTAATCCAATCTCAACACTATGTCACAAACTCTATATGCTCAGCTTACTTATAAGCTTTACTGAGATCCAGTCTCTTCAAGAGATCATAATTCCTCTATCCTTACATCCACCAGTAGTTGTTGAAACTGGTGAAGTCTTCAAAAACTACTAAACACATTACCATAATCTCCACCTCTTCTGACCAAAAATGCTAGAGCATCCAACCCCACATGTCCAATCTTAATCATCTTCCAGATATAACCACCAGTAAACATGATGTTATAACATCTTTTGGGACATCAGCTTCTCATCACCATTCAAAGGACTCATTGCACAAAGAAGTCCTTCAAGAAGCTCCCAATAAAACACAGTCAGAGCAGCTTATTCAGGTTAACATACACACCTGAATACCATAAGTTCCCACACCCTCTCTGAACCATATCCTAGCAAACTCAACCATATCCAGAGTATCTTTGTCAAATTCTTTCTTCAGATTAAGCCCTTTTTGAAAGACAAACATCCACCTTTTTAAAGGAATGTTATCAAGCGAAGCCTTTTGAATTTTCTCAGAAGTTCTAACAACAGCTTTCTTCACATGAATGATGTCCTGAACATTACCATCAGACTTATCTCTGGTCTTCTTCTTTCTTGACACTTTACTCCAGGATCTTGTAGGACCAACCTCTGAGGTCTTCTGCTTATCAGTTCTCACCTTTGGCGGTGACTCAATAGCTTTCAGTCTTTTAGCAACCCCAGGAGACACTTTTGCAATCATTCATCATCATTCTTCTTTATTTTAAGGCTAAAAGTACCTTTCTTGACTTGAGATGTTTCAACATCTGTATCTTCCAACCCAAGGATTGTCAACCTGTGAACTTTTTCTTCTGAACTATAGAAGTCATTAGTCATGTTGTCATCTTTCTTGGCCTCACAAGTATTCAGCTCCCAACACTTCGTAAGGTCACAACTTTTGATCCTTCCATCAGCATTGTTGACTTCTTCATCTTGCTCACATAACTGACTACTCAATTTGGCTTTTAACACATCATCCAACTTAGGAGTAACAACACCATAAGTTATTAACCCAGATTGACTTTTCACCATACTTTCACACTTGATGTCACCATCTGATTTTACCACATCACTAGATAAGCTGTCCACTTGAGGTATCCACTGATAACAATTATCTTTGGATCTTACTCCCTTCATCACTACCTCATTCTTGTCACTAGTCACCAAACACTCATCCTTAGTGTAGCTGAACTTGTACCCTTCATCACATAGCTGACTTATGCTAATCAAATTAGCATTCAAACCTTTGACAAGAAGAACATTGTCAAGGTCAGGTCCATCAAAACACTTCACTCTTCCAACACCTTCTACCACCCCTTTTTCTCCATTACCAAAAGTGACAACATTAGAGGAGCAAGAATTGACATTCACCAAAAGACCTTTGGACCCAGTCATGTGCATTGAACAACCACTGTCAAGGTACCATTCATCCTTAGCAAAATGTCTATCTGAGGTGTGAGCCAATAGACATGTAGCTTGAGCTTTAGGAACCCACTGTTTAACAACCTTAGTCCTGTTCTCCTTCTGTCTAGGTTGAGGAACAGATTTGGGATATCCATGCAGTTTAAAGCAAGAAAACTGCATATGACCAAATCTCCCACAATAGAAGCACCTTACTCTCTCTTCACTGAAGTTGTTAAACTTCCTGCCACCTTGATGATGAAACTGTTGTGGCTGCCATCCATAGTACTGGTGCTGTCTTCTTCTTCCAAAGTTTGACTGTCTTCTATGGTGAGGCTGTTGTCTTTTACCATAGGTAGATTGTCTCCTGAACTGAGGATGTTGTCTTCTAGGCTGTCTCCTATGGTGATGAGGCTTCCTTCTTCCATAGTAATAAGGCACAACATTATTATATCCATACCAGTTACCCTGATGTTGAGACATCTGATGGAACATGTTCTGTTTGAACCTTGCAGCCTTCATGCTCTTGTGGTATTGTGGGGGCATACACTGACTAGCTCCTTGTGGCTGCTTTCTCTTCTGATTAGGACCAGTCTTCTTCTCAATCTTCTTAGGTCGTGAAGCATCAGCTTTCTGATTCTGCCTTTTTGGCTGATGTTGAGGCACAGGTTGTGACACTTCCTTCTTTGAACCTGAAGTGCTTGCTTCTGAAGTTTCTTTACAACCTATCCCAACTTTGTCTCCAGCGGCCTTTTCTGACTGGAGTATCTTGTCAAGAGTGCCTGTCCCACTGTTCAACATTCTAACAGATTTTGTTATATGATCAAGATGAGCTTTGACACATAAGACTTCTTTCTCCAATTCAGCTTTGTCATTCTCTAGCTGATCAATCTGTTGCTTATGGTACTTGTTCTCTTGACACACTTCAGCACTCTTTAAACACAACTCCTTGTAGGTTGAAGCTAGCTCATCATAGGTGACTTCTCCATCACTTTCATCATCAGATTCAACAATTCCTGTCAAAGCTGTAACATGCTTTGCTGACTCACTTTCACTTTCATTATCAGAGTCAGACCAGGAAATTGTCAAGCCCTTATTCTGCTTCTTCAAGAATGTGGGACACTCTTTCTTGACATGTCCATACCCTTCACATTCAAAGCACTGAACTCCTTTCTCTTGGGCAGTCTTCTCTTCATCTTTCTCTTTTGACTTGCTGATGTCAGAAGAGATGTTCTTGACATTAGGCCTGTAGTTATAGTTCATCTTCTTGAACACTTTGTTGAACTGCCTTCCCAACATAACTATGGCCTGAGGCAGATCCTCCTGGGACTCAGAACTCTTTCTCTTTTCTTCTTGATCATTTGACACCAGGGCTATGCTCTTTGGCTTCTTCTCTGGTTCTTCCTCGATCAAACCAAGTTCAAAAGTTTGAAGAGACCCAATGAGCTCATCAACTCTCATCTTGCTAATGTCTTGAGATTCTTCAATGGCAGTCACCTTCATCTTATACTTCTTAGGAAGGGACCTGAGGATCTTTCTAACCAGCTTTTCTTCTGTCATCTTCTCACCAAGAGCACTGGATGCATTTGACAGCTCAAGAACACTCATGTGGAAGTCATGAATAGTCTCATCTTCCTTCATCTTCAAGCTTTCAAACTTAGAAGTTAAAAGCTGAAGTCTTGACATCTTAACTCTAGATGTGCCTTCATGAGTAGCCTTCAAAATATCCCAAGCAGCCTTAGCAGTTTCACATGAGTTGATCAGCCTGAATATGTTCTTGTCAACCCCATTGAAGATAGCATTTAGGGCTTTTGAATTCCCAAGGGCAAGCTCATCTTCTTCCTTGGTCCATTCTTCTTCAGGCTTAGGCTTTGAGGTGCCTTCTTTATTCTTGCCAGCCTCATCTTTCTCACATACCTCTGGAGCTTTCCACTCTTTAATGACAGCCTTCCAAGCTCTGCTGTCTAATGACTTTAAAAAAGTAGTCATTCTAGGGTTCCAATACTCATAGTTTGAGCCATCCAAGATAGGGGGTCTGTTGACGAATCCTCCAACCTCTTTGTCCATCTTTCACCAGAAAGTAACTTCCCTAGATCTCACCCAGAGACAGACAGGATGCCTGCTCAAATACCAATTGAAATTCTGGTACCAGACGTGTGATGTTAAGGTACGATGTCACAACAACACACTCTGCAATAATGGACAGAATATGCAACAGGAAAACACAAGGAATTGTTCACCTAGTTCGGTCTAACTACCTACGTCTGGGGGCTACCAAGCCAGGGATGAAATTCACTACTTGTAGATATAATTTACAGACTCAACACACCAGTTGACAATCTCCTAAACTTATACTCTACTAGTGACTTTCTACCTAAGAAACCACTTAGATATGAGAACACTACTCAATCCCCTAAAACACTCAAAGAACAACCTCTTTGAGATCCCTTGATCTTGCTTCCTAGCTTCGATCAATCAACAACTCTCTATTGCTTCACAGCTTCTAGAGAGGACAGAAAATTCAACACCTATTCAAACCTAGAATAGTGTGATTACAAGTACTCTAAACAAACCCTAGACTCTAAGCCTCCAGCTCTTGATCTTCAATCTGTTTTTTGTACCTTCTTCCTTGGTCTTGTACGCTTTATATAGCTCCTTGAATTTGGATTGGATTTGTCACAATATTTGATCAGATTTGTTAATTAAAAACTGAATCTTTTAAAACAGATTTTATCCCCAAAATCTTTTTAAATCTTCCACCTTTTAATTCTCCAACAAACCTGCAATCAAATCTCCCATGTAACAGAAAATATCTAGCCCAAGATATTCTCATCCAACGAGTCAACACTCTCCACAATTCCAGCTAATACGCGACCCTAATAACAACAAACCCATGCTGTCATTAGCTTCAGTTCTGCAGGTCTGATGTTACAACATCACCTATGTGACATCAGACATCCACTTCAGCAACTAGCAACCTTAACACAGCCCAGTGTTAAGTGCAATGTTATGACATCAAGCCCATGACATCAAACATAGTTAATCTTCACAACTTAGTACAGCCCAGTACTAAGACTCAATGCTGCAACATCAACACCATGACATCAGCATTGAACACCTTGTTGTTTTACCAAAATTCCAGCCAATCCATGAACTTACATTATCAGATCAACATGGTTCAAATTTTTAATATTCGTTTGATGGATACCAGGTTGGTGGAGTTACACGCCAGGTAAGTCCAACTTAGTTTTCTCACTTCTCACGATTATCTGACCTGTAAAGTATGCAGTGAGAGTAACCAAGGGTGTGCTCTTATTCAAAGAACTGTGCAACACTTGTTAAACCACTGGTGGCTTCCGATCTACATGGATGAAGACACACAACAAATCAGTGTGCTTAATGGGAACCCTACTAGACGTCAAAGTCAGGATGTCCGATCTATAGAAACTGACCTAGTGAGGTTACACTGTATTCAAAGCGAGCGTGGCCAGGTGCCACCACACAACTATGAACGCTGTAGAGTCTGCTCGGAGAATAACCAAGGATGCTACCTTGTGCGGGCAGCTCTTCAAGGTCAGTTGGATCGTAAAGAGATTCACCCATGTCCGAGTTCCAAGCCGATCAAATGGACACCGGACTACTTCACTGATCAAATCAGGGACGTTGTCATAATCTCTGATCATCAACAGAACAAGGATGTTTGTACCATCATCCCTCTACTGGACGAATCAAAGGTTCCTAGCCAGGAACTGATTGAAGTTACTTACGATAGTCAGAAAAATCAGAAGGCTCCTGTAGTTATCTATCTGCCAGGACCATTACCGTATGAATCAGCTAAGGCAATCCCTTACAAATACGGTGTAACAATAATTAAGAATGGAAAGGAAATTCCATTACCCTCCGTCGTGAATATTGCAGACATCAGTCAAGTAACACGGAGCGGTCGAATCTTTAACCGAGGAGTTGGAGAACTTACCAAAGAAAAGGAACTTCAGACCGAAGTTCCTAATCCACCAGTTGGTCAATCCAGTAATCCCGACCTTTCAAAAAACAATGATGAGATGCTGAAGCTCATCCAAAGGAGTGAATACAACATTGTTGATCAACTGTTACAAACTCTTTCAAGGATCTCTGTACTATCACTTTTACTCAGTTCTGAAGCCCACAGAGAGGCTCTACAGAAAGTCTTAGAGCAGGCCTTTGTAGAACAGGATGTGTCAATACGACAGTTCGATAGCATCGTCTCTAACATCACTTCCTGCAACAACTTAGGATTCAGTGATGAGGATTTTCCAGAGGAAGGCAAACGCCACAACATGGCGCTTAATATCACAGTTAACTGCCAAGACGATGCTTTAGCCAGCGTACTGGTAGACACGGGATCGGCCATCAATGTTATGCCGAAGTCAACCTTAATACGACTATCATTCAAAGGATCCCCGATGAGGGGCAGTGAGGTCATCGTCAAAGCTTTTGACAGATCTCGGAAAGAGTTATTGGCGAAGTAGACCTTCCCATAACTATCGGTCCTCACATTTTCCTGATCACTTTCCAGATCATGGTTGTCCGAGCAGCGTACAGCTGTTTATTAGGAAGACCTTGGATACACCAGGCTGGGGTAGTCACTTCAACACTGCACTAGAAACTGAAGTTCAGCAAGAACGATCAACTCATCATGGTTTATGGAGAACAAGCCTTGATCGTGAGTAACCTGTCAATATCTATTTGTATAGAACCCGAGGAGGTTGTTGGGACTCAGTTCCAAGCACTTTCGGTGAGAAATGAGAATCAATAAGAGAAAGGAACCTCTATTTTCTCATACAAAGACGCCCTCGAGGCAATTGAAAGTAACAATACGAAAGGATGGGGACGGTTTGTCATTCCTACTGATAACAAAACAAAGAAGGGTCTTGGTTTTTCTGAAACCTGCACCCAGACAGCTGCTAACGATGAAAGTCTTCATCCCATTCAGAACTTCTTCCACAGTGGAGGTTTCCTTCACCCAGTATCCCAAGAAGTACACACTATCAACGAGGAAGATTCCTCCGACACAGATGAGGAATGGAAGTCCTATCTTAACAAGGACGGTTATATGTCTCAGGAAGAGGTGCCTACGCCATTTTGCTATCCCGCAAAGAGTCCGAGATTTATACCCAGGTCAGATGTCAGAATGATATACGGAGATTGTGATTCGGAAGGATGTCGTGCTCCGCCAAATTCATTAGAGGAAGACACTCCGATGAAATACAACTTTGACCACGACTATTATGGCCCAATGGATGGTCTGCCTATCTGGCAACCGTACCCAGGAGACTTGGGGCAAGAAAATCAGCCGAACAACGAAAATCACCTGAGCATCATTGAACAGAATACCTATGTCCCCACCATGTCATGGGATCAACACTCAGGTCATTCAAAAAACGTCCAGAGCGACGATGAATTCGCAAAGTTTGCATGACTAGATTTCATTAACTACGCTTTTCCCGAGGTCAACGTCATCGAAAGAGATGAGTCCTCCAGTTCCAAAGAAGTGTGGGATACCCTAGGACAACCAAGTGGAAAATACGACTATATGGTCAAGTACACTGCTCCTGAGAGCTCTCGTATCAGGATCGAAGACATCCAGCCAACTGGATTGGGAGGTTTACCTAAGAGCACGAATACTATGCAAAATACAATTGAGGAATCCTCCTACGACAACTCTACCTGGGAGACAGATTCCAATGATCCTGCTCCACCAGAAATCAGCATTATTTCTGAAGACAAATCAAGGAAGGTACCAAACTTTGTGATTCACCGAGGAGTTTGCCGCCAATGGGTTGCTGTCGATGTTCTGAAGATCGTTCATGAATCAAAGTAATTGTTGTCTTTATCTTAACCTTTCACCCTGCCCAGGTGAAACGAATGTTTTGATAGGGCTCACCTTCTGTAAATATCCCTCTTCTCTTTGCCCAAAATGACAAAGTTTTGTTTTATAGGGCTGTAGTTTCAAGAATCGACAAGTTCATAAATAAAATAACATCGTTATGTAATCTCCGCATTAATTGCTGTTTTCTCTTTTCGCTTTTCTTAGAAAATGGTAATCCTAAAAAAACAATTCAAAATAAACAAGCAGTTTAAAAAAAAACACTACACACACTCTTGAATTTCTCTCTATCTCTTCTGAAAACAAATCATCACGTCATGCAGATTGCTTGTTTTAAACCCCGTTGAAACATACGATCTGATGCCTTCTCCCTACTTTGAATTCCCGGTATTTGGGGCTGAAGAAGAAGATGACGAAGAAATTCCAGAAGAGATCTCCCGACTACTCAGACAAGAGGAAAGGGCCATCGAACCTCACAAAGAGCCATTGGAAATGGTCAACTTGGGTTTAAAGGAGGAAAGAAAAGAAGTCAGGATTGGGGCACTACTCAGTTCAACTGCCAAAGAGAGTTTGACAACGCTTCTCAAAGAGTTTCCCGATGTATTCGCTTGGTCCTACCAGGACATGCCAGGGTTGGATACTAGCATCGTGGAACATCATCTACCGTTAAGGTCAGAATGTCCGCCAGTAAAACAAAGGTTGAGACGGACTCACCCGGACATGGCCATCAAAATCAAGGAGGAAGTACAGAAACAGATTGATGCAGGTTTCCTCGCCACGTCAGAATATCCTCAATGGTTAGCCAACATCGTACCCGTTTCGAAAAAGGACGGAAAGGTCAGAATGTGTGTCGATTACAGAGATCTAAACAAGGCTAGTCCGAAGGACGACTTTCCTTTACCACACATTGACATGCTGGTAGACAGTACAACAAAGTTCAAAATTTTCTCCTTCGTGGATGGATTCTCGGGCTACAATCAGATTAAAATGGCACCGAAAGACATGGAGAAAACTTTGTTCATCACTCCATGGGGTACCTTTTGTTACAAGGTAATGTCGTTCGGTTTGAAGAATGCCGGGGAAACCTATCAAAGGGCCATGACTACTCTGTTTCATGACATGATACACAAGGAAATCGAGGTATATGTCGATGACATGATTGCCAAATCTAAAACAGAGGAGGAGCATGTGACCCACCTGTCAAAACTATTCGAGCGGTTGATAAAGTATAAACTCCGCTTGAATCCTAACAAGTGCACCTTCGGTGTTCGATCAGGGAAACTCTTAGGGTTCATCGTCAGCCAGAAAGGAATTGAGGTTGATCCTGACAAGGTCAAGACCATTCAAGAAATGCCTTCTCCGAAAACTGAAAAACAAGTCAGAGGATTCCTGGGACGTTTGAACTACATCTCCAAATTTATATTCCTTATGACCGAGACATGCGCGCCGATTTTCAAGTTACTCAAAAAGAATCACGACTGCGTTTGGACAGAAGATTGCCAAATCGCCTTCGAAAGTATCAAGGAATACCTGTTGAACCCACCGATTATATCACCTCCAGTGGAAGGAAGACCACTGATCATCTATCTCACAGTCCTAGAGGACTCAATGGGTTGTGTACTTGGCCAACAAGATGAAACAAAAAGAAAAGAGTCTGCCATCTACTATCTGAGCAAGAAATTCACCGATTGTGAGACTAGGTACACTATGCTTGAGAAAACTTGCTTTGCTCTGGCTTGGGCAGCCAAACGTCTGCGCCAGTACATGATTCGTCACACTACTTGGTTGGTCTCCGAAATGGATCCAATCAAGTATGTATTTGAAAAACCTGCTCTCACGGGAAGGATTTCCCATTGGCAGATGTTGCTATCAGAATATGACATAGAATACCACACTCAGAAAGACGTCAAAAGGAGTATTTTAGCAGATCATTTGGCTCATCAAGTGATTGACGATTAGGAATCAATCGGGTTCGACTTCCCAGACGAAGATGTCATGTATCTAAAGATGAAAGATTGCGATGAACCGCTACCTAGTGAAGGGCCAGAACCAGGTTCCCAATGGGGACTTATCTTTGACGGAGCTGTCAATCATTATGGAAACGGAATTGGGGCAATCATCATAACACCTCAGGGTACCCACATTCCTTTCACCGCCAGACTTACGTTCAAGTGCACGAACAACGAGGCCGAATACGAAGCTTGTATCTTGGGTCTCGAGGAAGCGATCGACTTAAGGATCAAGAATTTTGATGTATATGGCGACTCAGCCCTGGTTATCAATCAAATCAAAGGCGATTGGAACACATACGAATCAGGACTGATCCCTTATAAAGACTACGCAAGAAGGTTGTTACCCTTCTTCAACAGAATCGAGTTTCATCATATCCCTAGTGAAGAGAATCACATGGCAGATGCATTAGCCACTCTCTCTTCCATGATTAGTGTAGGTCAATGGAAATACCTACCTAAGAATGACATAATGGGCCTTGAAAGGCCCGCTTACATCTTCGCGATTGAAGCAGACATAGATGACAAACCTTGGTATCACGATATCAAATGCTTCCTTCAAAAACAAGGGTACCCATCTGGGGCACTAAGGAAGGACAGAAAGACCCTCAGAAGGCTGGCAAGCAGTTTCGTTCTGAGCGGTGATACACTCTATAAGATAAATTTTGACATGGTCTTGCTTCGATGCGTAGACAAACCAGAAGCAGAGATGCTGATAAAAGAAATTCACGAAGGATCCTTTGGCACTCATGCCAACAGACACACAATGGCTAGAAAAATTCTGAGAGCATGGTACTACTAGTTGACCATGGAATCCGATTGCTGCAAGTACATGAGGAAGTGTCACAAGTGTCAGATATACTCCGACAAAATCCATGTACCGCCAACGCATCTCAAAGTTCTTTCTTCCCCATGGCCTTTTTCCATATGGGGAATCGACATGATTGGCAGGATTGAGCCCAAAGCTTCGAATGGACATCGGTTCATCCTAGTAGCCATTGATTACTTCACCATGTGGGTCGAAGCAGCGTCATACGCCAATGTAACCCGACAAGTGGTGGTCCGATTCATCAAAAACAATATCATCTGCCGTTATGGTGTTCCTAGCCAGATCATTACTAATAATGGATCTAACTTGAACAATGAGATGATGAAAGAGTTGTGCGCAAAATTCAAGATCGAACACCGAAACTCATCTCCCTACCGACCCAAGATGAACGGGGCAGTAGAAGCGGCTAACAAGAACATCAAGAAAATTATTCAAAAGATGGTTGTAACCTACAAATACTGGAATGAGATGCTACCATTCGTTATTCACGGTTATCGAACATCTATCCGCACTTCAACAGGGCCAACCTCTTTCTCTCTAGTATATGGCATGGAAGCAGTGCTCCCCATAGAGGTAGAGATCCCATCAATCTGGGTATTGATGGAAGCTAGGCTAACAGAAGCTGAATGGTGTCAAAGTCGACACGACGAACTGAATCTGATCGAAGAAAAGAGAATAACGGCATTATGCCACGGTCAGTTGTATCAACAAAGAATGAAGAGGGTGTTTGAAAAAAAGGTCTGACCTCGCATCTTCAGGAAAGGAGACCTTGTGCTCAAAAAGATACAATCATTTCTCACTGATTCCCGGGGTAAATGGACTCTGAATTATGACGGACCCTATGTGGTCAAGAAAGCTTTCTCAGGCGGCGCCTTGAGACTTGCAACCATGGACGGAGAGGAATTTTCCTACCCCACAAATGTTGATGTAGTCAAGAAATACTTCGCCTAAACTAATAAAAACGTCTCGGTGGATTGAAAACTCGAAAGGGCGGTCCAGGCAAAAATTAGAGACATGATCAAAAATCATCCCGGTGGATTGGAAACATCACAATACAATCTAGGCAAAAATTAGGGATAATGACAAGTAACTATGTTCAACAAATGGGCAAATCCCTCAGCAGCGGTTACAATATCCATCAGAAAACTCCAGTCAAGGTCATCTTCGACCGAAGCTCAGGATGCCCAGAATTCAAAGTTGGTAGAAGGATAGTGGTCGTTATGTTTCAATGTAGCCCTTTTCCCTTAAATTATAATTTTCTAACTTTGTAAATACTCCATGGAATCACGCGTTTAACAGATTTCCATCCTAACAATGAAATTTGAGCCCTTGTGCTTTTGTTTGCAATTCTTATTTGTTTTAGCTTTACAGAACGACGTTTCAACATGATTAACGATTCTTGAAATAAAACAAAAATGAATTTACTTGTTATAGTTTTTCTGCTTTAAAATAAAGATGCCAACTTCTTTTGACTGTTGAACATCGAAAGAACATCGATCGCTTCTCCCGAAGTAATCGAGCTTCAAAGTGCAGAATCAAGGTACTCCTTCTAAACCAGTGCACCTGAATGAAGGATCAGCTGTGTCAGAGACCATGCTTCATCTGACATCCCCGGCCGAGTTCTTATCTCCTAAGCCCAACCAACGGTTGTCCCCCACAGGGACTATCACTCCTAAGCAGGGCAGAATTGCTACTTTTGGACCAGCGATACCTCTTCGTCCCCCTCAGTGGCCGAGTATCCAGTTGTGTTCATCTATCAGTCTGTATGTCGCGTCAGCTTTGTCAGCATATACATATATACATCATGCATTAGTGATTTACATTCACATTCATATTGCATCACTATCACTCTAGTCGGTCTTGTCCCCTAGTGATAAAAGTCCTCTCAATCGAGTTGTCAGTTCTTTCCTCGTCAGGAAGTGAACCATCTAAACGATCTCGCCTCCAGTTTATTTCTGGATTGAAGTTGGCTCCTTGACCACTTTGATAACTTAAACCTCTGAAAAACCAGAGAACTTTCGACAAACATCATTCTTCGCCATTGAAGATGATATCCTCGCTTTCCCAGATTATGGAAAATCCCCAGAGAAAGCCTCTTAATTAGAGATTCGATAATGCAGCAGTTTTTCTCCGAAAAAACCGCTGACGAAAAGGTCATCAGCACCTCAAAATTGGATCACATCACATGGCATTTCTTCGAGAAGATCTCCGAGAAAGGTATGATGTAATATACCCAAGTAGAAAACAGCCTCTCAAGAGAATCATTTTCCCCGATAGAGTCAACAAATGGCGTCTCCAAATAGAGAAGTTTGTACACCTCTACAACTCAGACGACTGGGTTCCCCAGCAAGCCTGACATCAAATTTTTTCCGTCAAATGGCATCTCCCCAGGAAAATTCGGCGAGAAGTTTGAGGAAAACCGCTACACATAGTGTCCCTTGCCAAGAAAGTTTATTGACAAAAGAAACTTAGACCAGTTCCATGGTAGGAAACCGGGATCGAGGGGAAGTTTATTTCAGAAACTTAGACCAGT
The DNA here is from genome assembly GCA_022829125.1 of Lathyrus tuberosus. NCBI lineage: Eukaryota > Viridiplantae > Streptophyta > Magnoliopsida > Fabales > Fabaceae > Lathyrus > Lathyrus tuberosus. The sequence goes on from JALAZF010000247.1 coordinate 9,025,759, forward strand.
TCCTTGGTAGGAAACCAGGATCGAGGGGAAGTTTATTTCAGAAACTTAGACCAGTTCCTTGGTAGGAAACCAGGATCGATGGGAAGTTTATTTCAGAAACTTAGACCAGTTCCTTGGTAGGAAACCAGGATCGAGGGGAAGTTTACAAAAGAAACTAAGACCAATTCTTTGGTAGGAAACCAGGATCGAGGGGAAGTTTACATCAGAAACTGAGACCAGTTCCTTGGCTAAAGTCCAGGATCGAGGAGAAGTTTACCTTTTCTAAGCAACATTGCTTAGCAAAAGAAGAAGGATTCGTGAGCTGCCATTCTTAACCACCATCAAAATTTCGGGTATTCTGATATTTAATCCTCTTGCACCCCGAATGCCCGAATGCCCGAATACCTTCGCCATTCACACCTTCGTGTCCAAGAAGATTAAATAGGGGCATCTGTCATACCTCAAATTTTGACCACTTAGATTTCCCATCATTGGGCAAATCATCATCACAATATGGATGAATCATCATACCTCATCAGTCTCCTCAAAGATGATTGGGCATCCACTACAATCAAACTTAGGGTTTCAAGCCCTCTCAGAGCTTTAGACAAATGATCAATCAAGAAATGATATGATCTTCAACTTGTCTAACCTCTCAAACATCCACAATGGATCAAGAGGACTCCCACGGCAAGAATCAAGCACAATGTTACAGCATTCCAGGTGGATTAAGCCTTAAGATCGACAGTGTCACCAAATTAGGGTTTGGTCGACCAGGGCCTCCAGATGAAAATTTTCCTCTGGGCATGAGCCAATGCTTCAAAGCATAACCTAAGATACTCCATGGAACATCATAAACCCAATCATCAAGTCAATTTTGCCTCAGGGGATGCATTCATAAAAAATCAGGAATTAGGGTTTCTTGACCTAATTCACCCCTAAGTTGACTTTTGGGACAAAACATGAGCCAAGACCTCAAGGAAGGATTTGAGGGTCTCTAATACACCACATTGATCCATTTGTAACAATGGATTGATCCAAGAAGCTTGATTCACAAGTTTCAAGTTCATCAGAACCACTGTTAGGGTTTTGAGGAAAAAGTCAATTGTACCTTTGACTTTTGACCCAGACATGCTCCCAAACCTTGGGACATGATTCAATACACCCTATAACACCTATGAAATCAATCCATCAAGTTGGATTTAGGTCAAGGACTTGATTTCATAGAGGATCGCACAGTTTGGAATTCATCTGACAAAAAGTCAACTGTGCACAAAAGTAAACTTTGACTTTTTGAGATTTTTCACAATTATGGTTATTTAACCCTAAAATGATGTTAATGTGTGATTTGGATCATCATTCATCAAGGAAAATCAAGAAAAGTGGGATAACTTGTAAAAGGGGGTAACCATAAAAACTTAGAAAATTTTCTAAGTTATGGAACAAAGTGGCTAGGGTACCAACTTTGGAGGATCATAACTCCTAAACCATAACATCATTTTCCCCATTTAAATCTGGATTTGTAGCTCTCATGGCACTCTACAAAATCTTCAAACATAACTCATTTCAATTCCTCATGGGTTTTAAGTTATGGAATGGTCAAAATCACAAAAAGTGAAAATGTCACTTTTTTCCAACACTTAGTGAAATTTTCACTAAGTCAGAATCTGCCTTCACTTTTTTTCCAAATTTAGGGGAATTTTTCACTTGGATCCAAAAAGTATCAAAACCAACTATAATCAAACAGTTGTTGTATCATATGAGGGCTTTCCAAAATGGCCAAGAACTCCATCAAATTCCACTTGAGCCATGAGATGTGACAATGGCAATATGCCTTGCTGAACACTTATCCAAATTTGTGTATTTTGCTCGATTTTCCAAATTTGTGCAAATGACAAACACACTTATCCATCTGAACACCTCAGGGGGAGACCAAGAAGGGACAAACACTGATCCATCAGCCTCCCAAGTCTTTGGAACCAAAAGTAGCATGTCAAACCTAGAAATGCCTAAAAGAGGGACAAGACTCCAATTTTGGTTTGGAGCATTTAATGGATGCACCAAGGTGGCATGGACTGAGCCATTTCCAACTGAATTCAGTCAAGACTTATCCAAGACCAAGGGAACCAGCAGCCTGTGCCCTAACCTCTAGTCAATGGCTAGAGGAGACTTGGATTCCCATTGATCAACATTGGCCAAACCTCTGCAGCAGTTTCCATTCACTATTGCTTGTAAAAAAAACCTGCTCCACTATAAATAGAGCTCATTTGTGCTCAGTTTGAGTACACCAAAGCCATCAAACCGATGCTTTCCTCAAAATCACCTTCTCACCTCCAAATTAGCCTTCCAAAGCAAGTCACCATCGGGTTTTGAGTTTGAGAGCAATTCCAATCAAACCAATCACACACACACCTCATAAACATCATATAGAGGTGATCCAAACACTCACAAGTGACCTGTAACACCAAAATCACAAAGTCACCTCTCAAAACCTCAAAATAGGAGTTTTGTGCATTTTTCAAGCCATGTCTTGATTCAGTCACTTTCCAAGCCAGATAAAACCTCAAACACACTCCAAATATCATCTTTGAACTGTCCCAAATGGTTCCCCACATCTGGAACACCATTTGAGAGAGTTGCTATTTTGGCCACTTTTGCCCCTTTTGCAAGAAAGAGCTCAAACTTGTTCCTGAGGTTTCCAGCTGATTCCAACCATCCTAAAAGCTTCTAAGAGATCATCTGAGGGTGTCCAAAGCATCAAATCATTTCTGGAATAAGGTACTTGGCAGATTGCACAAAAGTTCAAAAAAGAGGTAAGCATCACAACTTGAATTCTTTGAATCATGCTTTCCTTTGATGTCCACTGATCATGCATCTCTTATACATGTTATATGTGTTGTGTTTGCACCAATTTATCATGTAATTCATACCTGTACCAAGAGATAGCACAGAAAATGCAAATCATGGCCTATTTCAAAATCACTATCGGGTTTTTCAATAGGAGCATGATCTGAAAAAAAAAAAAACACCACCACCATTGGATTCCTTGTGAAATTCTAGGCATGATAGACCTAAATTTTGTCCCAATCCATGGAGAAATGAGAAAGTTATGGCCTTCACGTTTTTAACCAAAATCTTGCCTTGCCTTGCCTTGGGCCAGGCCAAAAACAAGGCAAGCCTTGTATATTTGTGGTTATGTTTCAATCAACGGATGTATCATCACTCCAGTGGTAAGGCGCGCGCCCAGTACACAAGAGGTCTGGGGTTCGAATCCCCCTCGCCCCAGATCCTCTTTTTTACCACTTTTTCATATTTTATTATTTTTCTTATTATTTTTAATGATTTGAAAAATTAATAACTTTCTCAATTTTAATTATTTTTTATTGGTTCTTTTTGCAAAAAATCACAAAAATGTTGAAATATTTTATTCCACAAAAAAAATCAAATTTATATTATTTATTTAATATAATTAGTATTTTTGTGAATAAATTCATTTTTAATTGTTTTTAAACATTTAAAAGTGAATATTTATCTTGAAAATCAAAACCAAATGAGTTTTAATTCATCTTGTGATTAAAACCTCATTTTTCAAACCTTAAACAAAAATCACAAGTGGTTTATTCAAACTCATTTGGTATTTATATCATTTTTATTGATTTTCTTTAAATATTTACTTTTAAAGGAAAACAAATTTAGGGTTTCTTTAATTTTCACCCTAATAAATATTTTTCAAACACTTTGGGCCTCTATTAGAGTGTAAGACCCAACCCTTTTTGAAAACCAAAATGATTTGGGCCTCAGTGTATTGTATAAGTCCCGACACCATCAAAAATTTCGGCGCGATCGTCGCCTTTTTAACAAAAACCTTGGGCCTCTCCTTGAGCTGTAAGCCCCACCACTTGTACAAAAATAAGCCTTGTGGGCCTCTAATAGAGTATAAGACCCATCCCTTGTAGATAAAACCTTTTTGGGCCTCAATGCATTGTATAAGACCCAGTACATTAAAGAAATCTCGGCGCGATCGTCATTTTTCAAACAAAACCCTTTGGGCCTACCCTCGTGTTATAAGCCCCATTCCTTTTCTTTAAATCACCTTTGGGCCTCTTGAGAGTGTGTAAGACCCATCCCTTTGTACAGAAAACCTTTTTGGGCCTCAGTCACTTGTATAAGTCCTTGTACAAATTCAAAACAACAGTGCAAGCACTGATAAAACATTGGGCCTCTCCTTGAGCTGTAAGCCCCAACAATCATTTCAAAGCACTTTCTCCTTTGATTTAGAATATAATATTGTTATCAAAAGTTTCTTTGTTGACCAACTAACAAAACAGCATGGAACCTCTACAACCGAGTAAGTGTTTACCCGCTTTCTTTACCCGCTTTCATATATATATATAACTGTATTGTTGGGCTGCTCACTGTAAGTCTTCTTTCACAAACTTTTATATACTTGTCAAATATCAACTGTGTAATACTAGTATAGCTATTTAGAGTTTTCCCCAGCAACTACGTCTAGCACTAGGTAAAGCCCTGTTGGTCACTCTTAAATACAAACAAAACTAGATCCCCATAGGATTTCTAGATACAATCTTCCCTCCTCTTGGGGTTAAACAATATGGAGACGTGAAAGGCAGCATTCTCGGTGAACCCTTTCTCAGACTGTCACCCTTAGAAATTGTCAAAGAAACTCTAACTCCCCAGAGATGATCTTTTCTCCGTGAATGGCATCTCTTGAGTTTCTTCCAAATTCTTGGACTTTCCTGGCATGATCTATTCTCGGTGAATAGCATGTCTTGAACTTCTCGGGGTTTGGGGACCCACAGGCTTCCTAAAAGCATCCCCACCTCCTCTTAGGCGTTGTACAAGGACCCTTCGGCTTCTTAAAAGCTCTTGTCCCTTCTCTTGGGCTTAGTACAAGGACCCAGAGACCTCTACAGCTATAGGAACAGAACCTAGTCATCAATTTGCTAGAGCTATCTTTCTGAGTTAAGCGTCAGACCTGTTAAAGGGTTGACCTTCATCCCTTAACATACCAGTCTTCTCTTGGGCATCATACAAAGATCACTCACTATCTGAGAATCGATTTCTCAAAACACCAGTAGACTTGGACAGTCTCAATACCCTTTGGATTTCCCATTTCCTTAAAGAACAGGAAATAACCCTGATCCTCTAATCAGTACCAAAGCACAACAATACCTTTAATCTTTCCTTCATAAGAACTGATTTTCTCTTTTATCCAATATATTGGACCTGTCACTAAACTGAAACAGTCACCAACATATCTAGCCTCCTCTTGGCCTTTGTACAATGATTCTCCCCAGTGGAGCTAACCTTTTCAGACTCTCCTGTTGAGTCACCTTTTAGCCTCCATCTCGGGCTTCGTACGAGATACTAAAACACTCTCTTATTGAGCATAAAAGACTCTCTTGTTGAGTCAATCCCCTTTTAGCCTCTACCTCGGGCTTCGTACGAGATACAAAAACACTCTCTTGTTGAGTATAAAAGACTCTCTTGTTGAGTCAATCTCCCTTTAGCCTCTATCTTGGGCTTCGTACGAGACATCAAATCACTCTATTGTTGAGTATAAATGACTCTCTTATTGAGTTAAACCTTTTTAGCCTCCGTCTTAGGCTTCATATAAGACAGATAAAAAACTCTCTTGTTGAGTCAAAACCTTTTTGCCTCCGTCTTGGGCTTCGTACAAGACACATAAAAAGCACTCTCTTGTTGAGTCAGTTACTTGCTAGTGCTCTCTTGTTGAGTCAACCCTTTTAACCTCTACCTCGGGCTTCATACAAGACAGATAAAAAGCATCCTCTTGTTGGGTCAATAGCCTCCTCTTAGGCTTTGTATAAGGAAAACCCCGGTTGAGCCAATCAACCTTTTGGCATCAAATTTGTGCCGTGCTCACAGCATACAAACATCAACAACTCCTTTTCCTTCATCTAAATTGATGTAAGCGGCAAGCCTCTGGATTATTTGCATCCACGCCACTGTCCCTCTTTTAGCATGAGAAATTCCTAAGGAAAGATGGCATTGCTCTACATTGAGTTAAAGTCTTCTCCTTCAGGTTAAAAATCCCCTATAAAGGAAATTATGGCATTGCTGGGTTCACATATCCCAGTTAAAGTAGTTCTCCTTTATAATCATTCACCCAACAGTTGGGATAAACAGACCAAATATCCCCCTTTAGAGATGACAAATTCTCTCTAATCACAAACCATTTTGCTTCACGTCTTGGGCTTTGAACAAGACGCCAAAACGACCTTTTTCCTCCCATAGAATAGAAGGAACTACGATCGCTCTGATTTCCCTGTCTCGTTAAATGGGAATACTTAGGCATAATATTATAAGAATCTTAGTGAGCTTACTAATCAAAAACCCAAATCCAGTATCCCCATATATCAACCCAAAAGCACCATGTCCTAACACCTTACCAAAAACCTCACAAATAATCCCGACACTGTGTTCTTAACAAAATAACATAAGAGAGACCCACAATCTCAATAGCATCTATAAACCAACAGTCATCTGTTTAAACTCAGTATGCAAGCAGGGTTAATTGGAGACATCTATTTCCCTTCCTTAATCAGCTTCAATAGGATAAAAAATGAATCGAACTGTAGTACCCCAAAGCGATAGTGCTTCGTAACCACGTAAAATTTTGCGCTAAATGGGTGCCACACGGGAAAGACAATACTTTCACGACAATCGGTCGTTCAACATCGATACTTGCGCACGGGTACCTCGACTGATTCGGTGGACTTCCAAGTTAGCTTAGTCGGGATTCACTCCCTATAAGCGTTTCCTGGATATGCCACCACTTATCTTAATGTTCTCTCAAACTTTCCACAAGCGTATTAATCGCATTCCCAATTGACAGAAAATTAAACATGGGTATCGAGTGGTATGACAGTAAATATATGTATATATATATAGTATAGAAAATACCAAATAACCTAGACCTCTTAGGAACTCTAATCCTAAAGCGTCCCCAGCAGAGTCGCCATTTTTCTGTAGTGTGCAATTTTTGCCGGTGACGCGACCACCTTACCGCAATGGTTGGAATTGGGTGCTACTTTCTGAATTCTTATTTATCCTATGAAGTTGGAAAGGAAAGGGAAGATATCTAAAACTAACCTTGCACGCAAATATTTTCTTTAACAAATGCTAAGAGATTAGGGGTTCGCGGTCAGATTATACAAAGGGAAGTTGTCAATTACCCAACATATATATGGTTATCCCTAGATTTTTTGGCATGTTTCTCTATTATCTACTTACTGGTGTTTATCTATTATAAATTGGGAAATTTTCTCCTTTGGGAATTTTGAGAGAGTAATTTTGTTGTTTTCGAGTTTTTTTGATGTTTTTGGTAAGGTACTGGACCTAAAGTTTTTGATTTGTGTGCTCGCTAAGATTTCACAATCTTATGCCAACGTATTCCCGTAATGATAACAGGGAAAGATGTTTGGTGTCTTGTTTAAAGCCCAAGATTGAAGCTAAAGGTTATTTGTGTCTTGTTCAAAGCCCAAGATTGAAGCTAAAGTTTTGACTGAGAGAGAATTTGTCATCTCTAAAGGGAGGTATCTCATCTGTTTATCACAGTTGTTAGGATAATTGATTATAAAGGAGAATTACTTTAACTAGAATGTATGGAATCCAACAATGCCATAATTTTCTTTATAAGGGATTTGTCCTGGAGGAGGAAACTTTAACTCAATGTATAGCAATGCCATTTTTCCTTAGGAGTCTTCCATGCAAAGAGAGGGACATTGGCTTGGATGTAAATAATCCAGAGGCTTGCCACATACAGTAATTATATGAAAGAAGGGATTTACCAGGATAAAGAGGGACCATGGCTTGGATTTTTGAATCAACAAGTGTGCCACTTACAGCAGTTATCTGGGATTGTTTTTTTTATTATTTGTTTTGATGTGTGGTGTACAGAGAAATGTACTCCTATAGAGAGAACTTTTGATTTTCTCTGAGGGTATGTTGATTTTTGTGTGCCTTGATCAAAGCCCAAGGTTGAAGCTAAAAGGTTGATTCTGTTTAGGGAGTTTTATATCTGTCTTGTACAAAGCCCAAGATTGAGGTTGAAAAGAATTGACTCTTCCGGGGAAAGTTTTGGTCTGTCATGTACAAAGCCCAAGATTGAGGCTAAAAAAGAATTGGCTCCACAGGGGAGAGGTTTTATCTGTCTTGTACAAAGCCCAAGATTGAGGCTAAAATTGTTGAGGGAATAATCATTGTACAAAGCCTAAGAGGAGGCTGGTTGGGGAATTTCTTATATGAAGCCTAAGAGGAGACTGGCTTCTGCTGAGGATTTATTGAGATCCAGAGACAAGTCCAAATTGGGGGATCAACTCTTACTGAGGAGTGAAGAAGAGTTGAAATATCAGATGCCTTGAGGTTCTAATTTTCCTGAGGGCTTATTGATCATAATTTGACCCTAGCTGGGGAATTTATAATGGAAGCTTAAAGATTGAGTTTTGTTAACCTTTGGAGGTTTTAACTCTGCTGGAAATTGATGAAGTGATCAGGATTTCTCCTTTTCCTTTAGGAGATTTGAGGGTTTCTTTGAGATCCAAGAGGAGATGAGACTTTCCAAGTCTACTGGTATGAAGAGGTTAACTCTTAGTTAGAGGATGATCTTTGTATGATGCCCAAGAGGAGGTTGATGTTTTAAGGGATGAGAATCAACCCTAAACTGGTCTGATGTTCTGAAATTCTAACTCTCTGGAGGATTGAACTAGCAAAAGGCGACTAAGTTTTGTCTTATATCTGTAGGAGGTCTTTGGGTCCTTGTACTAAGCCCAAGAGGAGACTGAGAACTTCTAAGAAGACTGAGGGTCCTTGTACAAAGCCCAAGAGGAGGCTGGGGATGCTTTTAGGAAGCCTGTGGGTCCAAACCTGAGAAAAGTTCAAGGAAGGTTTCACTGGGAATAATCCTTTCTTTACTGAACAATTCCAGGGTTTGAAGAAATTCAAGAGAGGTTTCACCGAGAATTAGTCCTCTTTGGGGAAATGAATTTCTTGTACAAATATTTCTAAGTTGTGACAGTCTTGAGAAAAGTTTCACCGGGAATAATGCCTTTCTCTGTTCCATATTGTATAAGCCCAACAGGAGGCAAAACTGTATCTAGAATTTCCTATGGGGAACTAGTTTTGACTGTGTTGAAAGAGTGACCACTGGTTTGATCTAATCCTAGACCTAATTTGCTGGGTAAAACTCTAAGCAAGCATATACAGGCATACATATACAGATGAAATATATAAGCAAGTATGTAAAAGAAAATGGTAGAACTTACAGTTGTGCAAGCTCCAGCATAGTAACCACAACTGTATTGTTAGTTACTCAAGAAATTGAAGAAATTTTTGACACAACTATGAATTTGAATCTAAATAAAAAAAAGAAATTGTTGTAAATGGAAGTTTGGGGCGTATACTTAAATAGAGGCCCAGATGAATTCTTTTGAAAAGGCGACGATCGCGTCGTAGTTTGAAAACCATAGAGGGACTTATACAATGAATGAGGCCCAAATTTATTGTATTTATAAAAGAGGTGGGTCTTACACTCTATTAGAGGCCCAAGGTTTAGTTTTATACAAGAGATGGGGCTTACAGCTCAGAGAGATGCCCTGATAAAAAACAACGATCGCACCGTTATTTGAAAACTGTATTGGGGCTTGTACAATGACTGAGGCCCAAAAAATGGTTTATTTACTAAGGGATGGGACTTACACTCTATCAAGAGGCCCAAAAATGTTTTTATACAAAAGTTAGGGCTTAGACTCAAAGAGATGCCCAGATGAACATTTTTTTAAAAATGGCGATCGCGCCGAGATTTTTAAAATCGTATCGGGACTTATACAATGACTGAGGCCCAAAAAATTGATTATTTACAAAGGGATGGGACTTACACTCTATTAGGAGGCCCAAAAGTGTTTTGAAAAATGTTTGTGAGGGTGAAAATAATAAAAACCCTAATTTGATTGAAAAAATGCATTTTTATTTGGATAAAATCATTTTTTTTAAATGATTAAAATTATCAAACATGTGTGAAAAACAAGTTGTGATCTTGGATAAATATTTGAAAAAATATATATTTCATTCATAGAATGATTTGAAAACCATTTGAATTTGACAAATCAAGTGAAAAAATTTATTTAAATGTTTAAACACAATTAAAAAGGAATTCTTTTCAAAAAAATTCAAAATATATTAAATAAATAATATCTTTTTGATTTTTTTGTGGAATAAAATACTTTAACATATTTGTGAATTTTGAAAAAAAAAATCATTCAAAAATAATTGAAATTGAAAGAGAAATTAATTTTTGAAGTTATTTAAGAAATTATGAAAAATGTGAAAAAATAAGTGGTAGAAAAGAATGGGATGGTCCTCCCAAGGTTTGAACCCACGCCCTTGGGGTGGAGGGTTTAAAACTATACCAACTGAGCCAGGTGCATTGGTTGATAGAGAATGGGAAGAGTGAATAATATAGGCAACCTTCTTTTGAAAAAATGGTTAAAAAATACCAAAAGGTCTGGGGCGAGGGGGATTCAAACCCTAGACCTCTCGCTCGCTACACACACACAAATACTAGTGTTTCCACTAGGGCGTAATGCCAATTCAAACATATATTAGCAACTGAATAATATATACTAAAACTATGTTTGATTCTGAAGAATGGCACCATGGCCATCACCTTCATCTTCATCATCTTCCTCAAATCGTATCTCCATTAATACGCGACCATTTTGGATGATTCAAAAACGAAACTTGTCTATTTTTGAACGAGGAATTGAATGGCATTAATCAATTTTATTAAAATTCAAATAATTGAAACAAAATGGTTTGAAATCGTATGAACCCTAAAAATAGAATTTAAAATGAAATTCATATGTACAAGATATGAAGCAATTAATTGAGGGAAAATGATCTATGAACTATCAGAAATGCATTGGTAACTTGAAAGGACGTTTATGATGCATGAATTAATGAGTTCTATTTTGAGGAAGCTAACCTTGCAAGTGAGAATCAAAGTCTCTGTTAGAGATGTTACAGATGTGTTCTGATGATCTGGATAGCTTCCTTGACCCTCAAGGATGGTGTTCCAATGTTGAGACTGGATTGAAACCTTCTGAATCACTTGACATGACTCAATCTGCAGCTTTGAGGCAAAATTGAGCAAGAGGATGGTGACTTGAAGATTTTGATGTTACAAATTGAATGTAAGGGTTTAGATCACTCCTATATGTTGTATATGAGGTGTGTGAACCATTGGTTTGAGTTGAATTGGTCTCCAACTCAAAACCCGATAGTGCCTTCTCAAGAAAATGGAGTTTTTGTGTTTAAGAAGGAAATGAGAGAAAGCTATGTTGTAAGTTGCTTTGGTGTGTTTGTAAACATCAGAAGAGAGCTCTATTTATAGGTGAATAGATTTGTCAAGCATGAACAGTTGAAACTTGAAGGATAAGAACTGAATTCAATGGTCTTGGCTTGGCATAATTGCTTCTTACACAAGATACAATAGCAGTCCCAAATAGCTCAGCTATATATTGACTAAATCCATATTCTACAGACCTCTGAAATGTTGTTTATTAGAGCATCTTGACTACAAGGGATATGAATCTTGAATATGCACTATTTGCTCATAATTGCCTTTGAAATTCAAGGCTTACATGACAAAACTTCATCATTCTCATGAGATTTTTCCTTGGCTCTTTGGCACAATCCTGCAGGTTTGTGAGGAGTCACTATGATCACATTGAATTGGTTTGGCATAATCATCATTGCATTTGACTCAAAAATCGTCACTTATAAGAAAACATCCAAACTGTCATGAAAACAGTTGCAGCAATTCCTCTTGTGGCAGCCATAGCTCTTGGCTCAAGTTAAGTTGTTTCATGCCAATGATCTCTTTGGATTGTTGGCAACATGTATAACAACTTTGATGTTTACATTTGAGATTGATTCTTCTTGTAACTAGGTGTAAACATCTCCCAAGTTTTGGTGTTTTACCTAAAATCTATCTTGGACATAATTTTCTCTAAGTGTTGGAAAAAGAAGCATTTTCATGTTTTAATGATTTTGATTCAACCATAACTCAGAATCCATGATGATTTAGAACGAGATGTAGTTGACATATTTGAAGTATGTCATGTGAACTTCCATTTGAGCTTTGGATGAAAGCAAATGGCTTTGTGGTTTGGGAGTTATGCCCTTGCAAAATTGGTACCAAATCACTTTTGTTTCATAACTTAGAAAATTTTAAGTTTTCTGTGGTTGCCCCTTTTGCAAGAAACCTCACTTTTATTGATTTTTCTTGATGAATGATGATAAAAATCATGCATTAACATTGTTTTTGACTTAGGGGAGCCATGTTTGTGAAAAATTCCAAAAAGTCAAACTTGATTTTAGGCACAGTTGACTTTTTGTCAGATGAATTCCAAAGTGTGTGATCCTCTATGAAATCAAGTTCTTGACCTAATTCAAACCTAATGGATGGATTCCATAGGTGTTTTAGGGTGTCTTGAATCATGTCCCAAGGTTTTGGAGCATGTCTTGGTCCAAAGTCAAAGATACAGTTGACTTTTTCTTCAAAACCCTAATTGTGGTCCAGATGAAATTGAAACTTGTGAATCAAGCTTCATGGATCAATTCATTGTTGTAAATGGATCAATATGGTGTATTTGAGGCCCTAAAATAATGTCTTGAGGTCTTGGTTCGTGTCTTGCCTCAAAAGTCAACTTAGGGGTGAATTAGGTCAAGAAACCCTAATTCTTGATTTTTTTATGAATGTCCCCCTTGAGGTTGTTTTGACTTGATGATTGAATCCATAAGGTCCCTTTAAGCTTATTGGATCAAGTTTTGAGGTATTGGCTCATGCCCAGATGAAAATTTTCATATGGAGGCCTTGGTCGACTAAAACCCTAATTTGGTGACACTGACGATCTTGAGGCTTGATCAGCTTGAGATGTTGCACTCTTGTGCTTGATTCTTGATATGGGAGACCTCTTGATCATTCATGGATATTTTGAGAGGTTATACAAGCTGAAGATCATGTCATTTCTTGATTGATCTTTTGTATTAGTGTTCTGAGAGGGCTTGAAACCCTAATTCTTGATTGTAGTGAATGCTCAACAATCCTTGAGGAGATTGATGAGGTATGATGATACATCCATATTGTGGTAATGATCTTCACAATGATGGGAAATCTTGTGGTCAAAATTTAGGGTATGACACTTAGTCACTTGAAAAATCTACACTTTAAAAAGTGTTTACAAAGATGTGTACATGAATTGCTTCTAAACAAGCAAATGATACAATTGAAATACAATAACACAAAAATGTTTCTAGCAAGATATGAGCAACAACTCCTTGCTATTTTACAAAACTATCTTAAGAATATTCAAATGATCAATTTAGATTTCAATCAAGTTCCTCATACTTTGATAAATTTATGAAATTTGCAATTTATGGTGAAGAAATGGAGTAAGAGGTATGGAATTTTAATTAGTACTTGAGTTATGATAGGAATTGAAATAAAGGAAAAAATAAATTGATAGAAAACATAGAAACGGTTCACCATAGATTTTCTATGAATTATAAGGGATGATAACTCTTATTGAAGATCATCATAAGAAATTTTGTTTTTTTATAAGATCAAAACGTTGTCCAACCTAAAATCAAAGAAGAAAAGCTTTCAAATTCATACAATGTGATTTTGTTTTAAAAACAATTCAATTTGGCATTTTTATTCATGATTTTTTCCTATTTATAATTATAATAGAAACTTGGTGATTTACAATAGACAAAGAAAAACTCATGAAAATGTTATAAATTCAGTCCATTATCCTAGCAATAATTGCTTGAAATGTAGGTCAAACATTCTATATTGCTTTGAGTGGCTGCAATGTTTATACTTTGAATTCATCACTAAATGGATGAATAATGACAATTTTTAATCACTTTTAAGAAGGCAACTTAACATATCTCTATCTCCCCCTCCCTTTGTCTCTTTTTTACTTCAACTCATTATTTGCATGGAAATTTAATAACTCTCGTCCATTAAAAGTTTAGAAATTTTAAAATAGTTTAAAAACACGCCTATATTAAAATTAAGTGTTTTGATTCTAAATTTGACAGTTTTGCCCCTAATATATTTTATTACAACATGACTACATAAAAAATTATAATGGGAAATCAAGTCCATGTGTTAGGCCTTCTCCATAAGTTTGGATCAAAATGACAAGTTGTGGACCATTTTCTCTCAATTGACCATTTGCTTCTAGACTATTTCTTATTGCACTCTATATATTTCTACCGCACCGTACAAAATTCCACTAAGACCCCCAGCTTCCAGAAATATATTACCGAACACACCTTTTACACACTCAACGAAGACAATTATGAGAGGCGCTCTATATGTTTGGTTTAATATGTTTTAGAGATGCATCACCGGAACAAGTCGTAGTTAGATATCCCAAAAAACACCAAAAACACATAACATAGATAATAAACTTTCCAAAATGCAATTGATATTTATAACATAAAATGATCATTATAATGATGATTTCAACATAAAATTAAATATTACATTTCAATATCTCGGTGGATGCTTGCACATCTTCAGGATATCTTTAACCGATCTTTGTAGTGTCGCTTCCAACTCGATTGGAACTTTCTCTTCGAAACCAAAATACGTATCCCACATAGCCCTAACATCCGCTCGATTCTTGAGCTCAAATTTGCAGAACATGATGTTCCCTTCGTTATCAACCGAAGGTGAACGGTACTTGAGCTTCACAATCCTTCATTTGTGAAAGCTCCAAGGATTTGACTAAATTTTGGTAAAACATAATGTTGTGAAAGATGTTCCAACATGAAGAATTTTTCCCCAGACCAAAGCTGTCGAATGGAATGTCCTAACATGAAGACTCAACATCTGGACAAATACAGCAGGTTGTTTTAATTCTGTTCGAAGATTCAAGGCGCGATTAGCAGTGGATAAAGGAAAGAAGATCTGAAGCCCAAGACAGAAGACTATAAAAGAAGACTTAGACCTAGGGCTGAATAACTAATCCTTATGTAAACTTTTGTAAAGTAGAAAATAGGGTTTAGGGTTTTAAGAGTCGTAGGACTTTCTTGTGCTGTAAGTCTCCCTTTGTATTGGTTTAATACATTGTGGTAGACATAGATGTATGTACAGATTCAGAAACCTGTAGGTAATGAATTGTATATTGTTCTTGGATGAAGCTTTGAAGCAAATCCAAGTTGTGTTGTTAGTCGAGAATGCTTGGCTGAACTTTGCATTGAAAGAGGTGTCTTTCAAGTAGGATGATGCAGTTACTATCGATTGTAACTGTTAGATATCACAGGTTATGATTTAGGGAGTGAGATGGGTTTCTCTTATGAATTAGATATGACTTCTAATGAGAAAGTTTTCATTGGGTAGTGATAGATAAACCAGAGGTTGTTTGCTGTAAACCATAGGTTGTTTATATAAAACTATACTACTGATAGTGGATTCTTCTTCCTGGCTTGGTAGCCCCCAAATATAGGTGATTTGCACCGAACTGAGTCATCATATTCTGTGTTGTTTATTATTGTGCAATTTACAGTTCATTATTGATTAACATGTCGTAACAGATGTTGAAACATCTGTTATGAATCTGTTATTGATATTCAGTGTATCAGTTTATTTATTCTGCCCTTGTTTTAAAGTTATGCAGAGAACAATGTCGTGACATGTTGTTAGGACATCTGCTATCTGCTATGCCAGAATTTTAATTGGTATCAGAACCTGGTTTCCTGTCTGTTTCTGGATGAGATCTTGGGAGATAATTTCTGGTGATTTAAATAAGGAATAGTTTATTGAGATCAGACCATTCACTCTGACATACTCAAGGGTATTAATGGATGAGATGGATGTTCTAGATCAAAGGTAACAACTACTGATGGTTGTTCAAGTTTTTTGATGAGTTTCTATAGCAACTGCAAGAGGAGTGGCTAGTTCTCTGTATGGTGTCTTATAAGATGTTTTGACATCTTATTGGGCATGTTAAAGATGTTCTTTGGTGGTTCCTCTGCATATGTTTCTGATGGAAGAAATCTGGTATTTATGTGATTCTGAAGTTGTGATAGAAGAAAGATGGTGGAAGATCTTGATTGTTGGCTTCTATTCTTGAAGATATCAGCATCTATGAAAGCTTTAGTCGTTCCAAAGTCGGGAGAAATGGAATGGAGAGAGTTGTTGGTTGATGTCTGTTATGTTGACTTGGTACTTGGAAGTTTGGTTCCATCTTGTATCTTGAAGTCAGTTTGAAGAGAAGGTGAGTTGAGATCGTGTTTATCAAATTCATGATCGATGAATTTGGTAAATATTCTTTTCGACAAAGTTGCCAAAGATACTTGAGCTTTCACTCAAGTCTACTCATAAAGGCATCTCTAGTCGTTTTTAAGAGCTCTTTTAGAAGTATAATCTGGTTCTCATGCTGAAGATGGATTTTTGAAGTTCTCTGGTGCTGATGGATGTTATTCAACTTGGAGATAATGGGAGGTGATTTATTTTCACCATTCATGATTTGTAAGAATTCTATTAGCAAAGGAAAGTCATAGGCAGGTTCAGTCAAGGGTGACAGACTTGATGTCTCAACATGTTATTTGACTAGAAAGATGTTGACACAAAAATTCATGATTTGCATTGATATTTGGTAGATCATATATCCTACAGGATGTATGGTTTTGTGGATAATGATTAAAGATCAATCGCTATTTCTGGAATTCATAAATATTTAATTGATTATCCTTGTATTTTGGATTACAAGATTATTGGTGACAAGTTGGTACATCAGGAAGTGCAACATCTCTAGTTGCATCTGCTCAAGGATCTGTTCTTTGGAGAATGGATATAGTCAAGATAAGGAACTGATGTTCTATCAGATGTTGAAACATCTTGACAATGGAGTATGTGCAGAATCTTGCTGATTCAAGGAGTGGATCTCTGGAGCAAAGGAGATGTAGTTAATGATCTTGGTACCATACACGTGTGTGGTAGGATCTGTCTTTTTTCTGGTGTTGCAAAGGCACGTAATCTGACTAGAAAGTTTCCTGGCAAGAAACTTGGCTAGAATGTAGTGCTGATGGAAGTGAAGATGAAGATTTTTTTTGGATCAGTTTATTTCTGATCTAGGTGCATTGGAGTGCAGCAAGTGTGTTCCTGTCTCTACTCTAGGAGCATGTGATCTTGCTCATCATGAAAGTCAAGGATAAGTGGCAGTTATCTCTGACCTTCTAAAGAAGTCTCTACTTAACAAAAGCGGGATTCCTTTTGTAAAGATCTCGTGTGACTAATCTCTTCTGAAGAATCAAGCTTTGGCATGTTTGGTTTCTCTGAAGATGAGGTGGTTGTTGTAGTACAGTAAAGCATGATGGAGGTTGTCTACTCGAACTTGATATCATTAATCAAGTCTATGAGAACATGGAACTCTTGTTCTGTTATAGGGATGAGGTTCTTCTAAGTGGCAGAATGAAAGACTGAACTCTCCAACTGGATGTCTTATCAGATGTTCTGACATCAAGCTGAACTTCAGGGTCTTAGTTGATGTTATGGCACATCATTTTAAGATAAATTAATCTTCTCAGTATGATGGGTGTTGATGTTCAAAAAGGTCTATCTCATACAGTTTGCGGGAGCTGCAAGAAGGAGTAGATGTTACATGTTCGAGTCTTGGTGTATCTAAGATGGCTTGCTATGGAGTAGGTGGAATATGTAACTTGAAGATCAGGTTTCATTGGTGGATCACTGGATCTTTTGGAGCCCCTGAAGAAAGTTGAGATTAACCAAACAGTGGCATTTGGTTGATCTCTAATGTGAATTCAAGCAGTATGCTTGGAACTAATTACTCTTGTGCAGAAGGGTAGTTGGTTGAAAATCAAAGGAGGTTCTGGTTCTGTTCATATCTTGGAGCTTGTGGTAGAATCCCTAAGTTGCTTATGGAAGATTACCTTCTTTTGGGAAATATATGAGAGTTTATTTCTTTCTTTGGTTGTCTGGAGTTCTTATAGATCAAGCTGGCGGAGTTGTGTTCTCTGAAGATTCTCAGTTGGATTACTATGCAGATGGTAAGTCCTGTTGTTGTTGTGTCAAGAACCATAGTGTATGGTGTATGTGATATGATCAGGATGTCCTAACTGATGTTAGAACATCATCATACTGTCTGGACTTGGAGTTCAGATTGTGGAAGCTGATATTCGCCAGTTGAATCAGAAGTGTTCTAACTTATCATACGGGAGAATGATGAAGTAAAGTCTATCTTGGATCATGGGGTGTTTATCTGTAAGTTTGACTCTTGTTGAGGTCAGAATGCTTGTGGAGAGGTGGTTTCTTCAGCTACAAGTAACTCTAGAAAGAAGTGTATCAGTTTGGTGCTTGTGAAGCAAGTAAGCTGAGGATTTCTAGAGCATGTATTTGATGTTTTTTCAAGTGTGAATGACATCTGGGCTAGCTAACAAACTAAGAGATTATGTATGTCTCTTTAAGGAATGTGAATCATTCCAAATTCAATTGGATTTGTTCTCAAGGAACAAGGATATCTATGGCTGTAAAATTCAAGGTGGATTTGTACAGGGTATGGATGGGTTCTGGATGAGAGGGATCAATGGTGATTTTGGTCTCAATCTAAGAGTTTGTTGGTTATTGTACAAGGATGTGATCCTGGTATTCTCTCACTATATGAGCATGAAGTTGGTCATGTGATATCATGTGGTGATTTTGGGTGTTTCTTGTTGGAAGAAGCATTATTTATAAAAGATAGGGGGATAACTCCTATATGTTGGGTGTACTATTGTGGAACATAGATTGCTTGAGGATCAAGCAGTGAATGAATGCGTTCACCAGGTGTGTTGGACAAGGAGTGAGCTCTTGAAGACATAAAGATATGTCTTATGTTTTCCATTCATTCTAAAGTGTTCTTCTTGCAAAGGAGCACTTGTTATCTTTGACAGGGGGAGTTGGACTTCTTTCTAGGACCTGTTGTTTCAGTAGTGCAGTTGGTTATCAAGATTGTTTTTATTTTCAAGCAGTTTATGATAAGATACCTCTGGAGAGGCTGTAATGTCAGACAAGATGTCATGACATTGTGTTATTGGTATAGTTCTGGGTGGACTTGACTGGTTGATCTTGGTTCTGTCATTGAGATGTCAAAGGATTGAACCAGCATGGCACAAGCTTCTTGGGAGTGTCCTAAGAATCATTGTCTTTATCTGGGAGAATTTATTTTTCTTTGCAGATTGGAAGATCCTTGGTTCATTTTTTAGGAAACTGATAAAGTATAATAGGGTGTCAGGACATTGCTCAGAATTTGTTTAAGCTAAAGACAATAAAAAGGACGGTGGTTTCAAGTACATGTCAGAAAAAGTGGAAGCTTTCAAAACTAACTTGGCCAGTGGTCAATATTCCATTCATTGACTAGTGATTTGTCTCTTCCAATGGATTATCACTTCCTATGTAGCTTCTTCAGTATTTAAGGAGGTTCTTGGTGCTTGAGTTTCAGAACATCTTGTTGAGTTAAGATCTAATGGGTTTTATCCGTGTTTGGGTGAGCACAATCTAGGTATGAGTCTGTATTGGTCATTTTTGCCAATTTTTGGCTAAAAATGAGGGAGAATGGTTACTTGTTGCTGCTTACTGTTGTGAGTTATATGTGTGCATTTGTGTTGTTGGTTTGCAAAAATGTCTCAAAGGATGTTCTAATTTTCTGGGTTTTAACATCCTGAGAGCTTGTGTTTTGTGATCAGAGTTATGAAGCAAGTTGTGTTTTGTGATCTGAGTTACATGTTCTGTGTACTCTGTATCATGGGGTGAGAAGAGTGTCTTGCATCTTCTTCCTCATGTACCTCAACATGAATGAGGAAGGTGTCTAGAAATTATCTTCTCACTCTCCCATGAATAAGGAATTGGTCTAGAATTTATCTTCTCCCTCTTCCTTGACACTTGCTTTAGGATCTCCCACTGCATGCACCATCGAACTGAAGAATGTTTTAGCCAAAATTTGTCAAAAGGGGGAGATTGAAAGCTCCAAGGATTTGACTAAATTTTGGTAAAACATAATGTTATGAAAGATGTTCCAACATGAAGAATTATGCCCCAGACCAAAGATGTCGAATGGAATGTCCTAACATGAAGACTCGACATTTGGACAAATACAACAGGTTATTTTAATTCTGTTCCAAGATTCAAGGAGCGATTAGCAGTGGATCAAGGAAAGAAAATCTGAAGCCTAAGACCGAAGACTATAAAAGAAGACTTAGACCTAGGGCTGAATAACTAATCCTTATGTAAACTTTTGTAAAGTAGAAAATATGGTTTAGGGTTTTGAGAGTCGTAGGACTTTCTTATGTTGTAAGTCTCCCTTTGTATCCGTTTGATACATTGTGGTAGACATAGATGTATGTACAGATTCAAAAACCTGTAGGTAATGAATTGTATATTATTCTTGGATGAAGCTTTGAAGCAAATCCAAGTTGTGTTGTTAGTCGAGAATGCTTCGGAACCGCACCTTATTATCTTGTTCTGGAGATGCATCTCTGGAACTTTCCCTAAACAATTTCAAAAACAAAACATATAATAGAACCTTCCGGAGATGTATATCCGAGACTTTCCCTGAACCATTTCCAAAATATAACCATATAACAGACACTCACATTAAGATGAAATATGAACCAAATATGCATAAAGACCAAATATGAATAAAAAATGAATATGTAACACTTTATTTATATTGAGATACAAATATATACAATTATTTGTTCAGTTAAACAAGAAATCAAAATGAATCGAAACAAGTGTCGCCGCTAAATCTATGGGTGGTACCCTCTTGGACTTTTGTGCATTCGATTCTTTTTCAATGTTGTTCAATCTCTCGAATTCTTGCATTCTTTCCATGAATTGATTCGGCCATGTCTCGACTTTTGCGGTTGAATGAGCCGTCCACTCCGATGATGTAAGTGGTATGGGGTAACCCAGTTTTAAGTAAACTTGAACAAAATGACTTAATTTTGAAAGCCATCTAATACACATGATACAACCATTTGAATTTTAGTGTGGTGCGGTGCGCAGTGGGAAAAAGTTTTCCGAAAAACCGTAGCATGTCAAGTTAATGCACATCCTATCATATGCACATGCAATTAAGTGACCCATATCCGGGAAGCTCATCCATTTTGGCTCTGGTGCCAAACCGCTCAAGCAAGGAACAAGAGACTCATAAACCGTATCAAAATTTTCTTTTTTTTAGTTCAACCGCGTGTACGATTCTTTATGCGTCTTCAACTCTTTGATAAGTAGATGTCGGACAAGCGCATGACTATCTTCTCCTTTATCAAGTAGAGCTGAAACGCCTCTGTAACCGCAATTACCGTCCCTCACAACATCGACGATCCACTCGATATATTTGTGCATAAAAATTGACATCTCGTCGATGAATGGAATCTTCGGTGGAAGCGGTGTCGAAGGTGGTTTGCTAATGCAGGCTCCTTTCACAATACTTTTTAGAGATTTTGGAGTCGGTGAGTCAGAAAATACTTTGTCAACGTGTTCAAAATATGAAGGAGACCGTGTAGTAGAGTTTTCATTCAGTGTAGGCTTCATTTTCTTCGGAGCACCTTTTGTTTTTACCGGTTGAGAAGGAGGTTTTATGTCGGTGGTTTCGGGATAGATAATCTTTCTCAATTGTTCTTTAATTTGGAGTTTCATGATGTCATCAGCCTTCGAAAATCTCTCTTGTATTGCATCCCATTCGGTCAAAATAGAGATATCTGATTTCCTGTCATCCATGCACCCATCATCATCGAACCTAAGTCTCTTCCAATGAGAGTAAACTTCGTCCATTCTTATTGGTTCACCAAGTTTCACCTTTTTAGCAAGAGTACACGCACACGGGAGACCATATATTTTCACAATACTGCAACCACACTTTGCACTATCGGAACCTACATTATAATCTCGTTTAGCCTCATGAAAAATATAGTTTAAACCCACCCGAGAAATGTTACATAACAACTAAGAATATAAAGTGTTTTCTTTAAATCGGTGTTCCAAATCCGTTATGCTATGACAAAATGTTGTTTGTATCTCACTATGTTGGTTCTAAATCATGTGGTTCACAGAGTCCCAGTCTCGACACAAATCTCCTTTGCTATTTCCCAACCAATTTTTCAAAGTAGCATGGGCCGACTCAACTCTATTAGTAGTTGTATTTCCAAGGTGTCTAACATTATCAGTCCACACGCAAACTATCTTCTCCTTCACTTGATCAAGAATGGTGCTTTCAACATATTTCAACAAAACATGATACTTTTCACACGCTTTCCAGAAATGAATAATGGAATCAGCATATAGTTCTTTTGTGGAAGAATTTGTTATACAATTCCATGCATCAATTATTTTTTCCACAATCACACCCGCCTTCAACAATTTTCCACCTTCAGACTCTATTGGTTTTGTTCCTACCGCGGGTTTTACCCGACTTATCACATTCTTTGTTTTGTGATACTTACAAAGTAATGCATAAGAAGAAGGAAATACCTTAGCAACCGAGTTCATCAATGCGGTATCACGGTCGGTAACGATTGTTTTAGGCATCTCACCATAATCCTTCAAAAGTGACTGACACACCTCTAATGCCAATTAAAATTGTCCTCTTTTTCACACTCAAGAAATGCAAAACCAACAAAACATGTCTTCTTAGTTGAGGTAACAACAACCATCTCAAATAATGAAAGTCTATACTTGTCGGTCTTGTAGGTTGAATCAAGTATAAGCACCGACGGAAACATGTTGAACAACTTTATCGAATCAGGATGAGTCTAAAAATTATCTCTAATTGTAACTCCATCATCGCATGTTATGTACCGGGACACGTAATTGTTATCGTCCAACAGTTTCAAGTGTTGTTCCATCTCAGTTTTATCTCCCTAATCGCCTTGTTAGTGAGGTACCGAATGTTATACACTTTCTTGATATTTGCTATATTTTCGGGTTGCTTCCGTTTCAATGTTGCAAGTATATTTTTCGGTTGAACAAGATTCAAGGTCATGTCACTAATACATTCCTTATCTTCCGGCTTGAGCATACAAACACTAGAATGACCGGCTAATTTTAAACACAAATCATGGTTATGCCAACCACATATCACATTAAATCTCCAAATTTTGTTTGCCAACATGTAACCATGAACCTTAAACGGACACTCACATTTTCTACTACCCGTGTCGTCTCCTTTAAGATTTCGGAGAGAATTTTGATATCTCTCGCTTCTTTCGCACAACATTGTCACAAAAGCACATCTTCTATCCGAGCCATTATTGGACCATCCTATTACCATACCAAATCCAAGTCTAGATGCCTCCATGCAAATCTATTCAAGCATTTTATCACAATTTTCAAACTCTTGCTTGTTATTAAAGTCGTTGCCAACTTCTACCGCCTTCACAACAACCCCTTGAATATTCGAAGAAACATCGTTCGAAGAAACTACTTGTTTTGGGAAAATGTCGGGGTGCAGCATATCTATTGGAAACAATTAAAACAATATCGGAACATTAATTAATCTATTGTTGCAGAAGGTTGGAAAATGAACACAAACATATTCTGGAGATGTATTTTCGGACAAGTTCAAACTCAAACACGTTCCAGAGATACATCTCCGGACACAGCATAAGTTTTTTCTGAAAAAATTGATGATTAATGTGAGCAATGTAGAGGAAAAACAACAATCTTTAACTGAAATTCTATCTTCTTTTGCTCCCTGTAATATGTTGAACCAAAAGGATGGAGATTTGGAGTGAAAAAATGGATTGAGAATGAAGGGTTTTTAGGGTGAGAATTTATGTTGAGAATTGAGTATAGCAACAATGGGAGTCTGATCATGCAACTGTAAGCTATATCAAATATTTTCGAAGATGCATCTCCGGAAATACCTGATATGCAAAGGTGACAGAAACCGTTCCAAAGATATATATCCGAAATAAAATTAGACCAAATGTATCAGACATATCTCATAATTGCCTTGGTTGCGTATGTAAAGGGTGCGTCCAGAGATATATCTCCGAAACCGGGGGGCATAAGTGGATATCCACATGGTGCATAAGAAACATCTAGGTTGAAAAAAGAAATTCTCTTGCTTCTATTGTTTGAGCCATGAATTGAATTAGAGCATCATTGACTCTCCTAACATGTGTCCTAATCATAACACCTTTTAGACTTTGAATTACTTCATTTATTTCTCAGTGCTCCATGTTTTCATCGATTCCTCGTCAACTCGATCCTTAACTCAATCCTAATTTTTTTTGTCTATTTTTCTTGAAGATGCTTGTTAAGGTGTGGAGATGGTAATTAAACTGCAAATGAGGTTTCTTTGAAATCGTGTTAAAGGATGGTCCAACAGTTCTTAGGTTTATTGGTTTGAAGTTTGTAAATCTAAGTGTAAAGAGGGGATTTGCGTTAATGGCCTACCAATAGTCTTGGACTTCTTAATAAACGGAGGTGAAAATAGGGGTGTATTCAAGTTGGGTTGGACTGCGTTTGGCCTAACCCATTACCTGAACACTACAAACTTCAATGGGTTAGATTCATCGTCAAACCCGCAATTTCACGGTCAAAACCAACTCAATTCGACCCGTTCATTTATGAGTTTGGTTGAGCTAGATTTACGGGTTGTATTTTAAATAAAAAATATTTTTTTCATAATTGTTTTTAGTTATAAAAAAATTATAACATAATTCAATATAATTACATTCATTTCTAACACTCAAATTTGATAAAATACATCATATAATGTCTAATAAAATTCATCCACGTGACATAACATATATCATCTGATAATTGTAAAAAAAATTAATAAGACACATTATTTCCATAAAATACTTAAATTAGAAATGATACTATAGAAAATAAGAAACAACCCTTAGTTTTAGAATTATGCAAACTCATTGATTTAGTAGTTGTTTTGATGTTGAATAAATTTTTGTCAAACTTGTGGTTAGGTATGAGGTAGTAGTTTTATATTTTTATTTAAAATAATACTAAAAAATAAGAAATCATTAATGTAATAACATTTACAGATTGAGTCAACGGGTCTGCGGGTTGAAAATTTTAAATTCGATACCCAAACAAAAACTATACGGATTATTGTGATGGGTTGAGTAATATCCGTAGATGAACAGATTCAGATAAGCTACGAGTTGGTTCAATTTGAATCCGGATTCGCGGATCTATCTACACATATAAACATCCTTAATCGGAGATCTATTTAAAATAGACTCGACATGTGACATGATATTCTCTATGCTAAACTTATATATATATATATATATATATATATATATATATATATATATATATATATATATATATATATATATACTAGTGGGAGACCCGTGCATTCGCACGGGTACTGGTATGGTACGCGCATTTTTTTCAAATTATAATACAAATTAAATTAAAAATTTTAAAATTTTCAACCACAAAAGTTATTATTTTTAAAAGATATAATAAATTAGTGTCTATAATCAACAACGAATTTGATTCCGTATATAAATATTAAATTTGTTTTGACATTATTTATATATTTGAATCTATATAAAACAAATTTGAATTAACAAATTATTTTTTTAGTAATTTTTAATATTTATAAATGACACAAATTTGTCCCATAAAATATTTAAATAAAATTATATATTAAAAAATATATTAGTCTAATTATTAAATATAAGAGATGAAAGGTAAGCAAGAATATCAATAATAATATGATTTAAAAAATATTGAAACTTGTATTAGATAAATTAAATGTTTAAATTTTTTTAACAAATAAGACATGTTATGTTATAAGAGATAACACAATTTTTTGAATTGGTGGAGAATAGGAGTATGCATGGTTAACCAAATCATGTGAACCAATTCTATTTTATGGTTTTGATTTATGAACCAAACCACTTATAGTTAAAACCAGTTTAATAATTGGAAGTGGTTCAAAATCGGTTCAAAACCGGTTTAAAACCAGTTTTAATTCTAAACCAATTTCAAAGAATTTATTTTATAAAATTTAATTATGATTGTGGTGTACCTTAATTGTACTTTTAGAGAAAATAATTTCTTTTATTATGAATGTGGTGTACCTTAATAGAAAGTGAATAATTTAATTTAATGAAGAAAATTATTTTGTAATAAAAGTAAAATATATCTCAAATAAAAAAATTTAAAAAAAAATATGGTAATGTAAAAAAAATTAACAAAAAAAATTTATTTTTGTTTTTTTTCAATATCAAAATATTTTTTATTCCAAAAACATTGTTATTTGATATATTACTTCTTAATACGAATTGGTTACTTAAATTCAAGGTTTAACATTTTTATCAATGTATTTAAATTTTATGTCGACAACGTTAATTATATTACATTTTTCCCACGTCATGTACCTCACATACATGTTTCATCATTAAATTTCAATTTAGTAAACTGAAAAATTCAATTTGTTTAAGTGTACATTTTTTAAACTAATGAATATACCTTTTTTTTTAATCTTTTAAACCAACTACATATATGTATTAGTATTACAAAGATGGTTGGAATAATAATTCTTAAAAAAATTGTTGAAGTAATAATTTTTTAAGAAAACTGTTAGTTTTAGATACTTTTAAAAAGGAAATGCATGTTTATTTTCAATGATAAATTAAATATTAATATTTTAGTAAAAAAATATTAATAAATTTAAATTTACTAATTAAAAAAAATAGTAAAGTATGTACTGTTTTTATTTTATTTTTATCTTTTTTTATTTTTAATTTTTTTACTTATAAATTTTTTTATGGAAATATTTTAAAACTTTAATAAAATAAGTTTATAAGTTTGTATGATGGTGTGGTGGTACAGAGCGTTGAAATAATTTAAAACTTTAATAAAATAAGTTTATAAGTTCACATAATGCAAGATATTGGCCATCTAATCCCTAAAGCCCCACGCATTCAATCTCCAACAATACATTAGTTCTCATCTAAAGTACATTAGAAGCTACAACACAACATCTACTGCATTTCACGATTGCAATGTACAATTTAGCCACCAAGTGTTTCTTTCTTAAAGGGACTTCCAAAAAAAAATCTTAAAGCAAGCTAAGGACAAATTCTAGTATGTTTCGTTAGCCAACTCAAGGCTCCCGTCTACGTGGAATTTCTCCTTCAGGTAGGAAGCCCTGTCGCTTGTAGGCCACAATTTTTTTGAACCTGGTTGTCGCCATCGTCGTTTGGGGTTTCAGCTTACATGGCTATCGCAGTTTGTTTCTTTTCGAATAGTCGGTTGTCTTTGCACCACTTTCTGAATTATGGGAAGAAACTGATTGCAATTTCGAAAGGCCAAAGCGATTTATGCACGACCTTGCTTCTTGGTCTTGTTAGTAGTGGCAAGTTTGCGTCTTGCTCGAATTTGTTCTAGCACGGTGGAACTATATGACCATCAAAACATAAGATGGCGTTATAGAAGAAACCTGGTATAGAAACACAATTTAGTTCATATCTAAACCAAGAGCAGCTAGAAGAAACCAGAAAATTACTTAGCTCACGTCGTCACGCTTCACCAATTCTGGCATAGAAAAGATCTCCGATATTAGTACAATTTCGTTCGTACTAAAGCCCCTCACAAGATTGGATGGTCAAGGACTACAAAATGATCAAGAATATGAGAATGACATACAGTTCACAAAACATTAATACAAAAGAAAGTTCAGAATTTCTAAAGCACAATCACATGAAAATGAAAGCATACTCATCATGACAGTATTAGCAAATCAATTGAAAAGAAATACATGTGCACATTGAGGAAAATAGACATGGTCTCACCTTTTATCATGAACATCAATAGATTCACAGGCCTTGGCGTGAAACCGCACTAGATGGAAATACATTTCACCAGAACTTCCAAAGCAGAAGATTTGACAAAGGTTGAAAGTACACTTTCACAAATAACACCGGTATCAATTGATCTCAGCAGCATGTGCATTTCCTTTGACTGCAACTTTTTTCCTTCATATCTCATCTTTGAAACCATTGGTCCTCATCCAAGACAAATTGTAGAAATTTCTACAACCAAATAAGTGGAATCCTGCTAGGAAAACATAGTTAAGTTTCAGCAAAAGCAGATCAAGTACATAAGGTAAAAGATTTTAGTAACACCTGGCCATACATAAGGTAAAAGATTTCCGTCATACCTGCTGTTTTGTCCCTCAATGCAAATGCTTTCTCAGATGGGAAATAGTCTCACTTGCTTAATAAAGTCTCACTTGCTTTCTCAGATGCAAATGTCGTAATACAGTTTCCAGCATTAGAATAAAGTCTCACTTGTTGATACCTGTTCTTATAAAGCATGAGAAAGGTGGTATATCATGTGAGCATGAGAATGGAGTCAATTGGAAACCCAAACTCCTTAAACATAAAATATTTCATACATTTCACATCATTGATGGAGATTCACAAAATTGATTTACCAACATCCTCAAAGTTCCAATGCAAATTTACTACCAAAGGGAATAGTTCATTCAGAAAACATTGAGAATAGATGCTTAGTTAATAAAAAAAACACTGTTGGATTAAGTGTTATATATATAAAACTATTCCTGTTTTTTCACCCAATATCTTACATTTTTAGTATTGGCAGTGCCTACACTTGATATGTTTACAAATGCCTAAATCTTGGATATGTTTCTGTATGATACTTGCTTGTGCCTGCACTTTTAGTATTACCTGTGACTTACACTTGCCTGCTGTATTAGTTCTCTGCTCCATAGCTTTGATGGATCCAACATCAAGGAAACATTGACTTCAGTTGTAGCAACAACATAAACCGATATGCCTAAATCTGCTGCCATTGAAAACAGATGTTGTATACATGTAACAAAATTGATAACAAACCTGATTACAAAGGAAAACACAAGCATAATTAGAAATCTGCAAATGAAAAATATGAGACATAACAATACTAACAGTCCTTCGCACGATAACAAATCTCATCATCCAAAACCCGCATGGTCTCCATTAACTTGTAAGGATAATATAATTTAAGAGACACATAACCTATGTATATTACATAAACTTTAAACACATGCTACCCCATTATCCATATATGAAATATGAAATCATACCTATTTTTAAGGCTATGCTACAATCTTCTTGGTCCTTGGAATATCTGGCAGTTTTCTTCAGATCAGTTGCCTTCAGATTGAAAGGAAACTCGCATAAGCAATACAGATGCAAAATTACAATTAGACATTGAAAAGGTTATGAATAAGTCATAGTTGTAGTTCCAAAAGTCATTTTTCTTTAACACGAGCGCACCATAGAAAAGGCATTGAAGGATGTAAACTCAATGAGCACCATGAAGCAACATGTAAATTTTAAATCGTCGACGCTACCAAGACCAATTCAGACACAACAGCGATAAAATTGACCACCAAAATTGTCACCTCTTTTCACGAGAACTGTAAAGGAGCCTGAAAAGTCCTAACCTTCAATCATTCCGAGTAGGAAATAGCGTAGCTGCTGACTTGTTGTTGTTGTTGCAAGACTTCAAAGAAAATGTAATGAACATGACTGGTTCCCTAAACATTATATGGAAAAGGTTCTAATTTTTTAAATACCACACATATTTTACTACCCAAACAGCAGATATCTAGTTCATCATCATTATAATAATGCCAAAAGTATACCTCTTAAGGTTCTAAACATCAAGATACAATGCAACTTCTGTATTCTTGCATCCGACTTCTTTGTTTCGCCAACGACCATCCTAAGAACACAATTGACAAATTTCCTTAACAAAGATGGATGAAAACATAGCCTCCTGCACTGTAGGATAATCTCAGCACATAAAATGCAACAACACAATTATCAAACCATAGACATTGAAATAAAAAGGAGCAGTGTAAACTGTTTCAATGTTCCCACCAATCTCAACAGTAAGATCCATCATTCTCTCATAAATCTCAGACTTCCCCAGACACCTTAAGCATTTTATCTGCATTTTGCAGTAAAAATATTCAATGTATGAAAGCTATTGTTTTTTCCAGCTAACCATTTGTAATTAAATCAACTTACTTCCACAACACTATAATCGGCAATTATTTGGCTCCATTAATCTTTACTAAATATTTGCATCACTAACCATTTGAAATAAAATCAACTTAGTTCCAAAAATCTCTTTCAACTTTTTCTGTAGATGCATAAAGAATTTCAGCATCACCAGGGCGTTTCATCTTTAACATAGTACATAAAAATCAAAATCAAAATCAAACTAAATCAAAATCAAAATGAAAATCAAACTAAATCAAAATAAAAATTGGTTGTGATTTATTTTACACTATCACTAAATCTAAATCAAACTCTTATGGTCAAAAGCAGAAAAACTCACTGGAAACAGAAATACAAACCTTAAAGATGAGGTTGTTTCCGATTTTACCGGCGGGATGATTCGCAGCATACTCATCCTTAGTGAGATTCCGTACCCTTATCTCCTTTTCTGCAAACAACAATAATCAACATAAACCCTAAACCCATAAAACAAATATCTCATTTTCTGCAAACAACAATAAACAACATAAACCCTAAACCCATAAAACAAAGATCTCCTTTTCTGCAAACAACAATACTCAACATAAACCTTAAACCCATTAAACAAAAACCACTACATATATCTTGGATAATCAAAAGCACAAAACAAACCACTTAAGCACTCATCAACAACACCGTCATCCACTAAAGGAGAAGTACTCACATCCATCTCTCTATCAACCGAGCAACGTAGCTTCAAGGAGAGAAAAGAGAGACGACAGAGAGGAAGATGAAGAAGGATGAGAGAGAAGAGAGACGAGAGAGAGGAAGATGAAGGAGGTTAGATGTTGCATCATACAAAGAGAGAGAAGAGAGAGGACGTTGAACGGACACGATAAACAAAGAGAGAGAAGAGACAGAATAGGAAAATGAAAAGGAAAAGCATCTGTTTTGGGAGAAGAGAAAAGAGAAAAAGTGAATTGAATCAAGTTAGATTGGAACCAAATGGAAGTATATGACATCATCAAATGAACAAACCATGAGTTGATTGTATAAACATTTAGTTGCAATTGAATAAAATGATATGTTTGGTTAGAAAAAGTAATTTTTGGAAACAAAATACCCCCAATTTGATGACATGGCAGAAATTGAAGGTAGGGTATTATGGAATTTTCCAAAACCATTAGAGTTCCTCTATATATATATATATATATATATTCTCTCCCCGTTTCCAGTTTCAACAAATTTAATTTGAAACTAAAAATCACGAGGATGCGATGGTGTGGCAAGGATATAGTTTCGTAAAATGAACAATAAAATGTTATTTTTAAGGAACAGTGAACACATTAAGAATCTCAATTTACATATTCAGATTTATTTAAATATATATAACAAAAATAGATAGAATTTTACTTTTTTAAGCTGAATTTTACACCACTTATTTTATTTCTCACAGAATAATTAAACAAGCATTTTATTTTTGTACAAATTTCTATGTCATTTTCTTTTTTCAGTTTTCGTTATTCCACCCTAGAGGTAAA
The DNA here is from genome assembly GCA_022829125.1 of Lathyrus tuberosus. Taxonomy (NCBI): domain Eukaryota; kingdom Viridiplantae; phylum Streptophyta; class Magnoliopsida; order Fabales; family Fabaceae; genus Lathyrus; species Lathyrus tuberosus. Next base: position 9,057,375 of record JALAZF010000247.1, read on the forward strand.
CGTTGTTCTATGATACATTTTACAAATTAATCACATATGTAATGTTGATGATGTTTTCTTCAATAGATTTCATTTTGTATTCAGATTAATTCTTTGATCTTATATGTTCTGAAAATTCTGGAAAATTCGAATGCCTTTGTAAAAATTTCTGAATTCTGAAACTATGTGATTCTTGATGTTTGTTTATGATACTGTGTTGATATAGAAATTAAGGAGCAATGGGAAAGCGAGTTAGGGATAAAGAAAGTGGAATTTCTAATGGAGTGAATAGCCATCATACTCATCCAGGAAGAGTATGGGGAATTCTTCATATAATAAAGTATCATCATTGGCGTCAAGTCAAGAGAAGGATTACACATAGGAGGCCTGGTAGTGAAAGTCATGATTCAAGTAAGCATATTATCACGCGTCTCTGTCTGCGTCCGCATCAGGCACCTGATTACGTTTAATTTATTCATTTTTTTCATATGATTTCTGTTTCTAACCGAACTTTTTTTCATTTTATAGGAAATGAAACTCTAGGAACTTCCGATGATTCTAGGGTTGATAGTATGAGAGAGCATTTGAGGCCGAATACAACTTTATCCAATGTAAGTAAAGGAGAATATTGAGTTGATTTATTCTCTTTATAATGTTAGTCCCTTTTGAATATAGTTGATTCACGTACACGGATACCAAACACGACACTACACCGACTAATATACGACGGCACAAATAATAAATAATTTGAATGATTTTTTGAGAGTAATATCTAACATAAAGTTTTCCAGGTTGGAGAAAATAAGCTGGCACAAACTACACATAACAAATATTCAATAAAATCAAAAATAAAAGCACTTCTTAACGAAGATACATACAAAATGAGAGGGAGACACAAGAGAAGCTCAACCTGTCCTACAAAATCGCACCTAACTCGCATCGATTCAGTTCATCACTTGGAAGTTGATCCCCTAAGTGAAATGCTGTTAACCGTTGAGAATCCAGAACCAGTTCTAGAAACTTTTCAAAACCATCTTGCTGCCGGAACATTGGAAGTTCTGTCGCCGGTTTTCTCAGATAAGAAAAACTCAATCGCCAACAACAGCAATAGCAATGACAAATGTGTCGAATGTGGTGCAGTGTTTTCTAGTGAGTCTTTGGAAAAACATGATGACAAGACTCATCATAAGCACCGCAATCTGTCGATTAGCGAAGGCGTGCAAGAAGATAAACTCATGAACGCGAAAATATTTACAACCGATGCTTCGCCGCTTCTTTTCAAGGATTTTCTTGATGCTCTTGATTTAATCAACACAAACAAAGAGTTTCTGTTGAAATATATAAATGATCCCGGTTCTCCTTTACCATTTGAGCTTCATAATCAACCTCACTCTCCCAATCGTAAATCTAGACGAGCCAAATCGATCTCGTTACCTGTTGGTGGATCATCTTCCGGAACCAAGGTTTCTGACCACATGGTAGATGAATGGTTCAATACAAAAGGAATTATAGAATCAGAAATTCAAAATTTAGCAGATTTTCACAAACCATCAACTTCTTCTTCTTCTTCGCGTAAAGATGATCATCAACTACTCGATTCCGATCAAAAATCAGTTGAAACAGATAATAAAAACACTTCATCAGATACATCCCAAGTTTCAAACAATGTGAAGAACAAGAACTTCAAGGATCTTAGAATGAAGATAAAGCATATAATTGAAGAAAGCAAAAACGAAAAGCTTCGCATTACAATGGACGCTGTAGTCGACAAAATTCCTCGTGGCAACAAGTTTTCCAAGAATGTAAGGAAGTTGATGAACCATGAAAAGTTCAAACAACAAAATAAGCGTCAACTATCAGGCATGAGGACTAGTTCTCTAAAAGAATCGGTTAATCGATACACTCAGCTTTACGACACATGTTTTCACAATGAAGTAGTTAGCAATAAGGAAGAAAAGCAGCCTAAAACCGAGAGCTTGAAGTTGAAAACAGACGAGAAAAGTTCGGTATTGAAGACACCGAAATCGTTTAAAAGGTTCCTTTCGTTACCTAATCTAAAATCTTACTTCAACCAAAATGAGGAACCTTCTGTTCTCTCATCTCCTCAGAATTCAACTAGAAAATCTGAAGATAGAACTAGAAGCTCAAGTACAATTGATGGCTTCTCAAATAGTCAAATTCCCTCGCCTTCACCTTCACCTTCTGATCACACAAATGAAGAAATCACTTTGACAGATGAACAAAAACATGTTACTGTTAAGAGTGCTTCAGATTCAGGATCAGATGTTATTGACGAGGTAAAGTCGGAAAAGAGTATAGCGTTTGATGGTGTAGGAAACTCGAGAGACAATGAACTTACTGGTAGCAATGAACAAGAAATCGGTTATACAACAGAATCGAGTACTATGTTGGTTGAAGCAAACTCGGCTTTCTCTTCTGATACAAGCTTCTTAGATTGTACATTTGAGCTGGAAAACTTAAATACATTAGAAGGTATGGTAGATATATATTTATATACTTTAGCATTTCTATATTTCATTTTTAACATTATAATCGAATTTCGATGTTTATGTGGATTCATGTACAGAACCAGATCAAGAGTTAAAGCAAGTGCTAGCTGGTGATGAATTGAACTATATGTATGAACAAGAAGAAGCAAAAATAGAGCAACATGAGGAGGTTGAGAATTTTCTCAAACATGTATATAAACTTCCATGCAACGAAATTGATACGAATAACGAAGCTGCGTTTAATTACGTAAAGAAAGTTTTAGACCTCTCAGGTTTCACTAGCAATGAATCTCTTGAAACATGGTATTCTGATGACCAACCACTTGATCCATCAATTTATGAAGAGTTAGAGGGATGTTTGCTTCTTGATCCTGATTGTTCAGGCAATTGTGAAGGTGGACATTGCAATCATCTTCTTTTGTTTGATATAATCAATGAAGGGTTGTTGGAGATTTTCGGTCGATCGTATAACTATTATCCTAGACCTTTATCTTCTCTTTCTCATGTTCATCCATTGCCAAATGGGAGAGATGATGTTCTGCACAAAGTATGGAAACTTATTACTTGGTATCTGAGTTCTACTCCTGATGAGGATTATACATCATTGGATTACTATGTTAGTAAAGATCTTGCAAGAAATGATGGGTGGATGAATCTTCAATTTGATTCTGAATGTGTTGGGCTTGAGATAGATGATTTGATTTTCGATGATCTCTTGGACGATATTATCTACTCTTAAAGCTCTAGATATCAACCGAGTCTTATTCTACTACGTGGTAGTCTTATTCTGCTAAGTGGTATCGGTTACATAGATTAAATTACGCCATCCTTTATGTATGGTATTAATTTTTCTTTTCATGTTGCATACTAATCATTATGCAGCTTCTAGTGTTTATTTTTCCTTGCTTATTTTCCTTAGAGAATTGATTATTTAAAGAAATGTATCTATTTGTGTTGTTAATCATGATATTGTACAGATGGATTATAGTTGTTTGAATCTCGAACTTTATTTTTGACAGATTGTATTATTCCTTATACTAAACCATAGATGTTTGATAATTGTATATTTGAGAATTGAATTATTAGTTATTGTGGTTTATGTGGAAGTTTTTATTACCACATAATGTGACCAAAGACATGTTGATTGGTTAGTCTTTGATGTTTAGAAAACCATTTCTTCTTTTTTTTAAATACAAAATTTTATTGACTAAAATATAAGAGATATTTTTAATTCACCTGAATCTATTCATCACTTGTTTTGTTCTTGTCCGCGTTTAAGAAATGTTTGGCGCGCAATATATGCTTGGCTGGGGATTCCGTAGAGTAAACAAAGCTCTTGTTGTGATCACCTTATGATTTGATTTTTGAAAACGGTGCGTAAATGTTCGAAGAATGATGTTTGCATGATTTGGTTTTGCACATGTTAGTGTATATGGTAGATGCATAATCAGATAATTTTCAATGATGCTGTTGCCAATCTGGCGGAACTTGTCGCGAGGATTATGCATTTTTTCTGGTGTTGGCATGCTTTGTCTAAAAATTCAAGGAGTATATGTAGTTTTTACTATCCGTATAAAAACTCTTTTGTTTGTTTGTAGGAGGAACAAGGTAATTTTTGAGGTTTTTTTAAGGATGGGAGTTTCACAATTTGTAATCTGTTGTGTGGGAATATTTTTTGTATTCCCCGTTAATTATATATTTTAAAGAAAGGGAGTTTATAAGGGTTTTATTTTGTTTCCTATGGAAATGGACCATAGTAATTAAGAGTTTGGCCTGAGAGGTCATAAGTTTGACTAAGTATTGTTCTCAAACCATTTCTTTTTTTTTTAATATAAAATTTTATTGACTAAAATATAAGAGATATTTTTAAGTCACCTGAATCTATGCATCACTTGTTTTGTTCCTGTCCGCGTTTAAGAAATGTTTGACACGCAATATATGCTTGGTTGGGGATTCCGTGGAGTAAACAAAGCTCTTGTTGTGATCACCTTATGATTTGATTTTTGAAAACGACGCATAAATGTTCGAAGAATGATGTTTGTATGATTTGATTTTTCACATGTTAGTGTATATGGTAGATGTGTAATCAGATAGTTTTCACTGATGTTGTTGTCAATCCGGCGAAACTTGTCGAGAGGATTATGCATAGGTCATAAGCCTGGCCAAGTATTGTTCTCAACAAGAATTGAACTCGGTATTCCTCGAACCTTCGTTCCTTAGCAGGAACACGTTTACCACTCAAACCCAAGTGCTTGGTTATTTATAAGGGGTTTTTAGAGGATATATATATATATATATATATATATATATATATATATATATATATATATATATATATATATATATATATATATATATATTGTTCTGGACTGGGCAGACGCTTGGCCCATAGTAGGGCAAGGCCCAATCCAGTCCAGCTCTTGGCAAGGCCCAATAACAATATAGTCGTTGGGCACAAACTAGTCGTTGGACATCATGACCGTTGGGGATGTCCACCTCACGCGACCAACTGTCTCTCCAGATCTCTCGGGGACAGATGGACCAGGTCAAAGGGTCACGTGCTTGACCTTCCACCTGGCAGTCTCCTATTGGTCGACCAGATATTTCGGCCATATGGGAAGACCTTGGCCCCGCGCTGGGGGTTATTTCTATAAATACCCTCTCACTTGAGAGGGTCAGGTTTGATCACAATTAATTATTCTAAATAATTTCAAAACGCTTTGTACTTGCTTTCTCTCTTGCCCGAACTTACTTTGGTATCGGAGTACCTTGCAGGTACACCCCCTCATCTCCTTCAAGCATCATCTCTGCCCTACACGTAAGGCCACGATTATCCAATCTGATCATAGCATATCAGTGGCGCCGTCTGTGGAAAAATTGCTTCCCCGTCTTATTGAATCAAGATACCTCATCTTTTCACCCAAAAGACCAAAGCTTATTCTTCAAATTTCACTAGATCATCATGGCCTCCAACAGAAATGATGATTCCCACCAATTCGGTCACCTCTTGGAGAGATTTGAAGAACCAATTCGCTCGACACTTTAATGCTTCCCGACGCCATCCTAAGGCGGAAGATACTCTCGAAGCCATTATACAGGGCAAGGATGAGCCCCTGCGCACGTACATCGAGCGGTTCAACAAGGAGGCCGTAGAGGTCCGCACAACGGACCACAAGAAGCAATATCTCCTTGAAAAAGAGTTGAGGCCGAAGAGCGAATTTCGCAAAGCTGTGGGCATCGAGACCCCTCGTACCTTGGCTGAACACTTCCGTAAGGCTCAAGCGTATATAAAATACGAGGAGAAAGAGGTCGCATACAAGGCCTGGGACTCAAGGGATCAGGAGAGTTCCCAGGCAACAAAAAAAGACAAACAGGAGGCCCCCAAGTGCGACAAGGAGAGAAGACGAGATGATCGTCCTCAAGAACTCAAGGGACCTGCTGGTTGCTTCACAGAATACACCCCGCTGACAACTCCTCGCGAGCGTATTCTCTCCGAATGCATCAATGTGGAATTCAAGCAGGGGGAGTCCGGTTTCCCAAGCTAACATCGTCAAAGGGAAACACGAACAAGAGTAAATACTGCCGCTTCCTTCGCAGCCACGGCCACGTGACCGAAGACTGCGTGCACCCGAAGGACGCTATTGAAATCCTCATCAAGAAAGATCACCTGAAATAGTATACGAAAAAGGGTGAATCTTCCCGACGAGAGACTTCAGAGAATAAGAAGGAAACAAAGTCTTCACCGCCCAGTCCTCCCCTGCAGGTCGCCATGTCGATCACGCGGCCAGAAGACTTCGTCATCCCCGACTACCTCGAGGATCTCCCCCAGATATCCGCGCACAGCACCTGGGGGACCTTGCCCACGGTATGGTTATCTCATGTGGTGGATACAGCGAGCTCACACTGGGGTCGGTCAAGAGAAAATTTGACCAGCTCATTGACTGTAGTCATGGCCGGCTATCCACACTCGAGAAAGTTCAGGGGAATTCTCATCCAATCAAATTTTTCCATGAGGAGCTGCCTGAGGGCTCCCCGAACTCGCACATTCCTTTGCTCATCAGGGCTAGACTTGCTAGTACTGATGCCGACGGATCCTGGTCGACCAGGGCAGCTCGGTGGACATCATGTACACCGGTTTGCTTAGAGCTTTGAAGTTGGACCAGAAGAATCTATCCCCGTACGTAGGATCCAACCCGCAAGGATTCAATGGAGCTACCGCCACACCATGGGGATACGTGGAGCTTCTAGTCACGTGGGGAGCAGGAGGCATCCAAGTCGATCAAAGCTCAATTTTTGGTGATCGATTGTCCATCAATGTATCAATGCATCCTAGGGAGACCAACCCTCGCGGAGCTGATTGCTGTCCCTTCAACTGTTCATCTCAAAATGAAATATTACACAGAGAAGGGCCACGTCGCGACTCTGCACGGAGATATAGAGGTTGGGCGAAGATGCTTTGAAGCAGATACCCGAAGACAAAGCTCGATCGACACAGCACCCAAGGCCGCCAAATGGGCAAGGGAGAAAGATCTTTCAAGCGAGGAAAACCATGCCGACAAAAAGCCGGCTCTCCCGGTACACACAATCGACCTCGACAACAGGATGTCCAAAGAAGGCGAGGGAGACAGCTCTGAAGGCACGTCAGCGGGGACATGCAGCTCCTTTGCATCAGCCATTATGCGTCTTGTTCCAGATGGGAAATTCGAGGTCATCACCTTCGGAGCTAACCCGAACAGAGGAGTAAAGATAGGCGCAGGGTTGCCCGAGGAGGTAAAGCAGCAGTTGAAGACATGCTTAGAGGACAATGCAGACTTGTTCGCTTGGAGCACTGTGGACATGTCCGGCCTCGACCCTGAGACCGCCTACCATCAACTCACCATCGACCCAGCTGCTCGGGTGGTCGCACAGCGCAGGCGCAAGCAATCTGATGAAAAGGCAAAGGTACTGAAAAACTTGTATAAGACCTCTTAGAGGCAAAATTTATCTCGGAGGCCAGGTATACAATCTGGTTGTCCAATATTGTACTTGTCAAGAAATATAATGGAAAATGGCGCATGTGCATTGATTATACTGATCTCAACCGGGCTTGCCCGAAGGATGCTTACCCTCTGCCCAGCATAGATAAGCTCGTGGACAATTCTGCGGGTTTCAAACTCCTGTCCTTCATGGACGCCTATTCGGGATATAATCAAATCCCATGGCCGAAAAGGACAAGAAATACAATGCGTTCATGACCTCGTCATGGAGTAACCTTTTATTGAAATTCACCTTGAGACCGGTCATTACTTCAAATAGTAATAAGTTTGCCTTGATAATTCGAATATTCAACCAACTTCTTTCCCCTATTAACAACGTATCATCCGCATATTGAAGATGGGAAAAATGATCTCCACCTTTATCAAATTTGTACCCACTATACAAACCACTATCCACCACACTTTTCATAAGCATATTAAATCCTTCCGCTACCATAAGAAAGAAAAACGGTGAAATAAGGTCGCCTTGTCTCAATCCTCGTTCCATTCTCACTTCCTTAGTTGGACTGCCATTAACAAGCACATATATTGAAGATGATCTAAGGCATTCAGCTATCCACCTCCTTCATTTATCCTGAAACCCCATCTTAGACATCACGAAATCAAGAAAATTCCAATCTACCGAGTCATAGGGTTTCTCGAAATCTACTTTAAACATAACCACTTCTTTTTTCCTTCTTCTAGCCTCGGGTGCGATTTCATTAGCGGTCAAGATTCCCTCCAGGATGTGCCTTCCTATTATGAAGGCAGACTGCTACTCCGAGATAACCAAACCTATCACTTTTTTTAATCTGTTGGTTAGAACCTTAGAAATCACTTTATATATGCACCCTATAAATGATATAGGCCTGAAGTCCGATATTTGCGTCGGGTTTCTCTTCTTTGGAACCAACACTATAAAAGAACTATTGGCGTCTTTGACCACCCTATCGTTTTCATGAAATTCTGCAAAGACCCTCATAAAATCTTGTTTGATTTCGTCCCAGAAGTCCTTCACAAATTTGAAATTCACTCCGTCCGGTCCTAGACTTTTGTCACTATCACATTTCCATATTGCTCTTCTAACTTTTGCTTCCAAGAATTCTCTCACTAGATCTTCATTGAGCTCTGATGTTATCTTTTTAAAGGAAAGGTTCTCTGGGACTGCTCTTACACCGCTAATTGTGAATTGACGTCGAAAGTGTTCAAAGATCTCATTTTTTATTTCATTTGATTCCGTTAGCCTCCTGCCGTTCACAACTAAACTCACTATCTCATTATCTTTTCTTCTTTGGTTTATGCATCGATGAAAGTACTTTGAATTTGCATCCCCATCCTTTAACCACTTCGACCGCGCCTTTTGCCATTGGATATTACAGTTTAGTCTCGTTAGGTCATGAAGTTTAGTGGCAGCCTCTCTCTTGATGAGTAGCTCTTCCTCCGTAAGGTCTGAATTTTCTCCCAGGATCTCTAATTGATTTAGCTTATCCTTTGCCTCAAGGATTCTTCCTTCCATGTTTTGTGTGTGATTCTTATGCCAAACTTTAAGACTATTCTTTATTCTTTTGAACTTCTCTTTTAATACGAACATTCCCCATCCTTCTACTTTTATCTCATGTCATCTTTCTTTAACGAATTTGTGGTACCCCTGCACCTCATTCCAGCACTTCATCATGCGAAACGGTTTTGGACCCCAGTCTTGAATATCTTCGCAGAGCATGATGGGGCAGTGATCAGATAAGTCCTTGTCTAGGCACCATTGTGTACTTTTTGGCCAGCTATTCAACCACTTATCTGAGATAAGAAATCTTTTCAACCGGCTCATCGCTTTGCTCCCGCTTCTGGACCAAGTGAATTTTCTGCCCTGAATCGGGAGATCTACCAGCTCCGATTCAACAATGAAGTTATCAAAGTCTTCTATCTCTTCCCTTCTATGCCCTTCACTACCCCCTTTTCTTTCGGCCGTTTCTCGGATAGCGTTGAAATCTCCCATTAAGCATAAGTTCTCTCCTTTCTTCCCTTCTATTCTTGTTGCTAAATCCATCCACAATTCTTTTTTCTTTCTACAGCTGCAAGGAGCATAAACTGAGGCTATATTGATAACTAATCTGTCTTCCCCAAATTCACCTTCCAGCTAAAGGGTGTAATCCAGAATTCGTTTACTTTTCAAGTTGAACATGTTGATGTCCCATATTGCCAATATCCCTCCAGACCTACCTTCTGATGGTTTAAATGCGAAATCGAAGCCATCGGACCCCCAAAGAGAGAAACACGTAGCTCTATCGATGTGTTTCATCTTTGTCTCTTGGATGCAGACGAGGTTAGGATTCTGGTTTCGGATAAGTTTGTTTACTGCCTTTCTCTTAACCAAACCACTAAGCCCTCTAATGTTATAACTGATCAATTTCATTGATATCATTGAGAGACGACCACCCTGACTAGAAAGCTCCCTTAAAGAACTAGGAACTCCCTTTCCCCCTATTTACTCTCAACTCCAACTCTTGAATTATTTCCCCTTCCCCCCTTTGTGGATTAAACCAAAGTCTTTACCTAAATCTCATACATCTTTAGCTATCTCTCTTGCCTCCCCATGCAAAATTCTCCAGTTTGCCCTATCCGACTCTTCTATTATAATATATTAAAACTGAGCCTCACACTATTTCATTGACAACTCATTTATTTACTCGCCACATCATTAAAAATTTGATGTGGCATTCATCTAAGCATAACATTCCAAAATTTCTTTTATGACATTCTTCTAAACACAACATTTCAAAACTTCTTTTATTTATTTGAGAAAAAATGTAACGTTTTATTTATAATTTTTTTTAATTAAAACACTTTTATTGTAAATATTCCATGACTTATCTAATTCTATTCCTCTAACTAAAAATTATGTATACTCATTCATTTATTTCTATTGCTTCTCTATTATTTTTTTATTATTCAATTCCTAAAAAAATAAAATCAAATAATTCGATAAAAACTTATAAGAATTAATTTAATTTCTATAAAAATGAAAATAATTTTTAGTCTCTTAATAAAAGTGACATCATTATCACTACTTAAATTGCTCACAAAAAAGAGATAATCAATAATGTAGAAACAATTATAAAACTACAACTTATTATATTTTTTTATATACCAATCATTAATTTTTTTTCATATCTATATTTTTTTTTTGCCTATTAATATATTTTTTTAAAATAATTTTCTTTTTAAAATATAATTTTAATTATAAATAAAGTTATATGTTCCAAAATTTTAACTCCAAATATTAAATCTCATATCAATGTTAAAAAAAGTTACCGAATAATTCTTTCAAATTTAACTTATACTTTTCAAAGACAAATAAATGCCTCAAAATATTTCTAACATATTATTTTGAATTATAATTACGGATACATATTAATAAATTAAATCATAAAATTTCAAGAATACCTTATAATTCTTTACATAAAAATGTCCAACAATTTATTATGAAATTGTAAAAAAAATAAAATTGATGAGCTAATTCAATTGAATTAAATCAATGGTAATTGTTGCAAATGAATGATAGAGTAAAAAAACAACAACACTTAGCATATTTAAATACCAAAATCATCGTCCAACCGATAGAGACTCATTCAACATGCATACGCACTTCTCTTCTAGACTATAAATTCAGTATAAAATAGAGAGTTTTATCTAGGATTATGATGTTGACCTTCATGAATGGTTACTGAAATAATGAAGAACAGACACTTAGAGGATGTTGAAAAAAAAAGAAAAGGAAATATTAAAAAAACTATTGAAATTCTTTAGACTTATTTCACGTTTTAAAATTAAATTGTGATGTCTTACTTGTATATCTATGATTCAAACATATTTTTTTTCCACTTAAACTCTTTCTATTTCTTTTTATCACCTTTATTTTATTGTCTCAATTATAATTTTTTTTATAAGAAACAAAATAAATATCTACATTTTATAATACTATTTAAAAAATTCATCTCAGCCCCGCGCATCGCGCGGGTCTCTATCTAATTATCTATTAAGTTGAGATCGATAGAACAAGGTATCTGGCTTTGTGATGCTTTTTTAAGTTTACATATCTTAATTTAGTTTCATAGGGGGGAAGGGAGTTCCTGGCTTTGTGATGCTTTTTTAGGTTTGATTATATGTGACATATTTATGAAATTTAGTTTCATATTATTAATTTATCTAATAAACGGTTCGACCGTAGGTTTGACCGATTTAATCAATTGAACCTTAAACCGCATGTGTTTCACCGGTTCGATCTACGGTCCGATTTTTAAAACATTAGGTAGAGCATACAATAGGATTAACCATGTTTTTTATTATGAAAATATAACATTTTTTTTGTAATTAGTCCCTTTTTAAAATTTATATTTTATATACATTTTAGTAATTATGCACCTGCAGTGTACTTTTTAATAGCGACTAAACATGAGGACATATAAGTACATTAATTTTAGTAAAAATAAGGGCTGAAAATGAATAGAATCTTAACAGCGACCAAAATAATATTTTTAGAGACTAGAAATATACACTCTCCGTCTCATATTATAAGTAAAAATTATTTTTTAAATACACTAAATAATTAATGTATCTGGTCTAATATATAGACCAGATATATTAATTATTCAATATATTTAAAAAATAACTTTTGCTTATAATATGAGACGGAGTAGTACTTATCCCTTTACAAACATTATACTCCAGCTGGTGTCAGCAATGGCGTTATAGTATGCATGTGTTAGAATTTGGTATTATCTGATCGAGTTATGTTTAGTGTATAAATTACTGCGCATCACTTTTACTCTACTTGGCCAGCCTTATGCAGACTCACAGATACTGATGCACACACTGGTTTGGTGAATAACAATAAAAGTATGAGTTAATCTTTTATGTTTGGGTCCAATTTTCATTACAAACATACATAGGGGCTCAATTTGGATCCAAATGCACGATAGCAGCTTATCAACTACTAAGCAAATATAACTTAACGTTTTTCTCTGAATGTAAACATATTTTGGTTGAAATATCAAACTGTTGCTGATATTTTATATGTTTGAAACTTAGCCCTTACTTCAGCATCTAACCCGGTCATTTTTTTCTTAAGCTGTGATCATTTACTTCTTTGAGAGAAAAACTTATATTCTCTCCAATCACATTCTAACACGTGGAATATTAATAATTGGCACGTATTGCATCTTTTTATCCTTTGCTCTCTATAACTAGAATATTCATTGGTAGACCAGTACACCAGATGCAAGTTGACCAACTTCCTATCTCTAATGTTTTTGGCGGGCTGTACAAACAATTCTGTTAGTTTTTGAGCTTTTGGGACTTCCCAATTCTTTGCCATTATCATTAATATTAAAGCACTTTCAGTATAGGACATACTAAAACTATAAAGTTTCTGCCATGGCAGCATGGTCTATAAATTTTCATTATGTAATACAGGTCTATTTTAGGCATTGCATGAGGCTGATTAAATACTCCTTCCGTCTTATAAAAAGTGTCTCATTGTTTCAAAATAATTGTCTATTTACATTACTAATACAACATTTATTATTATTTTTCCACTACTATATCCATATTAATTAACTTTCACTTTATTTAACTACTCTATTAACTACATTTAATAGGGTTATTTTAATAAATAATATTAATTTTTCCTTGAACTCAACACATCTAATATTTTTTTAAAAACCGCACATGATTCAATTAGAACATTTTTTTTTGAGATGGATGGAGTAACTAAAACATGTTACCTCGTGTAATGTGTTGACAATTGCAAACATTATGCCTAACCTAGGCTATAGGCTCCCCTTATTTGAAACAATTTTTAAAACACGAACATGTAATTAATAATGTTATCTCTCTAGTGCTTTTAATCACGCAGTTGTACCGTGGTTATGGTTTTGCGAGCACATGGCTTGAGATGCGTGTGATGTGAGTTAATATGGCTTTGAATGAAATATAGCAGGTAGTATTGGTGTGCACTGTGCAGTGTCAGTACGTTCTCGTCGCAAACAAGTCAGCCTACACTTACAAATGGCAGCCATGCAAAACGGAACTTTAAAATTCATTTACTCCCAAAGGAAAAAGTATCCTTCGTCTCTCTCTCTCTCTTAATATCTGTGGCTTTTAATGAATTCAAAAGATTAAAAACGGTCAATGGTGATTTTATTAAATTAGTTTTTATTATTTTGTATATTTTCCATTATTTTAATTTAAAATTAAAAAAATAATACTTTCTCTATTTCATGATGAATACTAATATTATTTTATTCAATCAATTTTTTTAGAAAATGAATTTTATTTTATTTTTCAGTTGTATACTCTGATTAATAGTAATTATTTTAATTTCAAATTATTATATTACAAATTGCTTTTGTGACAGTGTCAAATATATTATTTTTTAAATTAATTTTATTAAAATTTTCATAATTTTAACAATTTTATTATATTTTAAAAATATAAAAGAACTTAAATAAAATTTATTTTAAAATGAAAAAATTAACTTGTGATTACTTAATATAATAGTAATTAAAAATTATAATTGAAAAAAGATTAATTAATACAATATATAAATTGAAAGTGATCATATTTTAAATATGTAATTGATTCTTTACAAATGAATATGCACCACACTAGTATAACACACGTTTTTTCTTACATTTTTAATGTATATAATATTAATTAAAAATTATAATTGATAAAAATCAATTAATACAAGATATTTAATTATTTTTGAAAATGTGATTAACAACATCTCCAATGCATATTGCTTAATGTGTATATATATATATATATATATATATATATATATATATATATATATATATATATATATATATATATAGTTTAGATTTTTGTATAAATTGTTTATAGAATTAATACAAAAAGTGTATTTTTTATAATTAAAAAACAATACAACTTTGATAATTAAAAATTCAACTATAAAAAAATATTGTAGGATCTACTATATATAGATTGTTATTGAAATCACCATTAAAATTAAAATATATTAAAAATGCCTAGATGTTACAATTTAGGCTACAAAAATATCTCAAACAATCACCATTGATTTTTACATCCAAATATTCCAAAATAATTTTTTTAATAGGCAAGTATAGGTATTGAAAAATTTATGTGTTAAAATTTGATAGTTAAATTTTCAATAGAGTAGTTAAATTTATGTGTTACAATTTGATACTTATAATTTCAATAGAGTAGTTATTTTTTTCACGTGTTCAATTTGGAGATTAGTTCTGCTAACCAATCCCCTCTCGATCGAAATTGCGACACTAATTACTATGAAACTAATTATTTTACTATAAAATCTTTAAATTATACTATTGAGAAAGCACAATAAATAACCATTTTAAAAATTGAATTGCAAAGGTATGCATTAATATACAATATCGAATAAATAAGATGTAGTTTTAATTAAGGCTGCCATTTACATAGTCCAATATGAACTTCAAAAGATAGCTCCAAAAAGAGCTTAAGCTTACAAACAGGAATAACGTTAAATTGACATGCATGGTTGACAAAAAAACTTCTAACTCTAAATTGACCCGACAAGGCAAATAACATACGAGGCTGGAATTTTAAATATTGTCAAAAGAAACCTAAGACTATCTAACCAAAAAGCAATATTTAATTGGCAGCACAATAAATTAAAAACAACAACATGCATGCAAAGCATCAAAATAGTAATAAGTCTTATTAAGGACTAGAACCACCACCCAAACCACCGCTACCACCACCTAAGCCTCCGTCTCCTCCAGGTGCACCACCCGAACCCAAACTGCTAGAACCACCACCCAAGCCACCACTTCCACCACCTAAGCCCCCGGGGCCGCCGGTCCCGCCTTGGCTTCCATCTCCTGTGGGTGCACCTAAACCTACAATTCCTCCAGGCCCACCCAAACTTCCGATACCAGTACCACCACTCAAGCCGCCAGGACCGCCACCTAAGCCTCCCGCTCCTCCAGTCCCACCCAAACCTCCAACACCACCTCCAACACCACCTCCAGCACCACCTAACCCACCAACTCCACCACCAATGCCATGGTGACCACCGAGAATTCCAGCTCCACCACCAATGCCATGGAAGGCACCAATTCCAGCTCCACCACCAATCCCGCCAACTTTCCCAATGCCACCACCAAGCCCACCAGCTTTTCCAATGCCACCACCAATACCATGGAAACCACCAATTCCAGCTCCCGCACCAACACCATGGAAGCCACCAATTCCAGCTCCCGCACCAACACCATGGAAACCACCAATTCCAGCTCCACCACCAATTCCACCAACTTTTCCTATTCCACCACCTATCCCACCACCAATCGCACCAGCCTTTCCAATCCCACCTCCAATTCCACCACCAATCCCACCAACCTTTCCGATTGCACCACCTATTCCACCTATTCCACCACCAATCGCGCCAACTTTTCCAATCCCACCACCAATTCCACCACCTATTGCACCAGCTTTCCCAATTCCACCAACAAACCCACCAACCCCTACAACACCACCCACAAATCCACCAACCCCACCACCCAAAAAGTTCTTCTTTTCATCAACACCCTTACCAGTTGAATTCTCTGCATGTTGTGCAACATTTGCATGCACCACACCCATTTTTTGTTCATCACCACCATTTGGAAACGTACGTGCTGCACTTGCATGCACTACAAGAAATACAACAAACACAATAATGGTATTCCACTTCGCCATCTTACTTACCTTTCAACTCTTTGTCTCAGTTTTTCAGTAGAAAAAACTTGATATGATATTGCTGTAGATTGCATGCAAAAGTGGTGTGTTATATAATAGTGGAATCAGTATAGTGGACAGTTGAGAGTAATAAAAGATATCAAGTGAAGGTAATAAAGAGATGTCAAGTGTCGAAAATGCATGGGAAGACTTTAATAAGTTTAGGACTATATCAGAAAAGTGGGTAGAATCAAAATAAGAGAAAATTTATGAAGGTCATGTGGGTATCGCTCATATAGTAATTGTGGGTATCATAACAGTTTGTGTTTCCAGTAAGTATTAGACCACACTTCTCTTCATCCATGTCAATGCTACAAGGGCTCCTAGTTAGGGATCGATTTTATTTCTATAGAAAAAGTTGAAATACATTTTCTAACTCTAGATGTTTGCAACCCACATTGGCCAATCTCTTTGATTAGTTTGTTGACATTTATATGAATTCCTATCCATTTAATTTTAGTGTAATGCAGGGTTTAATGAGACTTGTTTATTCTTCAAAACCTTGAGGATATATTAATTAAAAATTATATTTGATAAAAATCAATTAATACAATTTAAAGTGACAGTATTTTAATTATTTTTGAAAATGTGGATTATGTTGTTAAGAACAACTCCAATGCATATCGCTTAATGCATATATAGTTATTAGTATAGATATATATGTGAGTATTTATCGTTTAAATTTTTGTATAAATTGTTTATAGAAGTAATGCAAAAGGTGTATGTTTTATTAACTTGAACGAAATATTAATCTTATAGGTCAACCTATTTATTATTGCATAAAAACTTATTCCACTACTCCAAAATTTCATCTCACCGTATGATCAAACATTCTAATTTCCTATCAGAACAAAATACATAATTAGAAATCACAAAATAAATTTGTTAAATTGAGATATATAAAACTGTATCGCATATTTGAATATGGAGTAATAACGTGTGATGTGAGTTAATATGGCTTTGAATAAAGTAGCAGGTAGGTAGTATTGGTGTGCACCGTGCCGTATCAGTACGTCCTCGTCGCAGACAAGTCAACCTACACTTACAAATGGCAGCCATGCAAAACGGTGCTTCAAAATTCATTTACTCCCAAAGGAAAAAGTATACTTACTTCATCCGTGGCTTTTAATAAATTCACAAAGATTAAAAACGGTCAATGGTGATTTTATTAAATTTGTTTTTATTAATTTGTATATTTTTCATTATTTTAACTAGCGTTCAAACGTGCCTGTTTATCTGTATTTTTAGATAGTACACACGTCAAAATATAAACAGATATATTTATTTAATTTTAATTTTAATTAAATTATTTGTGTATTAAAACAGTTTCATTAAGTGCGCACACTCAAGAAATTATAAATTTTTCTCCCTCCCTCTTCATTTATCCCTCCCTCCCTTTATATTTGGGGATTTCTTAATACACCACCCAAGTTTCTTAGGCACCATGTGAAATTTCATTTTTGCCTCCAGATTCCGAATTTGAACATCCGGACGCACCAAATTTCTAAAAAACGTTGATATGTTCCGGATGTGCACATCCAGAAGAATTCCTGATTTGCAAATCCGGAAAAAATCAAAAGAATTCTATAAAATCATTTACTTCTAAATATAATTAAATCCCAATATAATTAAAATCCAAATTTTTTCAATATAATTAAATACAATTTAATTAAATTCAATATAATTAAAATTAATATGATTAAAATTAATATGATTTTTTCAATATAATTAAATTAATTTTAGAAGTAAATACCATATAATTTTAATTATAATTTAGAATTAAATACCATATAATTTAGAAGTAAATACCAATATAATTAAATTCAATTTTAGAAGTAAATACCATATAATTTTAAATCCAATATAATTAAATTAATTTTTTAAATATAAAAAAATCATTTAAAATTAAATACCATATTAATCATATTAATTACATTGAAAAAAATTAATCATATTAAATATCATATTAATTGTAATTAATATAAATTTTAATTATATTAGATTTAATTATATTGGATTTAATTATATTGAAAAAATGATATTAATTTTAATTATATTGGATTTTAATTATATTGGATTTAATTATATTTAGAAGTAAATGATTTTATGGAATTCTTTTGATTTTTTCCGGATTTGCAAATCAGGAATTCTTCCGGATGTGCACATCCGGAACATATCAGCGTTTTTTAAAAATTTGGTGCGTCCGGATGTGCAAATCCGGAATCTGAGGGCAAAAATGAAATTTCACATGGTGCCTAAGAAACTTGGGTGGTGTATTAAGAAATCCCCTTATATTTATCAATCATGTTAAATTGGATTAAAAGCTGTGTTAAATTGGATTAGAAATTATTATAGTAGAACAACATGTTTAAATTAACCATCAATTAAAATTGTAAAGAATTAAAAAAATAGTTATATTCTCTATACACTTAGTGTTTTGTTCCAATGCAAATAAAAAAATGCATGGTTGAGAGATATAAGAGATTATCTATACATATAAATTTGTTTCCAAATATACAATTGATACAATATTTAATTTATTTAAATCACTATATAAGCATTAATATTTTTATTATATTTTTGAAGGTCAATTCTATGGTGAAGTCGTCAAAATGACTTTTCGAGCGAAGTTATTATTCTGACAAATCAGCATTAAACCCTAACTTTTCATTTGCCATATAGGATTTCACACTTTCATTTGCCATGTAGGATTACATTGTTAGAACAAGAATTTGATTCTACATCCTCTAATTGTTTTGATGATAACAAACATACTATTTTATATAGAACAAATATGCTCCCTAAAATTATCTCTTTTGATTTGTAGAGAAGTTCTGACTCAAAGCATATATCTTGGAAAATATCTGCACCAAGATTTAAAGAAGTTCTGATATTGAAGCAAAATAGTAGGCGAACAAATTAAGTTAAGAAGATCTGAATCAACGTTTATCAGATATCATGCTCTCAGCACCAAAGCTGCCTTGATCAAGAAACTCTCATAATCCAGATATTCAACATACATTCTGATACGCTATCCTTCAAATTAATGAGTATCACAAAGTAACAGCTAGTACCAGACAAAATCTGTATTTTTGGAAAGAGCATTAAACGGCGTTTTATCAACCTCCAAAAATATCTCTTATGTCTCCAACGGATCTAAATAGCTTCATCTATTTAAAGGAGCCCTTGCAAAGATGATGAAGACACTTACGCGCATACACATTTTACAATTCATCAAGTTTCATCAAAGTTTTCAATTCGATTAAAATATTGTGTAAACATCACAGTTATGATATAGCTTATTAGAAGCACTAGTATACACACTTGTTCTTTTACTGTACCTTTGAAATTCCTTGAGATAACCGAGTTGTGGTTAAAACTCAAGAAGACATTGACAGTTGTCTCTGTGATTGTGTAATCCTTTTTGTTTAATGGATTAAGTCCTCAAGAGAGAGAGGCGAAATCACCTTGGCGGGTGGACTGGAGTAGTTTGAGTTCAAATGAACCAGGATAACCAACGTGTTCTTTTAATTTTAGTTTTTGAAAAACCCCAATTCAAACCCCCTTTCTTGTGTTTTTCGTTTCTTCAATTGGAATCAGAGCGCCTGGTTCTGGGTGCTAACACTTAACCGTGTCAGAAAAAGATCCTTCAGGAAAAACACTATGGCGGAACCAGTTCAGAACAACAATGACAAAATCAGGGGCAAACCACCAGTGTTCGATGGTGAAAATTTTGATTATTGGAAAGACGTAATCGAAAGTTTCTTTCTGGCTCATGACGGCGATCTCTAGGATATGGTAACTGATGGTTACACTCACCCCGTTGGAAAAGACGGTCAGAAGATTGAAAGGAAAAATATGACAGATCAACAAAAGAAAGATTTCAGAAATCATCACAAGGCCAGAACGATTCTCCTAAGTGCGATCTCACACACAGAATATGAGAAGATCACAAACCGAGAATCAGCCAAACACATGTTTGATTCTCTGAGAATGAAGCATTAAGGCAACACTCAAGTCAAAGAGACTACAGCTCTGGCACTCATCCAGAAGTATGAAGCTTTCAAAATGGAAGAAGATGAAACAATTGAGAAAATGTTCTCAAGGTTTCAAATTCTGGTTGCTGGATTAAAAGTTCTGAACAAAGGGTACTCAACAGCAAATCATGTCAAGAAGATCATCAGAAGCTTACCAAAGGTATGGAGACCCATGGTCACAACATTAAGGCTTCCCAAGAACCTCAACGGAATATCTCTTGAAGAACTGATCAACTCTCTAAAAAGTCACGAGATAGAACTAGAAGAAGATGAACCCCAGAAGAAAGGTAAGTCTGTTGCTCTTAAATCTAATAATAAATATGAAACTAAAGCTTTTCAGGAAGAAGAAGAAAGCTCTGGTGGCTCCTCAGAAGAAGATTAACTATCACTCCTTTCCAGAAGGGTCCAACAACTCTGGAAGAATAGACAAAAGAAATTCAGAAACTCTAGAAGATCAAGCAGTTATTCTGAACCATCCTCTGGCTACAAAAAGCCAAGAAGCAAAGAGGTGGTTTGTTACGAATGCAAGGAACCTGGACACTACAAAAGTGATTGTCCTAAACTGCAGAAAGAAAAGCCAAAGAAGAAGTTTAACAAAGAAAGAAAGAAAAGTCTTATGGCTACCTGGGATGACTCGGAATCTTCTGAAGCAGAATCCAAATCAGAAAATGAACACGCCAACATTGCCTTAATGGCTAACATATCAGATGACTCCAACTCATCAGAATCAAAATCTGACTCAGAAACTAAAGAGGTATTCTCTAAATTTTCTAGATCTCAATTAGAAGAAAGTTTATCTGAAATCCTTGAAAAATATCAGAAACTTCAACTCAAATACAAGAATCTGAAACATGGTCTGATATCTGAGTCTGAAGAGAACAGAAAACTGAAAGCAGAAAATTCTGAGTTAAAAGAAACCATCTCAAAACTTAAGAATTCTTTTGAATCTCAAAAATCTCAGAAAGAATCTGACTCAGAAGTTTCTACTAGTTCTGATAACATCTTAAAAAATTATGACTATGATTTTCAAAAATTTCTAGCTAAAAACATAGACAGAAGCAAAATGGCTTCAATGATCTATGGAGTTAGCAGAAACGGGAGAAAAGGCATAGGATATGTGAATCCTAGAGGAGAAGCACCATACAAACCAAAACAAGTTGATGATATGATCATAAAATACACACCTTTAAACTCTCACTTCACATATGGACACAAACATGATATAAAATATACGAGTGAATCTTACTCTTCAAATTCTATTGAGAAACCAAAACTCAATCAGAATTCTGTAAACACTAACAAACAAGGACCCAAAAAGACATGGGTACCTAAGGATAAAATCCTATACGTTGCAGATGTCTTTAACAGCAAGATTGAAACACCAATCATGGTACCTGGACTCTAGATGCTCGCGACACATGACGGGAAGAAAGCATATGTTCCAAAGTCTAGAACTTAAAGCTGGAGGTTATGTAGGTTTCGGAGGCAATCAGAAAGGGAAAATCATTGGCTCGGGAACCATAGGTAACGATACTCAACCTTCTATTTCTAATGTTTTATTAGTAGATGGATTAATGCATAACCTGTTATCCATAAGTCAATTAAGTGATAACGGTTATGATATAATCTTCAATCAAAAGTCCTGCAAGGCAGTTAGTCAGAAAGATGGAACAATCCTCTTTAATGGAAAGAGAAAGAACAACATTTATAAAATAAAACTTTCTGAACTAAAAAGTCAGAATGTAAATTGCCTTTTGTCTATTGACGACGAGCAATGGGTCTGGCATAGAAGATTGGAGCATGTTAGTATGAGAAGAATATCTCAGATTAACAAACTCAATCTGGTCAGAGGACTTCCTAACCTGAAGTTCAGCTCAGATGTTCTATGTGAAGCATGTCAAAAAGTCAAATTTTCTAAACCCTCTTTTAAATAAAAAAATATTGTTTCCACCTCCAGACCATTAGAACTTCTACATATAGATCTGTTTGGACCAGTGAAAACTGCATCCATCAGTGGTAAGAAGTATGGATTAGTGATCGTAGATGACTATAGCAGATGGACATGGGTAAAGTTCTTAAAAGACAAGGACGAGTCACTCTCTGTATTCTCTACTTTCTGTAACCAAGTTCAAAATGAAAAAGAGTTTAGAATTGTAAAAGTCAGAAGTGGTCATAGTGGGGAATTTGAAAACAAGAAAATGGAAATATTTTTTAATGAAAATGGCATTTCTCATGATTTCTCTTGTCCTAGAACTCCACAACAAAATGGAGTTGTAGAGCGCAAGAATAGAACTCTACAAGAAATGGCCAGAACCATGATCAATGAGACTAACATGGCTAAACACTTTTGGGCAGAAGCAGTTAATACAGCGTGTTACATTCAGAATTGAATCTCTATAAGACCTATTCTGGAAAAGACTCCATATGAATTGTGGAAGAACAGAAAGCCCAACATTTCTTACTTTCATCCATTTGGATGTACTTGCTTTATTTTAAACACTAATGATCCTCTGAACAAGTTTGATTCTAAGGCACAAAAATGTTTCATGTTAGGATACTCTGAACGTTCAAAAGGATACAGAGTATATAACACAGAAACACGAAATGTGGTAGAATCCATTTGTGTCAGATTTGATGATAAGCTTGGCCTTCAAAAGCCAAAGCATGATGAATCTTTTGCAGAAATAGAAGTTCAAATTACAGGCACTGAAACCAGATCATCAGAAAAATAGTCAAACACAGAAGAAAGAAATTCAAATGTCACAACAATTTCTGAAGAACCCATCCAGAAAAGACAATCCAGAAGTACACTAACACATCCCGAAGACAAAATTATGGGAAAGAAAGATGATCCAATCAGAACAAGAACTCATTCAAGAAACCTGAAGAATCTCTCATGGGATTAGTATCTCTGATTAAACCCACTTCTATTGACGAAGCACTCTCAGACAATGATTGGATACTTGCAATGCAGGAAGAATTGAATCAGTTCACCAGAAACGACGTATGGGATCTAGTTCCTAAACCCAAAGGCTTCAACATCATTGGAACCAAATGGGTCTTCAGAAACAAGCTGAATGAACAAGGAGAAGTTGTCAGAAATAAAGCATGACTGGTTGCACAAGGTTATAGTCAGCAAGAAGGGATAGACTATACAGAAACCTTTGCTCCATTCGCAAGGTTAGAATCTATCAGACTTTTAATTTCTTTTGCTGTAAATAATGACATCACTCTTTATCAGATGGATGTCAAAAGTACGTTTTTAAATGGTTACATTGATGAAGAAGTTTATGTACATCAACCCCCTGGTTTTGAAAACACAAAACATCCAGAATATGTTTATAAACTTAAGAAATCGTTATATGGTCTAAAGCAAGTTCCCAAAGCTTGGTATGAGAGACTAAGTAACTTTCTCTTAGAAAATGATTTTACCAGAGGGAAGGTGGACATAACTCTATTCTGTAAGTCATTTAAAAATCACATTCTGATCTGTCAAATTTACGTAGATGATATAATTTTTGGATCTACTAAAAGCTCTTTGGGCAAAGAATTTGCTAAGACTATGCAGGCAGAATTTGAAATGAGCCTAATGGGAGAGCTAAAATTCTTTCTGGGAATTCAAATCAATCAAACTCCAGAAGGAACTTACATACATCAAAGCAAGTATGTCAGAGATCTTCTGAAGAAATTCGACATGTCAGAAAGTAAGCCTTCCAAAACTCTTATGCATCCCACATGCATTATGGAAAAGGAAGAGGTAAGTAAGAAAGTAGAACAGAAGCTCTACAGAGGTATGATTGGTTCTCTCCTTTATTTAACTGCTTCAAGACCTGATATTCTCTATAACGTCTGTCTGTGTGCTAGATTCCAATCAGATCTTAGAGAATCCCACTTAACAGTAGTTAAACGAATTTTCAGATATCTGAAAGGTACTACTAATCTTGGTCTTTGCTATAGAAAGTCCAGAGAATACAAATTAATAGGATATTGCGATGCTGACTTTGCTGGAGATAGAATAGAAAGAAAAAGTACCTCTGGAAGCTGCCAGTTTCTGGGAGACAATTTAATCTCTTGGTCCAGCAAAAGACAATCCACCATTGCACTATCAACTGCTGAAGCTGAATATATAGCTGCAGCTGGATGCAGTACTCAGATGCTCTGGATGAAGAATTAGCTTGAAGATTTTCACATTTACGAGAGTAACATCCCTATCCTCTGTGACAATACTTCTGCTATCTGTCTTTCTAAAAATCCTATTTTGCCTTCTAGGGCTAAACATATAGAAATTAAACATCACTTCATTAGGGACTATACTCAGAAGGGAATTCTTTTTTTAAAATTTATAGACACAGACCATCAATGGGTTGATATTTTCACCAAACCCCTTATTGAAGATAGATTTAATTTCATTCTGAAAAATCTCAGCATGGAATTATGTCCAGAATGAAAATGTATAATTAATTCTGTATTTTTAACTATTAGAATTTTTTTGTGAACATCTGACCAATAATTCTTCAGAAGTGAGAAGGATGATTGTCTCAGAATCTATCCAGAAGATCTGAAAACCTTTCATTTCAAGAATAGATCATGAAGTTCACTCTAGCAAACATCTGTCAGCCTAAGCTCCAGGTTTTCCTCCGTAGTTGAACACGTGTTCAAACTCTAGGAAACTGAAATGGCTGAGTTGACATATCGAGGTGCCAGTCACATCGATAATTGTTCCCAAAATTTTCACGCTATCTCTCTTGTCAGAAATCATTGTAGCTCTTAATCATTATGTTTATTGTTTTAATTGCTCATTAATTTCTCTTGTTGGCCACTCTTATATATATGTCACTTCTAACACTCCCACACCTTCACTTTCACTCACTTTGCTCTCTTGCTCTCTCCTTCTTCACCTAACCTCTCTGAAGACCCCCTCAGAATCATAGTTGACTTAGAAGCTCTAGACAAACTTGCCTCAATTTCTCAAAAAATAGCCATTCCCAAACCAAAACCAAAAACATCCAAAACAGATGTTGGTAACTCTCTATTGGCTTTCGAGGCAGAAATGCAGGAATGGGTCAATTTTCTGAAGCAGGGTTATGTGGAGAATCTGAATCCAGGTGCTTCTGACTTTCTCTGGACTATGTTCAGAAAATGGTTTAATACTGAATCGCAGAAGATGGAGGAACTCAGCTATGAAATAGCTCAACAGAACTTCTGTGATCGTCTGAAGATCTTCAACGAGCAAGTTCTAAAGTTCTGGGAAAAGAAACCCATTCTTCATCTAGGCTGGAAAACTCCTATGGTTTCAGAACTTCTGGAAGAAACCTCTGAACATCAAACTCTGGTCATTGGTGAAGACGAAGGAAAGTCATCTGAAGCTTCTCCAGAAAAAGATTCTACGAAAAGATCTGAGGTATTGGTATCTTCTGATTCAACTCCATTCTCTCTTTTGCTGAAAACTCTGGATGAGTTGAAGCAAGAAAATGAGGCTGTCAAGAAACATTTGGATATACAGGATGAAACTAATGCAGAAATTAAGGGGATTCTTGGCAAGCAAGAGGAATCAGCCAATCAGATCAAAAGCCTTCTGGAAGCATTGTTCACACGACTTCCACCTGCACCTAAACCTTAGTTTTTTTATGTAGTTCTGCTTCTGTTGTTTCTGCTGTTATCTGCTTATATTCAATGAATCTATTTTTTGATCTTTTTATGTTTTTTTTTGCTTTTTGATTACTGACAAAAAGGGGGAGAACGTAAAATATTTTGAAATATAACAGTACACCAGGACTAAGTCTCGAACATTTTCTATTTTAACCTGATTTTCCATATTGTTAAGCAAACAGGAAAAGTGTTCATCAGAACTTCCTTTCAAAGCTCCAACCAAACATCATAAGGGAAGTCTTCAACTCAGGGGGAGTTTTGTATACTCTCTATTTTTTTCAAAATATATACGTTTTTGTCATCATCAAAAAGGGGGAGATTGTTAGAACAAGAATTTGATTCTACATCCTCTAATTGTTTTGATGATAACAAACATACTATTTTATATAGAACAAATATGCTCCCTAAAATTATCTCTTTTGATTTGTAGAGAAGTTCTGACTCAAAGCATATATCTTGGAAAATATCTGCACCAAGATTTAAAGAAGTTCTGATATTGAAGCAAAATAGTAGGCGAACAAATTAAGTTAAGAAGATCTGGTTAAAAGATATGAATCAACGCTTATCAGATATCACGCTCTCAGCACCAAAGCTGCCTTGATCAAGAAACTCTCATAATCCAGATATTCAACATACATTCTGATACGTTATCCTTCAAATTAATGAGTATCACAAAGTAACAGCTAGTACCAGACAAAATCTGTATTTTTGGAAAGAGCATTAAACGGCGTTTTATCAACCTCCAAAAATATCTCTTATGTCTCCAACGGATCTAAATAGCTTCATCTATTTAAAGGAGCCCTTGCAAAGATGATGAAGACACTTGCGCACATACACATTTTACAATTCATCAAGTTTCATCAAAGTTTTCAATTCGATTAAAATATTATGTAAACATCACAGTTGTGATATAGCTTATTAGAAGCACTAGTATACACACTTGTTCTTTTACTGTACCTTTGAAATTCCTTGAGATAATCGAGTTGTGGTTAAAACTCAAGAAGACATTGACAGTTGTCTCTGTGATTGTGTAATCCTTTTTGTTTAGTGGATTAAGTCCTCAAGAGAGAGAGAGACGAAATCACCTTGGCGGGTGGACTGGAGTAGTTTGAGTTCAGACGAACCAGGATAACCAACGTGTTCTTTTAATTTTATTTTTTGAAAAACCCCAATTCAAACCCCCTTTCTTGTGTTTTTCGTTTCTTCATACATGTGACCTGATTTTTTAAATATTGCAGACAAGTCCCTAACATTTTTATTTTTTTGAAAATCAAAATTAATAAATATTTTCTGATACTTCATTATTTTATCTTCGTCAACTTCATCTTCTTCAAGTTCATCTTCTTTAAACAACCAACAACAACTTCATCTTCTTTACCCTAACCTATAGAATCATCGTCAACTTCATCTTCGTCAACTCAATTTTCATCAACTTCATCTTCTTTAAACAACCAACAACAAGTTCATCTTCCTTACCCCAACCTATAGAATCTTCGACAACTTTATCTTCGTCAACTTCATCTTCTTTAAACAACCAACAACAACATCATCTTCTTTACCCGAACCTGTAGAACTACCTACATATTTGATAAGGTATTTGTGTTTAATTTTTAAGCATTTCAATTTCTTATATGATTTCAATTTAGGAAGGTTGTAATCAGTAATTGGTTTTCAAATTTAAGGAGGACTCTGATTCGATTTTCAATTTGTTAGATGTTCATTACTTAGGATAAAATTTATTTCAATTTGGAAATTAGGTTTTATGAATGCTGTAATTGCCTTTATTTGGATTTATTAGTTACTCAATATGTTGGTTAAGATTTCATTTAAATTTGGGAATTAGTTTTTATGATTGCTGTTAACTTATGTTGTGTTATATATTGGTTGATTTCAGATGGACAACTTCTGTGATACTTATGGGGTTGATTTGAACAATGTTCCTAATGTTCATTACAGTGATTCATCTGATTCTGTTTATAGTTGTGACGAAGATAATGCTGACATTTTATCTAGTGGAAATCAAACTTCCAATGATGAATATGATTCTGATAATGAGGATGATGAGTGCTCAAATAGCCAAGCACAAGTAGGTGATGGACTCGTTAGTCTTGATTCCATCACTTAAGATGAAATTTGTGCTATGGAGTTTAGAACTGTGAGTGAAGCTTTTGATTTTTATTATAGATATGGAAAATGTAAAGGTTTTGCAGTCAGGAAAAATGATGTTAGGCGAAGAGGGCCCGAAGGTAGTGAAATAGTAGTAATGAGACAATTTGTATGCAACAAACATGGATTAAGAAACGATAAGCACATAGCTAGGGTAGATAGGAAAAGAGATCATCGACGTCTGACTCGTACTAGATGTGCAGCTAGGCTCCGCGTGCATTACAAACCCAAAAAAGGTAAATATGTAGTGACAATTTTTGAAGAGGCTCATAACCATGAATTAACCCCTTCAAAGTATGTGCATTTACACCCCATTTATCGTCGAATATCTGAAGCAGACAGAGCTTAAATTGATGGTCTACATTCACGTGGAATTAGAACGTGTCACATTATGGGATACATGGTTGCTCAAAAGGGTGGATATAAAGATGTTGGTTTTATAAAGAAAGATTTGTACAATTATTCTGATAAGAAAATGCATTCTGCAATTAAAGATAGTGATGTTGCGGATGCTTTAAACTTTCTCAACGTGAAATCATCAACGGATCCTATGATGTATACAGAATACTGTGTCAGTAGCGATGGAAGATTGAAATCACTTTTTTGGGCAGACGGCCCTAGTAGATCAGACTATTTCTGTTTTGGCGATGTTGTTGCATTTGACACCACCTACAAGAAGAACAAGTACAATTATCCGTTGGTTATATTTTCTGGGTGCAACCACCACTCACAAACTGTTATATTCGGTGTTGCATTGGTGTCGGATGAAACGACGTAGACGAATAAGTGGCTGTTGAGGTGTTTCTTAGAGTGCATGGAAAATAATCATCCAAAAGCAGTGGTAACGGATGGAGATGGGGCTATGAGGGAGTCTATAAAACAAATTTTTCTTGATGCGACCCATCGGTTGTGTGCTTGACATTTGAACAAGAATGCAGGTGAAAATGTAAAGAAGTCGCAGTTTTTGGATGGTTTTAAAAAAGCAATGTACTCAAATTTTACACCTGAGCAATTTGAGGAATTTTGGTCAGAGTTAGTTAAGGAGAATGAACTTGAAGATAATGTCTGGGTTGCCAAAACATATGAGAACAAGTTACTTTGGGAAACTGCATATCTACGCGATAAGTTTTTCGGTCGTATAAGAACTACGTCTCAATATGAAGTTGTCAATGCAATAATCAAGAGTTATGTAAGGAAGAAAGGGTGCATTTTGGAATTTATGCATAATTTTGAACAGGCTTTGAGAGACTACAGAAATAATGAACTTGTTGCTGATTTTAAATCAAAGTTTACAGATCCTGTGTTGACAACTCAACTACGTCGGATTGAGAGCGATGTTGCTAAAATTTATACAGCAGAGATTTTTAAAGAAGTAAAACAAGAAATTATGAAGGCTGGTGCATTAATTGTGAAGGAGCGATTATCAAAAAGGGAAACGACGGTTTTTACATTGACAAAATACTATGAGGTTGGTTTTGAAAGAGAAGTGGTATATGATGTGTTAGGTCAAACATTACGGTGTTCGTGTAGATTATTTAATTCTCGCGGACTTCCATGTTCACACATTTTTTATGTCATGAAAGAAGAGCATATGGAAGACATTCCTAGGAGTTTGGTGTTGCCGCGTTGGACGAAGGATGCCAAAATTGTGTTTCTAAACATGAATACTAATGGGGAAGTAGATTCAAATATGGTTGAATACTAATGGGGAAGTTCGAACTTGCTCGTTTTGGTGCTTATTGTTCTGTTTTTACAACTTTTTGCAGAGAAGCCTAAAAAAAGGATGGTGTTTATGGGGATATAATAGAAGACATCATGAATCTACAGAGAAAGTATTGTAATTCCGACGAACATATTGGGACCCAAAAGTCATATGTCAGTGATCTAATAACAGTGACGAGCAAAGGTGCTCCAAAGAAAAAAATGAATGAACCCAAAACAACCAGACACTGTAAAAACTGCAATAGTACAAGTCATGATGCGAGGAATTGTTTGGTAATATACATACCTTCTTTGTGATTGGAGTCTTATTCTTAGTATACATTTTGCAATGAGTTAGGATCATTCTATTTATTTTGGTATTTTTCCCAGGAAACACAAGCCTGGACATCTGAACCGGATAACGTGTTCGAGTCAATGTCGTTAAATGATTCTCTAAGCAAAATACAGAAGGTAAGCAATTACTATATTTAGTATATTCAGTTTCATTAATTGCTATTATATTTACGTTTGTTTTAATATATTTATTGAGTTGATATATACAGAAAAACAAAAGGAAAGCTAGCTGCAATGTTGGTAGAAGTAGCAAGCCAAAAAAATGTTCAAAGACACCACAAAGTCAATGTGGTAACGTTGCATCTAAGCCACATATCGATGTTACAAGCAGAAAAGTGAGTCCAATGTTTGGACTTCAACCTATGATGCCTGTGGTACAACCTGTAATTCATCAAATACCAGTGGTACAACCCATGTACCCAATGTATGGAATGCCGATTGGGGAAAATTCTCCGTGCTTCGGTCTGATGCAACAAATGATAAATTTTGGTGGTCCTGTTGCGCCTTAGATTGTTGTGGTCTGTAATGCGATTTTTATATGATTAAACTTGACATGTGTGGTGTGCTGCACCTTAGATTGTAGGGATATAATGTGATTTTTATAGGGTTAGAGTTGAATTGTGTGGTGTGCTGCACCATTGTTCATCTTAATATGTATGTATAATCCAACAATTATCATTCTTATTATGTTATTGCAAGAAAATTGATAGTGGGCTGTAGTATATAAAATAGATCCAATTGGGCCCATGAATGTCAATATGAAATAAATATAAAATAAAAATATATATATAATTGTGGTTAAGAAATCTAAATCAAAAGATAATGTTAAAAATGAAGATTGATGTTAATATAACGTAGTTTACATAATTAAGATTGATGTTAATATAACGTACATTTACATAATTTTAGAATTTCAAATTAAAATAGTATCATTGTGATATAATTGAATTATTCACTAACTAATTACTTGTAATTGATTCGGCGACTTAATATGTATACATGGCCCAAATGGGAGGTGTATAATTATTGTCCAATATGAAATGATCCATTGGGTGACTTAATATGTATAGATGGCCTAAATGTTCAGAATTGGTAACAATCAGCCTATTGTTTTGAAATAAGGGTTTTCTACCCCAAGAACGCATAAACACCCCGCTGATTCACTGCTAACTGGTCGAAGGAAACAGATGATGGGAAACATGTCTGGTCCGAGCAAGCCAATCCATGGATACATTGATGATGGTTGTTTGTCTGACATGAGGTACAAATTTATTACTTTTTTTGCTTAAAATGTGTTAGGGTTTAGTATATTTTAAGACTGTATTTAGACTTCAACGATTTCCCTGTTTGGAAGTTTGGATTTTCAGTATTTTGTAAAATACTAGTATTATGTGTATACATGTACAACTGGTATATTGATGCAATGCTGATATCGATTTTTCAGCTATGAAACAGCTATGGAAATTGTTAATCGCATGGTGATGGAAGTTGCCGAACCTTCGGTAAAGAAAAAATCTACTAAGAAAAACGGAAGTGTTAATGCAAGGCATACAAATGTGGAAAAAAGAAAGGCTGCTATGAAACCGATTTCCAAAACCGTAGTGGCTGCGAAAAATGGGGAAAAAGGATGATATGAAACCAATTGCCAAAACAGTAGTGGCTGCCAAAATTTTGGAGATTGCATCTTCAAATGGGGAGAAAGGAAAGGCTGTTATGAATCATATTAAGGTAGAAGATGACATCGATGTTACAAAGAATGCATGTGTTGCACGTAAGAGACCGGTTAGAGGTAATCTACTGGGTACCAAAAAGAGGAGACAATCTGTTTCTAATAATGTTGTTCCAATTCCAAATAGAGTCCGTCAGGAGAGCTTTATGGGGAACAATCTCTTTGTCTGGGAGATCATCATAAGCAATGCAAAAATCACAGCAAGAAACGTAATGGTATGCGTATATTTATCGATTATTTATTCTTGATAAAATTGATATTTTACTGATATTTTAGTGAAATTGGGTTATGTGGAGTTGTGATATTTTGCAGCACTTTCCTAAGTTGATAACTAAGAAATGCCTTCGACGAAATCAGAAAGAGATAAAATTAGTTGATGTTGAAGTTGGTAAGACCTTCAAGTGTGTTATTCACACGGTCACACGTATGAATAAGATCAGCATACATGAGAAGTACATGGCGCAAGGATGGTATGAATATGTTGACTGGAAGAATTTCAGTGATGGAGATGCGTTGGTTTTAAAAGTTGGACGTTTTTCACCTTACTTGTATGCGACATTGAAGAGGGCTTAATTGGTTTGGTGTTTATTATATGAAGTAGTTTTCGACATGGTTTGTTTTTTTATTTTTGGGTGCTTTTTTTAGACGGATGCATACGAATCGTTTATGGACCTGTACTTATTTTATGTTGCCTATGTTTTTGGTGTTTTTATGCTTGAAGTACTTGAACAATTTATGAATGACAATTATATGTGTTTGAAACACTTTTGAGATAGTATTAAATATTATGAATAAAATCTATACTTTTTTCAGTATCATCTATAATTTTTAAAATATATTTTATAATATTAAATATTACAAACTAAAGAAAATCAATTTATATTTATAAAAATATATTTTATAATATTAAATATTACAAACTATATATATATATATATATAATTTTTTTTATTAATAATTAAGCATTTTTCGATTATCTATAAATATAAATATAATTTAGTCACTGTTTTTTAACATAAGATCTAAGAATGTTTGTTAACTATAGTATTTTTTTATCTTAATATTAATTATATATTAATAATAAATACTAGTTTAGTACAAGCTCATTCAACCAACAAAAGAAAAAAAAAACAACTATATTAGTTGTCTTACACTTCTGAAAATGCTAATCTAAAAACAAAGCCACCAAAGTAAGTTATCTCAACTCCAACATCTTCGGTTATGGAGTAGAAATCCTTCAAATTTTCCCACCCATTAAACAATCTTGGAGCTGCCTGATTTCCATTAAAGTGCATCAAATGGATATTACCGTCCCTATCATAAACCTTCCACCTAGCTGGTAAAATATCTATGAAACTATTCACAAACATTGGATCAATTTCACATTCAACCAGAAATAAATTAAATATAGTATCAAAAGTTATCAAAACTTATTAAAATCGCACTACTCATTATTTTTAAACTTTTGATATAATTTGACAATGTACAATAGTACCTGATTCGTTATTATGGTTGAAAAGGAACCCAAAGCATTAAGCTTTTCACATCGGATATAAAAGTCTGTATTTCCTTTATATTAAAAAAACTTTGTCTTGAATCTCAAGTCCCATGTGGTCCACAATCTGTCTCCAACCTTTTTTTTAAATATGGCTCCGTGATGTGTAGATCACATACCAAATGAAAATAGTTTCCGTAGCCATCGTACACGTGCTAGTCTTTGGATTTTGACAGATCATCATAATAATGGTGGAAGAAGGAGAGAGGGACTGGAACTTTAGTCTTTAAAGTCAAACAACAAAGACAACACATCAACATTAAAATATAGTACTAAAACAAAAAAAACAAAAGTTTTTAAATGGAGAAAAAATTACCCCTCTTCTTGCAGGCGTATGAACCCAAGTTGCAACAGTGGGTTGGTTGATTATCTCTGTCATCCAAGACATTCTTATTGTTTGATGAAGATGAATGAAAAATGCTGTAAGGAGTATTTGACAGGGAAGATGAATCAGAAATGAGGATGGATGACCTTTTATAATGGTGTCTTAAATGATCATAATTTTAATTTTAATTGGAGAAGGAAGAAGAAGAGTATACAGTTTTTGTTTAACGTGTTAGAATTTGGAAGGACGTGGTATTTAGTTTTTATATTTAAAACTAAAAATTCGACCATTAAACAAGGAAGTTGAGGCATTTTTTTAGGAGTTTAGTTGTAATTCAACGGTTATTTGAATGACAAATGCTGATATTAAAGTGCTTGTAAATTTATTCTCAGGAATATGATTTGAATTTTTTACACTCCCATGTTTGTTTCAAGTATTCATAAGTTATGCCTGGGAACTTTTTATTCCTAGGAGTTTTTTTTACACTTGGTTTTTTCATTTTCCAAAAGCTAAATGAGGGATAACTTATAGATCAGCCTATTGTCCCATCATCATCAGATTCGACTTTCGACTTGAGGAATAACAAATAAAATAATATTTTTTTCAAAGTCATGATGAAAGTGGCAGCCGCGATTAGATGGGTTCTGCCGAACGTGATCAGTCTCCATCAGGCCCATAATCGTCATAATGCCATAATGGTGGTGGTTTAATGGATGCAAAAATGAAAACTAATAAAATTACAAAGTAATGAAAATATAAAAACTATATTCATTTTTGCATGATAGTTCTTCACAACAAGGTTCATAATAATCTTTAGGGATAACCCAGGATTGTACTAAGTTAAAAGCACCAGATTCTTAAACAACCAAAATAAAAAATATTAAAAAAAGAATAACAACAATGACAACTGAAATGAACTTGATAAACCTAAGAAGGTTTTTTACCGCAATGACTTCTTTAGTGCAGCTTTGGAGATCTCTTTTGATAGATTGAAAGGTGGTTTGTTAAACACTGTGGTCAGACCTTTCATCAATGTTTGAAACAATGGTGGATAAATTTGTTGGATGAGCCCATACACAAAAGTTGCAGAAATTGTCCCTACAAGTGTAGTAAAGTTTGTGAGGATTTTTCTCAGTTCCTGAAATCTTGAGATCTGCAACCCTTTTACAAAAACATCGTAATGTATTGAAGTTGGCTCGAACTTGTTATGGAGTTTCCACTGACATTTGAGGAAGACATTTTTGTTGTTTTTTTTAGAATGAAGGAAGATTGAGTATCTTTTATTAAAATCGCAAGACAAATGAATTAGGAGTAATGATAGAGAATGATATTTTTACTAAAATACCCTTGTCATGTATTGGAAATGACAAAAGTACTATTAATTTGAGGATAAAATTGGAAAAGATAGAGAATGATATAAAAAAAATTGAAAAAATTGAAAAATAATTAAAAATAAGTGAACGATGTCATAGATGCATTGATGATGGTCGAGCATGTGGTTCACATATGGTTGACCATAATCTATGCATCTCTGACATGGTTCACACATAGTTGACCAGCATCTATGCATCTCTGACATGGTTCACACACCGTTGACCTTCATCTATGCATCTCTGACATGGTTCACACATGGTTGATCATCATCTATACATCTCTGACATGGTTCACATATGGTTGACCATCATCTATGCATCTCTGACATAGGGTTCAAATATGGTTGACCATCATCTATGCATCTCTGACATATGGTTCACATATGGTTGACCATCATCTATGCATATCTGACATAGTTCACACACCGTTGACCATCATCTATGCATCTCTGACATGGTTCACACATAGTTGACCATCATCTATGCATCTCTGACATATGGTTCACATATAGTTGACCATCATCTATGCATCTCTGACATGGTTCACACACCGTTGACCATCATGTATGCATCTCTGACATGGTTCACACATGGTTGACCATCATCTATGCATCTCTGACATATGGTTCAAATATGGCTAACCATCATTGATGCATCTCTAACATATGGTTCACATATGGTTGACCATCATCTATGCATCCCTGACATGGTTCACACATAGTTGACCACCATCTATGCATCTCTGACATGGTTCACTCATAGTTGACCATCATATATGCATCTCTGACATATGGTTCAAATATGGTTGACCATCATCTATGAATCTCTGACATATGGCTCACACTCAGTTGACCATCATCTATACATCTCTGACATATGGTTCACACTCAGTTGACCATCATTTATCCATCTTTCACATGGTTCACACATGGTTGACCATCATATATGCATCTCTGACATGGTTCACATATGGTTGATCATCATCTATGCATCTCTGACATATGGTTCACATATGGTTGACCATAATCTAAGCATCTCTAACATGGTTCACACATAGTTGACCATCATGTATGCATCACTGACATGGTTCACATATGGTTGACCATAATCTATGCATCTCTGGCATATGGTTCACATATGGTTGACCATCATCTATGCATCTCTGACATATGGTTCACATATGATTGACCATCATCTATGCATCTCTGCCATGGTTCAAATATGGTTGACCATCATCTATGCATCTCTGACATTTGGTTCACAAATGGTTTACCATCATCTATACATATCTGACATATGGTTCACACTCAATTGTCCATCATCTATGCATCTCTGACAAGGTTCACACATAGTTGACCATCATCTATGCATCTCTAACATGGTTCACACATAGTTGACCATCATATATGCATCTCTGACATATGGTTCAAATATGGTTAACCATCATCTATGCATCTCTGACATATAGTTCACAATCAGTTGACCATCTTCTAATCATCTCTGACATAGTTCACACATGGTTGACCTTCATATATGCATCTCTGACATGGTTCACATATGGTTGACCATCATCTATGCATCTCTGACATATGGTTCACATATGGTTGACCATCATCTATGCATCTCTGACATGGTTCACACATAGTTGACCATCATGTATGCATCTCTCACATGGTTCACATATGGTTAACCATCATATATGCATCTCTGAAATGGTTCACACACCGTTGAGCATCATCTATGCATCTCTGACATATGGTTCACATATAGTTGACCATCATCTATGCATCTCTGACATATAGTTCAAATATGGTTGACCATCATCTATGCATCTCTGACATATGGTTCACATATGGTTGACCATCATCTATGCATCTCTGACAAGGTTCACACATAGTTGGCCATCATGTATGCATCTCTGACATGGTTCACATATGGTTGACCATCATATTTGCATCTCTGAAATGGTTCACACATCGTTGACCATCATCTAAGCATCTCTGCGATATGGTTCACATATGTTTGACCATCATCTATGCATCTCTAACATAGTTCACACATATTTGACCATCATATATGCATCTTTGACATGGTTCACATATGGTTGACCATTATATATGAATATCTGAAATGGTTCACACACCGTTGACCATAATCCACGAATCTCTGACATATAGTTCACATTTAGTCGACCATCATCTATGCATCTCTGACATGGTTCACACACCGTTGACCATCATGTATGCATCTCTGACATGGTTCACACATGGTTGACCATCATCTATGTATCTCTGACATATAGTTCAAATATGGTTGACCATCAATTATGCATCTCTGGTATATAGTTCACACTCAGTTGACCATCATCTATTAATCTCTGATATGGTTCACACATGGTTGACCATCATCTATGCATCTCTGACAAGTTTCACATATGGTTGACCATCATCTATGCATCTCTGACACATGGTTCACATATGGTTGACCATCATCTATGCATCTCTGACAAGGTTCACACACCGTTGACCATCATCTATGCATCTCTGACATGGTTCACACATGTTTGACCCTCATCTATTCATCTCTGACATGGTTCACACATAGTTGACCATAATCTATGCATCTCTGACATGGTTCACACATGGTTGACCATCATCAATGCATCTCTGACATGGTTCACACATAGTTGACTAACATCTATGCATCTTTGACATAGTTCACATATGGTTGACCATCAAATATGCATCTCTGACATACGGTTCAAATATGGTTAACCATCATCTATGCATCTCTGACATATGGTTCACACTCAGTTCACCATCATCTATACATCTCTGACATGGTTCACACATAGTTGACCATCATCTATGCATCTCTGACATAGTTCACATATGGTTGACCATCATCTATGTATTTCTCATATATGCTTCACATATGGTTGACCATCATCTATGCATCTCTGACATATGGTTCAAATATGGTTGACCATCATCTATGCATCTCTGACATATGGTTCACACTCAGTTGACCATCATCTAAACATCTCTGACATGGTTCACACATGGTTGACCATCATCTATGCATCTCTGACATGGTTCACATATGGTTGACCATCATCTATGCATCTCTGACAAATGGTTCACATATGGTTAACCATCATCTATGCATCTCTGACATGATTCACACACCGTTGACCATCATCTATGCCTTTCTGACATGGTTCACACATGGTTGACCATCATCTATATATCTCTGACATGGTTCACACATAGTTGATCATCATATATGCATCTCTGACATATGGTTCACATATAGTTGACCATCATCTATGCATCTCTGGCATGGTTCAGACGCCGTTGGCCATCATCTATGCATCTCTAACATGGTTCACACATGGATCACCATCATCTATGCATCTCTAACATGGTTCACACATAGTTGACCATCATATATGCATCTCTGACATATGGTTCACATATAGTTGACAATCATCTATGCATCTCAGACATGGTTCACACACCGTTGACCGTCATCTATGCATCTCTGACATGGTTCACACATGGTTAACCCTCATCTATGCATCTTTGACATATGGTTCAAATATGGTTGACCATCATCTATGCATCTCTGACACATGGTTCACATATGGATGACCATCATCTATGCATCTCTGACATGGTTCACACATAATTGACCATCATATATACATCTCTGACATGGTTCACACAAAGTTAACCATCATATATGCATCTCTGACATATAGTTCAAATATGGTTGACCATTATCTATGCATCTCTAACGTATGGTTGACCATCATATATGCATCTCTACAATGGTTCACGCACCGTTGACCATCATCTATGCATCTCTGACATGGTTCACACATTGTTAACAATCATCTATGCATCTCTGACATGGTTCACACATGGTTGGCCATCATCTATGCATCTTTGACATGATTCACACATATTTGACCATCATCTATGCATCTCTAACAGCTGTAATACCCCAAAATTTGCTCTCCCTCTTTGTCATCATAGCATGGCATTATCATTTATCATATCATATCCACCTCATTAACATTGCATTGCATTTAACATAGAAAAATGAAGCATGGCATCCTCCTTACCATCAGGGCATGTGATCAGGTGGGAGATGGACAATCAAGAGATCATTCAAAGCACAAAAAGGTCAGTCAAGTTGCCTCAAGGCAAGCCAAGAAGCCTTTCATGTCTCATACTATCTCAATTGATCATCCACAACCTCAAGGATAAGAGATACAATAGGAGATTGAAACATTACATCCTACACTATGCAAGGAGTCCAAAAATTGAAGGAAAATCCTCAAAAGAGATAGCTCATTGATTCAAAATCATCCTCAAGTGGCATTTCTCATCATCCTTTAAGAAGGTACACAACATACTCTGAGGAATTTGAAATTGAAGACTGCACATTTTTCTCCTAGGAGGTGGGCACCAAAACTAGGGTTTCCCATTAAATCAGGGAATCTTTGGTTTTTGAACAAAACTTGATGTCATGGTATTCCATATGTCCTTAAGTGTATGTATGTGGAAAATTACATCTCTATTGGTTTTGGAAGTGTTTCAATTGGAAGAAAGATCAGGAATCAGAGAAATTGGGGCAAAGTCAAATAATCAGAGGGAAAAGTCAACTCTTGACTTTTTGAGGCCAAATTCATAAAATTCATGTTATATGTGTCCAATGTGCAAAATTTGGTCAAGAAACTCCAAAGGAATCATGAAAAAATCAAGATGTGGAAAGTTGCCATTTTTGGGTGAAGTAGGGTTACTAAAAATAGTAAGTTTTGGCCATTTTGCATCAGAGTTTGAGCCAAGGCCATTCAAATTTGGAGCACCAAATGAAAAATCCACTCTGCCTCAATGAAAGGTCTTGCTTTAAGCTTCAAATCCATGGGTAGAACATTTCCATTGGATAAAAAATGAGGGAGATATGATTGATCAAAGTTGGAAGAAAGTAGGCCAAAAACCATGTCATGACCAAGTTTGGCCAAGCTCGCGCGCAGTCATTTTCACAAGCATGTGGTGGGCCAGAAGTACACTCACTTTTCTCATAGTTAGAGGCTCCAAATGAGAAACTTTTCAACATCAAAGATGTTCCTTGTAGTGTCAGCTTCAATGTTCATGTTGGACAAAATTCCATTTGATCAAGTTATAGAGGCGATATATGGGTCCAAAGTCATGGTGATTATGCTGAAAATCCCATGCCAACATGCCTTGCCAGCCAACCTCACTGCCTCACCCTTATACCAGTCCCAAACCTTAATGTTCTAAGTCATTTTTCAACCTCTTCCATGTCTTATTTCAATTCATTTTTCACACCAAATATGTAGCATTATATTTCCTCTTTCGAATGAACCCAAAAACACACTAAATCATTCAGGGATTAGGGAGAGTTTCATCATCCAATCACTATGATGGCATTGATTCCAAGCTGTCATAAAACCAGAAAATGAACCATGGCTGTGGTGGTTGTTTCAGAATTCACATGAACACTCTTTATTCTTTTCCCCATTTAAACCAACATCCCCTTACAAACTTGAGCAGCACGTGCTATCCATGTTGCTTCATACATGAAAAGGGAAAGAACCCAGACTTGTCCAGCAAGCTTGCTGCTACACTGCATAATCTCATCCTCACCATAACACTCTAAACATCATCCTCACCATAACCCAGCCATAACCAACTCGTCCCCTAACTAACTTGGCTCAGTTAGTTAGGGTGGACTCACTTAACCCAAGGGTGACTCAGTTAATTCACTCACTAAACCATAGCTAAACTCAACATATAAATTCCAATACTCTTCACATTTTGAGGGAGGGTTTTTTCATTTTTCACTTTTCTCTCCAAAAACAATTCAAGTGCTCTCTCCAAACCCTTTCTCTGTGTGCACGATTCTGTTATCACCTTCCTCTACTTCATCTCCATCATCATCAATGGCGCATGATTGAAGTAAGAACCAGCATAATCCACACGAATTCTTCAAGTGTACTTCATCAAGTTTTTGAATCCCTCACTGGTCTCAAGATATCAAGCTCAAACAGCATTTATTTTGCTTGGTTTGTGAAGCTCCAAGGGAGAAGAAGAAGATAGGATCTCTGGTATTCTGGTGGATCCAAAGTTCATCATATTTTCAGGTTCTCTTCCTCAACTTTATTTTACTGGATCCAGCTTGTTTTTGTGATGTTTGTGGCCTAATAGAGGTCGTGTGCGTCCTGGCTAGTTGATAGGCTTCTTAGAGGCATAGTTCTATACCTAGGGCTTAATTTGATTGACTCTGTTCTTGCTGTGCGTATGTGTTTGGTGATTTTCATTAGCATATTCATAATGTACATGAGTTTAGCTTTCAATTGATGTATGCGTTGTGATTTTCTGGAAAGAATGTGAGTTGCAGACGGTGGTAAGTGACCGGAGAAGGTGACCGGAGGTCCCTCTCCGGCCGGTGGCTTCATTTTAGGGTTTCATTTGCAGTTTGAATATGGACCATTGGATGTTCATCATCGTGTGGCTTAAAACGTGCCAACACATTAAAATAAGCATGCTCCTCACGTGCCTTTTTTCTGAATTCATTTAAACTTTGTGTGGCATGGTACATGGTAATTGGCATGTGTCCTCACGTGCATGCGTTGATCTTGTGTATTTTGATTTTTGTGTTGACCTGACTTAAATCAATGGCTTGGATTGTGTTGACTGATGTTGACTGAAGGTGCATTGTTGTTAATGTGTTATGCGCGCATTTGGACTCAATCAGATTGATATTTGCACCCCCTTGTTTTGAGGCCCATTTAATTTGCACTGCGTTATTGCTATGTTCATACCCCCTTCCCTTTGCATTTCGTTTTCATTTTTTTTATTTTTTATACATGTTTCATTTCCAATTTTTAAAAATACCAAAACAGATTGGAAAATTCTACAAAAATTCATGTGTATTCTTAAAACATTTAGGAAATTTTCCATGATTTTATTTTCTGATTTTATGACCTTTTTACCCCTGGTCCATAATTTTCTTTGAATTTCCATTTAGATGCATTCTAGGCATGATACGTGAATTTGTTTAATTTTGTTCTTGCTCATTACAAACTGTTTTGACATGATTCTTTTTGTATTGATTCACCAATACATTGAAGCATGTTAGATGATTTTTGTTTGATTTTTTAGGTCACTTTATCACATGTCTTGATGCCTATATTTGCACCACTTTGCATGATGTTTCAATTTGACCTAATTGCTTTGTTTGAAGTCATTTTGCTATGAATTTTTACATGCTATCTTGATGTGTGATGCATTTCTGACCTAGGCATCCCAATAATATGCTGGCATAATTTTCATGAATCCATTTGGTCTTTGTTTGATGCATTACATTGGAAGTATAATACATGTCCTGTCATTTTAACTTTAGTGCATGTTTGCATGAATTCTTTTGTGCATATTTGTATGAGCATTTGCATAGTTGTGTGAGTCATTCATATGATATTATAGGTCTTTGATACACGTTATAGGTCATCTTCACGTGTTCATTTCAACTTGAACTTTGTGCATCCTAACATGTATTGTTTGCACCTTCTTTTTGAGTTTTCATCTCACTTCTTCTTCTATTACTTCTTGAATGTCTTGATGGTTGATTCATGGATACTTTTGAGATGTTCATAAACCATGTTCCATTTAGTTTCAATTCTGATTGTTGATTTGCATGTTCCATTTATGCATGTCCTCTTCATTTCTTTCCATCTTTCATCTATCCCTTCTTCTTGTAACATGTTTAAATGCTAATGGATGATGATTATTGCTTATTCACTTGCACTTGTATGATGATATTCACTTGTTGTCCATATGATGCCCATTCTGGTTGTGGTTCTAGGATTTGTTTTCTCATTTAATTCTTTTGAGTTTTATGATGCATTACATGTTCTTTTACTTCTTATACTTCTTATACATGTTTACTAACCATGTAGGGGCTCTGGTAAGTTTCAATTGAGTGTGGATAAGGAATCCACATTCAACTTCTATCCTTTCTCTTTTACAATTCCATTTTGTGTTTTGTTAAGCACTTATGTGCTTTCTTTTAATAACTCTTTACTTTCCCTTTTTGAATTACAATTCATCTTCTACTTTAGAAGTGAATTGTTTAATTCTTTCTTTCTTTAGACTTTAGGTTGAAACCTCACAAACCTTTAGGATCACTCCCTTTAATCTTCAATTAGGATTGAGTCTTAGTCCATATAGGTTTTACCTTTTCTCCTCTCTTGAGTCTCTTTTCTCATCTCAAAGAAAATTCAAAACATATAATAAAGGTAGGCATTTGTTGCATTTAGGCCTTTCATATAAAGAAAAGATTATAAGGGGTCTTCTCTTGTAATCTTAGAATGTGTAGCATATAGCCCATCTTGGGTCAATGTGTTAAACATTTGATCTTGTATGAGGGACTTAAATGCAGTACTTGTTGAAGGTGCAAATAATAAAAAACACTTCTTCATTTCTTAATTAACAAAAACACTTAATAAACACAAGTATGCTAGTGTGTTTGAACCTTGACAATTGGAGCTAAGTGTGGAGGTCTTCTTCACTCTTAGTGTGCTTTCTTACCCATTCCATCTTGGAATGTGAGAATGTACACATTCCAATGACTAAGATTCGGATACACTATCATATGCAAACAAATGAAAAAACTCTTAAAAGACAAAAAACAAACAATAACGTCTTTCCTTCGGGAATTCTTTTCTCATCTCATTCATTCTCAACGCACGAACGCGCTTCTACTCGTTCTCTTGCAAGACGGTAACGCACTCGGACCAGCGAGCCTGCAACACCTGAGCTAGAACGTTAGCCGTTCCTTAAAAAATGCAAACAATCCATCCCTAGTGAGGGGAACTACGTCGCTCTGATTCTCATGCTCCCGATGAGATACGTAGGCAGTGGGGTAGGGCCCATGCGAGCACTTCTTTTATTTTCCCTACATTTATTTCTTGTTCCTTTTCCATTCTTTCTCCTTTCTTTCTTTCAGTTCTTTTCCAGTATCTTTTCCTACACCCTTTGATCGAGACAAGCAAGTGTGGATCCCATCGGGTACGATGGACGCGTGGGGGTGCTAATACCTTCCCCGCGCGTAACCGACTCCCGAACCCAGTTCTCTTGGTCGTAAGACCATGCTTTTCCTTTCCTTCAAGTTTATGCGGTGTTTCCTTTCCCTCTCATGGGATAAATACACATTGCTGGCGACTCTGTTTCGGTGCCACTTTCGCGTTTGTACTTGGATGAAAATCCCGGGAGCGACAGCTGGCGACTCTGCTGGGGAAAGAACCCAGAATCTCTGGTTTCCTTAGCGAGTCAATCCTAGCGCTTGTCTGCTTTTCTTTCATTGGGTGTTTACTGTTGTGCTATATGTTGCTGTTTATTTATTTTACTGTATTTACCGCATTTTAGCATTACATATCATATATTATATTGTGTTGCACTGTTTTGTCTGTTTGGCGGGATGGGTGTTCTGAGAGATAAGCTCACTACCAAGGCTTGAGTACATACATAGGTATTAGAGTGGATAGTCATGACGCTTGCGTGGTGGTGACCACGTATTGTTGTTCATGAGACCCACAACCAGACGAGGTTCTATCAGGAGCTTTCTGCTACTGCATGTTATGCAGGCCAGTGGTTATTCTCTTGAGGAATTGTCGACTCTAGTGACCATTCCCGA
This sequence comes from Lathyrus tuberosus, assembly GCA_022829125.1. Lineage (NCBI taxonomy): Eukaryota > Viridiplantae > Streptophyta > Magnoliopsida > Fabales > Fabaceae > Lathyrus > Lathyrus tuberosus. The sequence goes on from JALAZF010000247.1 coordinate 9,102,293, forward strand.
GGACTCAGTTGCGGCACTCCTCCCGAGTTGTGATAGTGGCAGACCACATTCTGTGGCAAACCCATTGCACATTCTCGATCCGAGGACCCAATGCTGGGAACTTGCTATAGGACATCCCTTTTTGAAAGAGAATCAGCGGAGGCACTCCTCGATTGGCGATAGTACTGTACCCTGAGGGATGAATGTACTATTGCTTCTCGACCTCAGTGCCAGAAGCTGAGGACCTTTTTGTTTTGGAGAATCAGTTGAGGCCTCCTCGGTTGATGATGATGCCAAACCAGAAATGGTGAACGTATCATCATTTCTCGACCTGAGAGCCCGGGATATTGAACATCCTAGTACCCACATGTGAGAAGGGCGGGTTGTTTACAGGTTTGCAGGTAACCATGACCTCCTACATACCCGTTTTTCTATCATCATTGCACAAAAAGGAAGTTTCATCCTATTGTATTCAGATGGTTCTTATCTATGGTTCTATATTAGTCTCAGAGCTCCACCGACACCGTTCACAGTTCAGCACAGACACCTGATTACCTGATCACATTGCCCTTTGCATTGCATTATCATATCCTAACATACATGTTTATTCATTTCCAGGTGCATATATTACCCTTGATTCCAGTCATCAGGTCCCTGCAAAGATGAACACTAAAGAGAGGAAGAATATCATCAGCTATAAGTTCCTTACGCCTACTTTGGGCCCTATTGTTATGCTGAAGGGAATGGCGAGTCCTGCAGTACGAGAAGCTTTTGAAGAGGAATATGGGTGGATCCTATCTATGGTCCGTAATGTCAGTGATTATGAAGCCAGAGGTCTCCATACGTTGATGCAGTTCTATGATCCGCCGCTGAGGTGTTTTGTATTTCCAGACTATGTGTTGGTTCCTACCTTGGAGGAGTATTCCAACATGTTGGGGATTGCTATCAAGGAGGAGCCCCCTTTCTTTGGATCAGTGGGGGATCTTGACTTTGGGAAGGTGGCTGGTGCTCTTTATTTGAGCAAATCAGAGTTAGGCGACAATGTCTCCAACAAAGGAAAGATTCGTGGTTACAAGTTGGAATATCTGATTAAGAAGGCCCAGGAAGCAGCTAAAGGCGAGAATTGGCTTGTTTTTAATGCTTTGCTAGCCCTTTGCATATACGGCATAGTGTTGTTTCCCAACGAGCCGGATTTCATTGATACGGACGCTATACGAATATTCCTGATGAAGAACCCGGTGCCAACGCTACTGGGAGATCTTCACTACTCGTTGTACAACCGAAACGAAAAGAAAAGAGGAGGGATAATTCGTTGTTGTGCACCCTTGTTCTATAAGTGGTTTGCAGGCCGTTTACCACAATCAGGGGCTTTTGTGGATTCCAAAGATTCTCTAGAGTGGAAACAGCGTTTAATGGGATTGGTGGCCAAGGACATCGTATGGGTAGATCATGGGCTGATTGGCAAGAATATTATCCACAGCTGTGGTAAGTTCCCTAACGTTCCACTGATAGGAAGGCTGGGTGGGATTAACTACAATCCTTCTTTGGCCATTCGACAATTTGGGTATGCCCTGACATGTCCGCCTATTAAGAGAGATGTGGAGGAGTCCCTCTATTTTCATACATCAGATGGGTGGGAAGCAGCACAGAAAGCTTCTGAAAGCTGGGGTAGCATACTGAAAAAGGGGAAAGTTACTCTAGGAAAGCCTAACAACCGGGTTTATCCAGCATATGAAGAGTGGGTGAAGAAAAGAGTTGAAGATTTTCTCTTGCCTTTTGGTAAGGCACCCCTTTTGTATCCGGAGAATGAGAAAGCAAGAAGCACTGCTACTGTGGAAGAAGTTGACAAGTTGCAAGCCTTGGTGAAAAAGCTCCAAGGAGAGAATTCCGAGTTGAGTAGCCGTCTTCAGAATGCTCTACATGCCAACAAAGAGCTGGAGCGGAAAGCCCAAGATGCTGAACAAATCCTAACTGCAAAAGAAAAAGACTTTGCTGGAAGAGCCCAACATTTCCGGAAGATTAGTAAAGGTGCTGATGATGCTACTCAAGCCCACAAGCAAACCAAACAGGCGTTAGCACAGACCAAAGAAAAGTTAACAAAGTTTCAGCACGCTTGGGACGAAGTTAGGTTAGAGAATGCTGAATTACAGGAACAGTTGCAGATTAAGGACGAAGAGCTTGAAAAGGCGCATGAGCAGAGGAGAAAGTATCGGGAAAGCCTCGGTAAGAGTCAAGAACAGCTAGAAGAAGCTAGAGGTGAGCTGAGGAATACCAAGAAAGAGCTTGAAGAAGTCATGATAGAAAGGGAGATACTCAAGACGCAAGCCGGCATAAAGAGACACAAAGGAGTGTGTGATGACGAGGCTCTGATGCTGCATATGGGTTCTTTAACTGAAGCTCTTGAGAAAAGGGATGTCTTGATCAAAGAAATGATTGAAAAGCCGAATCACCAGCGTACCCGTATACTTTTTGAGGAGATCAAATACTCAAGTGATAAGCTGAAGGGTGTGGAATTGTCAGACTGATGTTCTTTTCCTTATATTTTGTTATTAATGGTTACCATCAGGCTTGTTGATGGATCCATTTTTCCTTGTATTGCATTTGCGGATGAGCCTTTCTTAAATGTACTTGAATACTTTGTTGAATGAGTATGAGCAGTTTTATTCAGAATTATTCCTTATCAGATAGCTGCACACAAGCACATGACCACGACACGTCTCTTTATATCACAATTTTTGGTCTTCAGATTTCTGTGGTTGGATTGGAATCAGGGTATAAAGCACCTCGAAAATGACAAACATGGCATTGCATGGCATTGCATATCATTTTGCATTTTTTGTTACTTGCTTTTCAGGTACTCGTTGCAGGGACTCTAACCTTTACTTGGTTTCAGGCAGTATAGCGGAGAGTCATATTCACCGATATTCGACGCGAAGGAATCAAGTAAGAATCATGGATCAAGTACAAAGTGATTTGGCTGAAATGAGGGCGCGTATGGACCAGTTCATGACCCTCATGACTGGCATGGCGCAAAATCAGGAGAGATTGAGGCTTCTGGTAGAGCGTCCAGACAATGGGCCCGAAGGTGATCAGCATGACAATTCACAGGGACATGGCATTCCTCCTCCCGGTGGCAACCCTCCTCCTGGTGGTAACAATCGGGGTAATGGAAATGGTAGGCATGCTGGTGTTACTCTTGAAGATACTCTAGAAGACCAATTTACTCTGCTGGATGCTGATGTGGGTAATCAAGGGGATCGAAGGTATGATGAGTTAGCAGAGAAGATCATGGCCATAGAATGCAAGAACTCTATGGGTATTGATGTTACCAGCTTGGGGCTGGTCTCAGGAGTCAGAATTCCCCCTAAATTCAAACCTCCCACTTTTGATAAGTATCACGGCAATGCGTGTCCCCAAACGCATCTTCAAGCTTACTTTGGGAAGATTTCAGCCCATACGGATGACGAGAAGCTATGGATGCACTATTTTCAGGACAGTCTGGCTGGGGCGTCCTTGACCTGGTACATGAAGTTGAATAGAGCTGCTGTGAAGAATTGGAAAGATCTGGCAGAAGCGTTCCTGAAGCAATACCAGTATAATATCGACATGGCGCCCAACCGCACCCAATTGCAGGGATTGTCCCAGAATGCCAAGGAGAGTTTCAAAGAATATGCACAGAGGTGGAGGGAAATGGCTGCCCAGGTCCAACCTCCCTTGTCAGACAGAGAAATGGCAGATATGTTCATGGGCACCTTGCAAGGGGCCTATCTGGATAGATTAGCTGCTTGTCCGTCAACTGGATTTGCTGATATTGTGATTGCGGGAGAAAGAATAGAAAGTCTGTTAAAGCTTGGAAAGATCCAGGATGTGAGTGGGGCTGGCTCTTCGGGGACGAAGAAACCGTTTGCTAGTAACCAGAAAAGAAGAGAAGGTGATACGAATGCTGTGTTTAGAGGACGAGGCAGAGGGCGTTCTCGAGCTTATTATCAGGTAGATGCTGTAACAATCCCCACACCGTCTGTTCAGAAACAACAACCCCAACAACTAGTTCAACAGCAACAACCTTTTTTCCAGCAAAGGTCTAGACAGAGGGATCGTAAGATGGATCCTCTCCCTATGACTTATGCCGCGCTGTTGCCCCGGCTACTCGAGTTAAAGTTGGTAGAACTCCGTACTATGAAAGCTCCGGTTGCTGGAAACCTGCCACCTAACTTCGATGCTAATGCTCGTTGTGAGTTCCACTCAGGTGCTCAGGGGCACTCCATTGAAAAATGCTGGGCTTTCCATCATAAAGTACAAGATTTGATTGATGCTAAAGCCATCAATTTCTCTCCCGCTCCTAATATTACTCAGCATCCCATGCCTGATCATAGTGCAGCAAATGTGTACGCTATTGAAGATGGGAGGAGATTGAATTTGGTGTTAGACGTTCATCAAGTGAAAACTTCTTTGTTGGTTGTAAAAGATCGTTTATTGAAGGGACAGGTGTTCCCGGGCTGTAATCAAGATTGCTCTGAGTGTATGAATCAGGATAACGGCTGTGATAAGTTGAAGATGGGTTTACAGAATCTGATCGATGAAGGATGTCTACAGTTCGACAGAGTCGTGAAAGACACTGATGAGATATCAACCGTGACCATCTATTACACTCCCGCTGAGATTCAAATGCCGGTCAATACAGTTCCCGTGGCGAGTGTTGCGCCCGAAAGGCCCAGTCCTGTCACTATCACGGTGCCAGGACCAATTCCGTTCACGTCTACGAAGGCTATCCCATGGCACTATGGGGCAGATGTATATTACGAAGGTAAAAAGCAGGAAGTTGAGCCGTCAGTCAGCCCAAATATTGATAATGTAGGGGGTGTAGGGGGCTTTACAAGGAGTGGAAGGTTGTTCGCTCCCCAAACCTTGAGAAGTGATAAAGAGGCAGAAGCTGCAGCAAAGGCTAAGGGTAAACAGGTGGTTGAAAGTGCGCCTACACCTGAAGCAGAGACAAAGATTACTTTTGATAAGGAAATGGAAGAATTTATGAAGATAATCAAGAAAAGCGATTATAAGATTGTGGACCAACTGAATCAGACCCCTTCAAAGATTTCAATCTTGTCACTATTGATGTGCTCTGATGCGCACCGGCAGGCGTTGTTGAAAGTGTTGAAGAGTGCATACGTGCCACAAGAAATTACTGTTAATCAGCTCGAGGGCGTAATCTCCAATGTTAATGTTAGCCATGGCTTGGGCTTTACAAGTAGAGATTTGACTGTTGAAGGAAGAAACCATAATAAGGCTTTGCATATCACGCTGGAGTGTAAGGGCGCAGTGTTATCTCATGTACTGGTAGACACTGGTTCATCACTCAATGTCTTGCCCAAGAAGGCATTAATGAAGCTGGAAGTTGACGGTTTGATCTTAAGGCCTAGTGAATTGGTGGTCAGAGCATTCGATGGAACTAGACGATCTGTGTTTGGTGAGGTGGAATTGCCCGTACAGATTGGACCACAGGTATTCAAATCCACGTTACATGTAATGGACATACAACCTGCATATAGCTGCCTATTGGGACGCCCTTGGATTCACGGAGCCGGGGCTGTTACTTCTACTCTACATCAAAAGCTGAAGTATGAGTTTGAAGGGCAGGTTGTGACAGTGTGTGGGGAAGAAGACATCTTTGTGAGTCATTTGTCTACGTTCAAGTACATTGAAATGGATGGGGAAATTCATGAGATGCTGTGCCAATCATTTGAAGCAGTCAACATTGACGATGCACCTGAGTCTTCTTCTGTACCAGTTGGGGCTGGTACCTCCATTTCATCTTACAAACAAGCTGTCGAAGTCGTCAGGGCAGGCAACGCCCAAGGTTGGGGCAGGTTGATAGAGACCCCAGTGAAGGAAGACAAATTTGGTATTGGTTATCATCCCTCTACAACTTCAGATGCGGGGAGCAGGGGACCCATTACTTTCAATAGTGGGGGAATTATCTACACGGACCAGTCTTGTACAGCCACAGAGGATAGTGTTGACAGTGATTGTGACCTGGACAACTGGGTACGCCCTCATGTTCCGGGACAACAAGTGCAGAACTGGTTCGTTGAAGAAGTCATCCGGGTTACTCTTCAGACAGAGTAATTTTTCTTTGTTTTTTCTAACCATAATGCATGTCAAAATCTTGCGCTCTGCCCAAGGCGTATAGATTCATTTGTAGGGCCACTATGGTTGCATTTGCAATGTTTAATCATTAATAAAGGACGTTTTGCAATCAAATTTTGTTCTCTGTCTTTCAGTTTTTATTTTTGCACAAAAAAAAAATAAAAAATAAAATAAAATGGCAATGTTTCATTTTCTTTTGCTTAAAAATAAATTCTAAAATAAGGCATGAACCCGTTCATGCAGACTTGATCCTCCGGATACCACTGATAACGATTTTGATATGGCCATGTATGACTTTGACAATCCGATTTATCAAGCCGAAGAAGGGGATGAGAAAGATTGTGAACTTTCTGAAGAACTGGCCAGATTGTTGAAACAAGAGGAAAGGGTCATCCAGCCTCATCAGGAGACTGTAGAAATCATCAATATTGGTACCAAGGACGCCAAGAAAGAGATCAGGATTGGTGCCAGCTTGCAAGCAGATGTGAAGCAAACTTTGACGGAAATGTTGCGCGAGTATGTTGACATCTTCGCCTGGTCGTATCAAGACATGCCGGGGTTGGATACGGATATTGTCGTGCACAGGCTGCCATTAAGAGAAGAATGTCCGCCAGTCAAGCAGAAACTTCGTCAGACTCACCCCGACATGGCTTTAAAGATTAAGGAGGAAGTCCAGAAGCAGTGGGATGCTGGTTTTCTTGCCGTGACAAAATATCCTCCGTGGGTAGCCAATATCGTGCCAGTACCGAAGAAAGATGGAAAAGTGAGAATGTGTGTGGATTATCGAGATCTTAATAAAGCTAGCCCGAAAGATGATTTTCCACTACCTCATATTGATGTGCTGGTCGATAATACAGCTCAGTTTTCAGTGTTCTCATTTATGGACAGTTTCTCCGGGTACAACCAGATCAAGATGGCACCTGAAGACATGGAGAAGACCACGTTCATTACTCCGTGGGGTACATATTGTTATAAAGTAATGCCTTTTGGGTTGAAAAACGCAGGGGCAACGTACCAGCGGGCGATGGTGACACTGTTTCATGACTTGATTCATAAGGAGATCGAATGTTATGTAGATGATATGATTGCCAAGTCGAGAACAGAAGAGGAACATCTGGTTAACCTGAAAAAGCTGTTTGAAAGGTTGAGAAAGTTCTGTCTGAGATTAAATCCAAACAAGTGCACGTTTGGGGTGCGTTCTGGAAAGTTGCTAGGTTTCATTGTGAGCGAAAAAGGAATCGAGGTTGATCCTGCCAAGGTGAAAGCAATACAAGAAATGCCTGAACCGAGAACAGAAAAAGAGGTTCGTGGTTTCTTGGGTAGATTGAACTACATTGCGAGGTTCATATCTCACCTAACAGCCACGTGTGAACCAATATTTAAATTGTTGAGGAAAGATCAAACGGTCAGGTGGAATGACGATTGCCAATTGGCATTCGATAAGATAAAAGAATACTTGCAGGAACCTCCGATTCTAATGCCTCCAGTTGAAGGGAGACCACTGATAATGTATCTGACAGTGCTTGAAGGTTCCATGGGTTGTGTTCTCGGTCAACACGACGAGACAGGTAGGAAGGAGCATGCTATTTACTACCTGAGCAAAAAGTTCAATGATTGTGAGTCCCGATACTCAATGCTTGAAAAGACATGCTGTGCGCTTGCATGGGCCGCTAAGCGATTGAGGCAATATATGGTTAGGCACACAACCTTGATGATCTCAAAAATGGATCCTATCAAGTACATTTTCGAGAAACCAGCATTGACAGGCAGAGTTGCACGGTGGCAAATGGTCTTGACAGAGTATGACATTCAGTACACTTCACAAAAGGCCATCAAAGGAAGTATCTTGTCCGACTATCTTGCGCAACAGCCGATTGATGATTACCAACCCATGAAGTTTGACTTCCCTGATGAGGACATCATGTTTCTCAAAGCTAAAGATTGCGAGGAACCCCTTCCGGAGGAGGGGCCAGACCCTGAATCCAAATGGAGTCTGATGTTTGATGGGGCTGTCAATATGAATGGGTGCGGAGTTGGAGCAGTTCTTATCACGCCGGAGGGTGTTCATATGCCTTTCACTGCACGAATAACTTTCGGATGCACCAACAATGAAGCAGAGTACGAAGCTTGTGTAATGGGGATCGAGGAGGCGATTAATCTACGGATTAAAACCCTTGATATATTCGGTGATTCAGCTTTGGTAATCAATCAAGTGAAAGGGAGTTGGTACACGCACCAAGCAAATCTAGTGCCGTATAGAGATTATACGAGGAGATTGCTGACATTTTTCACAACAGTGAAACTGTACCATATTCCTCGAGATGGGAATAGGTTCGCGGATGCCTTGGCCACTTTGTCTTCCATGATCAAAGTGCAAGGATGGAACCATGTACCTAAGATTGAGGTATCCCGCCTTGACAGACCAGCATTTGTGTTTGCGGTCGATGCAGCGTCTGATGACAAGCCATGGTTTTATGACATTAAGTGTTTCTTAAAAAGTCAAGAGTACCCGCCCGGGGCATCGTCCAAAGACAGGAAGACGTTGAGAAGGTTAGCTGGTAGTTTCTTCTTGAATAAAGATGGCGTGCTGTATAAAAGAAATTTTGACACGGTCCTGCTTAGATGTGTGGATAGACGTGAAGCAGACTTGTTGATGATTGAAGTGCACGAAGGCTCTTTCGGTACCCATGCCGGAGGGCAGGCAATGGCTAAAAAGTTGTTAAGGTCGGGATATTATTGGTTGACTATGGAGTCAGATTGTTGCAAATATGCCCGCAAATGCCATAAATGCCAGATCTATGCAGATAAGGTGCATGTGCCTCCAAATCCGTTGAGTATCATGTCGTCGCCTTGGCCGTTTGCCATGTGGGGCATTGATATGATCGGAAAGATTGAGCCTACAGCTTCCAATGGTCATCGTTTCATCTTGGTGGCAGTTGATTACTTCACCAAATGGGTTGAAGCCGCATCCTATGCCAATGTTACAAAACAAGTGGTCGCTCGTTTCTTAAAACGGGATATCATTTGCCGATATGCAGTTCCCGAAAGAATCATTACTGATAATGGTTCTAATTTGAACAATAAGATGATGGCTGAGTTATGCCGGGACTTCAAAATCGAACATCACAATTCTTCTCCGTACCGCCCAAAGATGAATGGCGCGGTCGAAGCGGCCAACAAAAATATCAAGAAGATTGTGCAGAAGATGGTTGTCACGTACAAAGATTGGCATGAGATGTTACCATTTGCTTTGCATGGGTATCGAACGTCGGTACACACGTCCACTGGGGCAACCCCATTCTCACTTGTATATGGTATGGAGGCAGTGCTACCGGTTGAAGTAGAGATTCCGTCCCTCAGAGTTATGATGGATGTTAAGCTAGATGAAGCCGAATGGGTACGAGCCAGATTTGATCAGCTGAGCCTTATTGAGGAAAAGCGATTGGCGGCTGTATGTCATGGGCAATTATACCAGCGCAGAATGAAGCAGGCATTTGACCAAAAGGTGCGTCCTCGGGTTTACAAAGTCGGAGATGTGGTACTCAAAAGGATCCTTCCTCCCAATACAGATCACAGGGGCAAATGGACTCCTAATTATGAAGGTCCTAATTATGAAAGGCATCTCTGACATGGTTCACACACCGTTGACCTTCATCTATGCATCTCTGACATGGTTCACACATGGTTGATCATCATCTATACATCTCTGACATGGTTCACATATGGTTGACCATCATCTATGCATCTCTGACATAGGGTTCAAATATGGTTGACCATCATCTATGCATCTCTGACATATGGTTCACATATGGTTGACCATCATCTATGCATATCTGACATAGTTCACACACCGTTGACCATCATCTATGCATCTCTGACATGGTTCACACATAGTTGACCATCATCTATGCATCTCTGACATATGGTTCACATATAGTTGACCATCATCTATGCATCTCTGACATGGTTCACACACCGTTGACCATCATGTATGCATCTCTGACATGGTTCACACATGGTTGACCATCATCTATGCATCTCTGACATATGGTTCAAATATGGCTAACCATCATTGATGCATCTCTAACATATGGTTCACATATGGTTGACCATCATCTATGCATCCCTGACATGGTTCACACATAGTTGACCACCATCTATGCATCTCTGACATGGTTCACTCATAGTTGACCATCATATATGCATCTCTGACATATGGTTCAAATATGGTTGACCATCATCTATGAATCTCTGACATATGGCTCACACTCAGTTGACCATCATCTATACATCTCTGACATATGGTTCACACTCAGTTGACCATCATTTATCCATCTTTCACATGGTTCACACATGGTTGACCATCATATATGCATCTCTGACATGGTTCACATATGGTTGATCATCATCTATGCATCTCTGACATATGGTTCACATATGGTTGACCATAATCTAAGCATCTCTAACATGGTTCACACATAGTTGACCATCATGTATGCATCACTGACATGGTTCACATATGGTTGACCATAATCTATGCATCTCTGGCATATGGTTCACATATGGTTGACCATCATCTATGCATCTCTGACATATGGTTCACATATGATTGACCATCATCTATGCATCTCTGCCATGGTTCAAATATGGTTGACCATCATCTATGCATCTCTGACATTTGGTTCACAAATGGTTTACCATCATCTATACATATCTGACATATGGTTCACACTCAATTGTCCATCATCTATGCATCTCTGACAAGGTTCACACATAGTTGACCATCATCTATGCATCTCTAACATGGTTCACACATAGTTGACCATCATATATGCATCTCTGACATATGGTTCAAATATGGTTAACCATCATCTATGCATCTCTGACATATAGTTCACAATCAGTTGACCATCTTCTAATCATCTCTGACATAGTTCACACATGGTTGACCTTCATATATGCATCTCTGACATGGTTCACATATGGTTGACCATCATCTATGCATCTCTGACATATGGTTCACATATGGTTGACCATCATCTATGCATCTCTGACATGGTTCACACATAGTTGACCATCATGTATGCATCTCTCACATGGTTCACATATGGTTAACCATCATATATGCATCTCTGAAATGGTTCACACACCGTTGAGCATCATCTATGCATCTCTGACATATGGTTCACATATAGTTGACCATCATCTATGCATCTCTGACATATAGTTCAAATATGGTTGACCATCATCTATGCATCTCTGACATATGGTTCACATATGGTTGACCATCATCTATGCATCTCTGACAAGGTTCACACATAGTTGGCCATCATGTATGCATCTCTGACATGGTTCACATATGGTTGACCATCATATTTGCATCTCTGAAATGGTTCACACATCGTTGACCATCATCTAAGCATCTCTGCGATATGGTTCACATATGTTTGACCATCATCTATGCATCTCTAACATAGTTCACACATATTTGACCATCATATATGCATCTTTGACATGGTTCACATATGGTTGACCATTATATATGAATATCTGAAATGGTTCACACACCGTTGACCATAATCCACGAATCTCTGACATATAGTTCACATTTAGTCGACCATCATCTATGCATCTCTGACATGGTTCACACACCGTTGACCATCATGTATGCATCTCTGACATGGTTCACACATGGTTGACCATCATCTATGTATCTCTGACATATAGTTCAAATATGGTTGACCATCAATTATGCATCTCTGGTATATAGTTCACACTCAGTTGACCATCATCTATTAATCTCTGATATGGTTCACACATGGTTGACCATCATCTATGCATCTCTGACAAGTTTCACATATGGTTGACCATCATCTATGCATCTCTGACACATGGTTCACATATGGTTGACCATCATCTATGCATCTCTGACAAGGTTCACACACCGTTGACCATCATCTATGCATCTCTGACATGGTTCACACATGTTTGACCCTCATCTATTCATCTCTGACATGGTTCACACATAGTTGACCATAATCTATGCATCTCTGACATGGTTCACACATGGTTGACCATCATCAATGCATCTCTGACATGGTTCACACATAGTTGACTAACATCTATGCATCTTTGACATAGTTCACATATGGTTGACCATCAAATATGCATCTCTGACATACGGTTCAAATATGGTTAACCATCATCTATGCATCTCTGACATATGGTTCACACTCAGTTCACCATCATCTATACATCTCTGACATGGTTCACACATAGTTGACCATCATCTATGCATCTCTGACATAGTTCACATATGGTTGACCATCATCTATGTATTTCTCATATATGCTTCACATATGGTTGACCATCATCTATGCATCTCTGACATATGGTTCAAATATGGTTGACCATCATCTATGCATCTCTGACATATGGTTCACACTCAGTTGACCATCATCTAAACATCTCTGACATGGTTCACACATGGTTGACCATCATCTATGCATCTCTGACATGGTTCACATATGGTTGACCATCATCTATGCATCTCTGACAAATGGTTCACATATGGTTAACCATCATCTATGCATCTCTGACATGATTCACACACCGTTGACCATCATCTATGCCTTTCTGACATGGTTCACACATGGTTGACCATCATCTATATATCTCTGACATGGTTCACACATAGTTGATCATCATATATGCATCTCTGACATATGGTTCACATATAGTTGACCATCATCTATGCATCTCTGGCATGGTTCAGACGCCGTTGGCCATCATCTATGCATCTCTAACATGGTTCACACATGGATCACCATCATCTATGCATCTCTAACATGGTTCACACATAGTTGACCATCATATATGCATCTCTGACATATGGTTCACATATAGTTGACAATCATCTATGCATCTCAGACATGGTTCACACACCGTTGACCGTCATCTATGCATCTCTGACATGGTTCACACATGGTTAACCCTCATCTATGCATCTTTGACATATGGTTCAAATATGGTTGACCATCATCTATGCATCTCTGACACATGGTTCACATATGGATGACCATCATCTATGCATCTCTGACATGGTTCACACATAATTGACCATCATATATACATCTCTGACATGGTTCACACAAAGTTAACCATCATATATGCATCTCTGACATATAGTTCAAATATGGTTGACCATTATCTATGCATCTCTAACGTATGGTTGACCATCATATATGCATCTCTACAATGGTTCACGCACCGTTGACCATCATCTATGCATCTCTGACATGGTTCACACATTGTTAACAATCATCTATGCATCTCTGACATGGTTCACACATGGTTGGCCATCATCTATGCATCTTTGACATGATTCACACATATTTGACCATCATCTATGCATCTCTAACAGCTGTAATACCCCAAAATTTGCTCTCCCTCTTTGTCATCATAGCATGGCATTATCATTTATCATATCATATCCACCTCATTAACATTGCATTGCATTTAACATAGAAAAATGAAGCATGGCATCCTCCTTACCATCAGGGCATGTGATCAGGTGGGAGATGGACAATCAAGAGATCATTCAAAGCACAAAAAGGTCAGTCAAGTTGCCTCAAGGCAAGCCAAGAAGCCTTTCATGTCTCATACTATCTCAATTGATCATCCACAACCTCAAGGATAAGAGATACAATAGGAGATTGAAACATTACATCCTACACTATGCAAGAAGTCCAAAAATTGAAGGAAAATCCTCAAAAGAGATAGCTCATTGATTCAAAATCATCCTCAAGTGGCATTTCTCATCATCCTTTAAGAAGGTACACAACATACTCTGAGGAATTTGAAATTGAAGACTGCACATTTTTCTCCTAGGAGGTGGGCACCAAAACTAGGGTTTCCCATTAAATCAGGGAATCTTTGGTTTTTGAACAAAACTTGATGTCATGGTATTCCATATGTCCTTAAGTGTATGTATGTGGAAAATTACATCTCTATTGGTTTTGGAAGTGTTTCAATTGGAAGAAAGATCAGGAATCAGAGAAATTGGGGCAAAGTCAAATAATCAGAGGGAAAAGTCAACTCTTGACTTTTTGAGGCCAAATTCATAAAATTCATGTTATATGTGTCCAATGTGCAAAATTTGGTCAAGAAACTCCAAAGGAATCATGAAAAAATCAAGATGTGGAAAGTTGCCATTTTTGGGTGAAGTAGGGTTACTAAAAATAGTAAGTTTTGGCCATTTTGCATCAGAGTTTGAGCCAAGGCCATTCAAATTTGGAGCACCAAATGAAAAATCCACTCTGCCTCAATGAAAGGTCTTGCTTTAAGCTTCAAATCCATGGGTAGAACATTTCCATTGGATAAAAAATGAGGGAGATATGATTGATCAAAGTTGGAAGAAAGTAGGCCAAAAACCATGTCATGACCAAGTTTGGCCAAGCTCGCGCGCAGTCATTTTCACAAGCATGTGGTGGGCCAGAAGTACACTCACTTTTCTCATAGTTAGAGGCTCCAAATGAGAAACTTTTCAACATCAAAGATGTTCCTTGTAGTGTCAGCTTCAATGTTCATGTTGGACAAAATTCCATTTGATCAAGTTATAGAGGCGATATATGGGTCCAAAGTCATGGTGATTATGCTGAAAATCCCATGCCAACATGCCTTGCCAGCCAACCTCACTGCCTCACCCTTATACCAGTCCCAAACCTTAATGTTCTAAGTCATTTTTCAACCTCTTCCATGTCTTATTTCAATTCATTTTTCACACCAAATATGTAGCATTATATTTCCTCTTTCGAATGAACCCAAAAACACACTAAATCATTCAGGGATTAGGGAGAGTTTCATCATCCAATCACTATGATGGCATTGATTCCAAGCTGTCATAAAACCAGAAAATGAACCATGGCTGTGGTGGTTGTTTCAGAATTCACATGAACACTCTTTATTCTTTTCCCCATTTAAACCAACATCCCCTTACAAACTTGAGCAGCACGTGCTATCCATGTTGCTTCATACATGAAAAGGGAAAGAACCCAGACTTGTCCAGCAAGCTTGCTGCTACACTGCATAATCTCATCCTCACCATAACACTCTAAACATCATCCTCACCATAACCCAGCCATAACCAACTCGTCCCCTAACTAACTTGGCTCAGTTAGTTAGGGTGGACTCACTTAACCCAAGGGTGACTCAGTTAATTCACTCACTAAACCATAGCTAAACTCAACATATAAATTCCAATACTCTTCACATTTTGAGGGAGGGTTTTTTCATTTTTCACTTTTCTCTCCAAAAACAATTCAAGTGCTCTCTCCAAACCCTTTCTCTGTGTGCACGATTCTGTTATCACCTTCCTCTACTTCATCTCCATCATCATCAATGGCGCATGATTGAAGTAAGAACCAGCATAATCCACACGAATTCTTCAAGTGTACTTCATCAAGTTTTTGAATCCCTCACTGGTCTCAAGATATCAAGCTCAAACAGCATTTATTTTGCTTGGTTTGTGAAGCTCCAAGGGAGAAGAAGAAGATAGGATCTCTGGTATTCTGGTGGATCCAAAGTTCATCATATTTTCAGGTTCTCTTCCTCAACTTTATTTTACTGGATCCAGCTTGTTTTTGTGATGTTTGTGGCCTAATAGAGGTCGTGTGCGTCCTGGCTAGTTGATAGGCTTCTTAGAGGCATAGTTCTATACCTAGGGCTTAATTTGATTGACTCTGTTCTTGCTGTGCGTATGTGTTTGGTGATTTTCATTAGCATATTCATAATGTACATGAGTTTAGCTTTCAATTGATGTATGCGTTGTGATTTTCTGGAAAGAATGTGAGTTGCAGACGGTGGTAAGTGACCGGAGAAGGTGACCGGAGGTCCCTCTCCGGCCGGTGGCTTCATTTTAGGGTTTCATTTGCAGTTTGAATATGGACCATTGGATGTTCATCATCGTGTGGCTTAAAACGTGCCAACACATTAAAATAAGCATGCTCCTCACGTGCCTTTTTTCTGAATTCATTTAAACTTTGTGTGGCATGGTACATGGTAATTGGCATGTGTCCTCACGTGCATGCGTTGATCTTGTGTATTTTGATTTTTGTGTTGACCTGACTTAAATCAATGGCTTGGATTGTGTTGACTGATGTTGACTGAAGGTGCATTGTTGTTAATGTGTTATGCGCGCATTTGGACTCAATCAGATTGATATTTGCACCCCCTTGTTTTGAGGCCCATTTAATTTGCACTGCGTTATTGCTATGTTCATACCCCCTTCCCTTTGCATTTCGTTTTCATTTTTTTTATTTTTTATACATGTTTCATTTCCAATTTTTAAAAATACCAAAACAGATTGGAAAATTCTACAAAAATTCATGTGTATTCTTAAAACATTTAGGAAATTTTCCATGATTTTATTTTCTGATTTTATGACCTTTTTACCCCTGGTCCATAATTTTCTTTGAATTTCCATTTAGATGCATTCTAGGCATGATACGTGAATTTGTTTAATTTTGTTCTTGCTCATTACAAACTGTTTTGACATGATTCTTTTTGTATTGATTCACCAATACATTGAAGCATGTTAGATGATTTTTGTTTGATTTTTTAGGTCACTTTATCACATGTCTTGATGCCTATATTTGCACCACTTTGCATGATGTTTCAATTTGACCTAATTGCTTTGTTTGAAGTCATTTTGCTATGAATTTTTACATGCTATCTTGATGTGTGATGCATTTCTGACCTAGGCATCCCAATAATATGCTGGCATAATTTTCATGAATCCATTTGGTCTTTGTTTGATGCATTACATTGGAAGTATAATACATGTCCTGTCATTTTAACTTTAGTGCATGTTTGCATGAATTCTTTTGTGCATATTTGTATGAGCATTTGCATAGTTGTGTGAGTCATTCATATGATATTATAGGTCTTTGATACACGTTATAGGTCATCTTCACGTGTTCATTTCAACTTGAACTTTGTGCATCCTAACATGTATTGTTTGCACCTTCTTTTTGAGTTTTCATCTCACTTCTTCTTCTATTACTTCTTGAATGTCTTGATGGTTGATTCATGGATACTTTTGAGATGTTCATAAACCATGTTCCATTTAGTTTCAATTCTGATTGTTGATTTGCATGTTCCATTTATGCATGTCCTCTTCATTTCTTTCCATCTTTCATCTATCCCTTCTTCTTGTAACATGTTTAAATGCTAATGGATGATGATTATTGCTTATTCACTTGCACTTGTATGATGATATTCACTTGTTGTCCATATGATGCCCATTCTGGTTGTGGTTCTAGGATTTGTTTTCTCATTTAATTCTTTTGAGTTTTATGATGCATTACATGTTCTTTTACTTCTTATACTTCTTATACATGTTTACTAACCATGTAGGGGCTCTGGTAAGTTTCAATTGAGTGTGGATAAGGAATCCACATTCAACTTCTATCCTTTCTCTTTTACAATTCCATTTTGTGTTTTGTTAAGCACTTATGTGCTTTCTTTTAATAACTCTTTACTTTCCCTTTTTGAATTACAATTCATCTTCTACTTTAGAAGTGAATTGTTTAATTCTTTCTTTCTTTAGACTTTAGGTTGAAACCTCACAAACCTTTAGGATTGAGTCTTAGTCCATATAGGTTTTACCTTTTCTCCTCTCTTGAGTCTCTTTTCTCATCTCAAAGAAAATTCAAAACATATAATAAAGGTAGGCATTTGTTGCATTTAGGCCTTTCATATAAAGAAAAGATTATAAGGGGTCTTCTCTTGTAATCTTAGAATGTGTAGCATATAGCCCATCTTGGGTCAATGTGTTAAACATTTGATCTTATATGAGGGACTTAAATGCAGTACTTGTTGAAGGTGCAAATAATAAAAAACACTTCTTCATTTCTTAATTAACAAAAACACTTAATAAACACAAGTATGCTAGTGTGTTTGAACCTTGACAATTGGAGCTAAGTGTGGAGGTCTTCTTCACTCTTAGTGTGCTTTCTTACCCATTCCATCTTGGAATGTGAGAATGTACACATTCCAATGACTAAGATTCGGATACACTATCATATGCAAACAAATGAAAAAACTCTTAAAAGACAAAAAACAAACAATAACGTCTTTCCTTCGGGAATTCTTTTCTCATCTCATTCATTCTCAACGCACGAACGCGCTTCTACTCGTTCTCTTGCAAGACGGTAACGCACTCGGACCAGCGAGCCTGCAACACCTGAGCTAGAACGTTAGCCGTTCCTTAAAAAATGCAAACAATCCATCCCTAGTGAGGGGAACTACGTCGCTCTGATTCTCATGCTCCCGATGAGATACGTAGGCAGTGGGGTAGGGCCCATGCGAGCACTTCTTTTATTTTCCCTACATTTATTTCTTGTTCCTTTTCCATTCTTTCTCCTTTCTTTCTTTCAGTTCTTTTCCAGTATCTTTTCCTACACCCTTTGATCGAGACAAGCAAGCGTGGATCCCATCGGGTACGATGGACGCGTGGGGGTGCTAATACCTTCCCCGCGCGTAACCGACTCCCGAACCCAGTTCTCTTGGTCGTAAGACCATGCTTTTCCTTTCCTTCAGGTTTATGCGGTGTTTCCTTTCCCTCTCATGGGATAAATACACATTGCTGGCGACTCTGTTTCGGTGCCACTTTCGCGTTTGTACTTGGATGAAAATCCCGGGAGCGACAACAGGGTTCACATATGGTTGACCATCATATATGTATCTCTGAAATGGTTCACACACCGTAGACCATCGTCTATGTATCTCTGACATATAGTTCACATATGGTTGACCATCATCTATGCATCTCTGAAAAGGTTCACACACCGTTGACCATCATCTATGCATCTCTGACATGGTTCACACATGTTTGACCATCATCTATTCATCTATGACATGGTTCACACATAGTTGACCATAATCTATGCATCTCTGACATGGTTCACACATGGTTGACCATCATCAATGCATCTCTGACATGGTTCACACATAGTTGACTAACATCTATGCATCTCTGACATAGTTCACATATGGTTGACCATCATATATGCATCTCTGATATATGGTTCAAATATTGTTGAACATCATCTATGCATCCCTGATATATGGTTCACACTCAATTCACCATCATCTATACATCTCTGAGACGGTTCACACATAGTTGACCATCATCTATACATCTCTGACATAGTTCACATATGGTTGACCATCATCTATGCATTTCTGATATATGGTTCACATATGGTTGACCATCATCTATGCATCTATGACATATGGTTCAAATATGGTTGACCATCATCTATGCATCTCTGACATATGGTTCACACTCAGTTGACCATCATCTGTACATCTCTGACATGGTTCAACCATGGTTGACCATCATCTATGCATCTCTGACATGGTTTACATATGGTTGACCATCATCTATGCATCTCTGACAAATGGTTCACATATGGTTGACCATCATCTATGCATCTCTGACATGATTCACACACCATTGACCATCATCTATGAATTTCTGACATGGTTAACACAGGGTTGACCATCATCTAAGTATCTCTGACTTGGTTCACACATAGTTGACCATCATATATGCATCTCTGACATCTGGTTCACATATAGTAGACCATCATCTATGCATCTCTGGCATGGTTCACACACCGTTGACCATTATCTATGCATCTCTGACACGGTTCACACATGGTTGACCATCATCTATGCATCTCTGACATGTTTCAGACATAGTTGACCATCATATATGCATCTCTGACATATGGGTCATATATAGTTGACAATTATCTATGCATCTCAGACATGGTTCACACACCATTGACCATCATCTATGCATCTCTGACATGGCTCACACATGGTTGACCATCATCTATGCATCTCTAGCATATGGTTCAAATATTTTTGACCATCATCTTTGCAACTCTGACACAAGGTTCACATATGGATGACCATCATCTATGCATCTCTGACATGGTTCACACATAATTGACCATCATATATACATCTCTGACATGGTTCACACATAGTTGACCATCATATATGCATCTCTGACATATAGTTCAAATATGGTTGACCATCATCTCTGCATCTCTAACATATGGTTCACATATGGTCGACCATCATATATGCATCTCTGAAATTGTTCACACACCGTTGACCATCATCTATGCATCTCTGACATGGTACACACATAGTTAACCATCATCTATGCATCTCTGACATGGTTCACACATGGTTGGCCATCATCTATGCGCTCTGACATGGTTCACACATTGTTGACCATCATTTATGCATCTCTATCAGGGTTCACATATGGTTGACCATCATATATGTATCTCTGAAATGGTTCACACACCGTAGACCATCATCTATGCATATCTGACATATGGTTCACATATGGTTGACCATCATCTATGCATCTCTAGCATATAGTTCAAGTATGGTTGACCATCATCTATGCATCTATGACATATGGTTCACACTCAATTGACCATCATCTATGTATCTCTGACATGGTTCACACATGGTTGACCATCATCTATGCATATCTGACATGGTTCACACATAGTTGACCTCATCTATGCATCTCTGAAACGGTTCACACATGGTTGACCATCTACTTTACATCTCTGACATGGTTCACACATAGTTGACCATCATCTTTGTATCTCTGACATGGTTCACATATGGTTGACCATCATATATGCATCTCAGACATATGGTTCAAATATGGTTGACCACCATCTATGCATCTCTGACATATGGTTCACACTCAGTTGACCATCATCTATGCATCTCTGACATGGTTCACACATTATTAACCTTCATCTATGCATCTCTGACATGGTTCACACTTGGTTGACCATCATCTATGCATCTCTGACATGGTTCACACATGGTTGACCATCATCTAAGCATCTCTGACATGGTTCACATATGGTTGACCATCATCTATGCATCTCTGACATATGGTTCACATATGATTGATCATCATCTATGCATCTCTGACATGGTTCACACATAGATGACCATCATGTATGCATCTCTGACATGGTTGACATATGGTTGACCATTATATATGCATCTCTGAAATGGTTCCCACACCGTTGACCATCATCTATGCATCTCTGACATATTGTTCACATATTGTTTACCATCATCTATGCATCTCTAACATATGGTTCAAATATTATTGACCATCATCTATGCATCTCTGATATATGGTTCACACTCAATTGACCATCATCTATGCATCTCTGACATGGTTCACACATGGATGACCATCATCTATGCATCTCTGACATGGTTCATACATAGTTGACCATCATCTATGCATCTTTGACATGGTTCACACATGGTTGACCATCATCTATGGATCGCTGACATATGGTTCACATATGGTTGACCATCATCTATGCATTTCTGACATGGTTCACACACCGTTGACCATCATCTATACATCTCTGACATATGGTTCACATATAGTTGACCATCTTCTATGCATCTCTTAAATGGTTCACACATCATTGACCATCATCTATGCATCTCTTACATCTGGTTCACACTCAGTTGGCCATCATTTATGCATCTCTAACATGGTTCACACTCAGTTGACCATCATCTATGTATCTCTTACATATGGTTCACACACTGTTGACCATCATCTATGCATATCTGACATATGGTTCACATATACTTGAGCATCATCTATGCATCTCTGACATGGTTCACACATAGATGACCATCATCTATGCATCTCTGACATATGGTTCACATATAGTTTACCATCATTTATGCATATCTGAAATGGTTCACACACTGTTGACCATCATCTATGCATCTCTGACATGGTTCACATATGGTTGACCATCATCTATTCATCTCTGACATGGTTCACACACCGTTGACCATCATCTATGCATCTCTGACATGGTTCACACTTAGTTGACCATAAACCCTAAACCCTAAACCTTAAACCCTAAACCCTAAACCCTATCTGACATGGTTCACACTCAGTTGACCATCATCTATGCATCTCAGAGACAATGGTTTAGGGTTTAGGGAAAAATAAGATTTTTACTTATTTCAATTTTTTTTAATTAATAGTATAATTTTTTAAACATAATTTTAAAAATAAATTTTAAAAATAAATTTTAAAAAGATAAATTTTTCAAGAAAAATACTCCGTATTTACTTCCAGTAAAATAAATTGATTTTTTTTTCAATAATTAAATTTTGTAATATTATGTGATTTAATAGTTTGTAATTGGATAGATGATGAGTTTACTCAGTTACAACATCTATGATCGTTTGATTGAAATCAAACGGTTTAAGTTAAACAAAGATTTAATAATACACCTTTTTAAATTATTCTATTGAAACTATAAATCGTCCGATTTTAATCTAACGATTCAAAAGTCTTATTCGAATAATTAAAAACATAGCCATGACATGCCATGCATTAGCCATGCCCATGCCATTATGATTTCACATAGCCATGCGGGGAAATGGATTCCCTGCAGTCAAACGCTAACTGTAGGGTGATCTTAGCCATTCA
Organism: Lathyrus tuberosus; assembly: GCA_022829125.1. Lineage (NCBI taxonomy): Eukaryota > Viridiplantae > Streptophyta > Magnoliopsida > Fabales > Fabaceae > Lathyrus > Lathyrus tuberosus. Next base: position 9,125,004 of record JALAZF010000247.1, read on the forward strand.
TTTCTCATAACAATTTTTTATGTATTTAATGATATAAAATATGTACCATTTGATTTAAATCATAAGGCCTATATTACCCTGACTGTGTGACAGTGTGGTTTCTTGACTGCAGGGAATCATGGTCCGCCATGCGGCATGCCATTAAAAACAAAACTGTTCGAATACTGTACCCATGCCTATCTGATTTGATGTAGCATGTTTTTTTGTCTTCCCTTTTCAATACTGTACGCATGCCTCGCTGCTTCAATACTGTACCCAATCCATGCCTATCTGCTTCAATCAATACTGCTTCAATACGGCTAATCTTGACCGTTGAAAAAAAATTGAATTTGTTTTGATAAGTTTCGTACATTAAAAATTTTGTTTACACTAACCGCATATCCCACCAATCGTACCTTAGTCAAATGGACTATGGCCAACCGTTGCACCTTTCAACTATCAAATTTTAATTTTCAATGAATCACACTAACCCCATATCCAACCACTATATAATGACCACATCTACACGGTGTAATAATGTGTTTTCATTCCCCGGCATTGCTACAAACTCCTTCACCTACTTTGCATAATGTAAGTATATATTTTGATGTGTTTACTAGTAGTACTATTTTTTCCCATAGGCAGTAATCATGATGTAAACACGGTTTACAAAGTGATTATTTTGATGTGTTTAATTTGTTAATGTGTTTTATTTAACTACATTTTTTTAAATGTAGGGTTTATTTCTACACAGTTATAGATCCATCTTTGGTATAAAATCAAATTCACAATTTTTTTCCTATCTAATTCAAGTTTTTATTATTACTTACATGATTTTTTTTTATGCAGAAAACAATTGATGTATGCCCTGACTACATCGAATTATTTCTGGAACATCTAAAAAGGGAGAAGATTACAGTCTCACTATACAATCTCCACAACAATAAATTCATCAATGTCCCATATCACTACAGAAATAGGAAACCATATATTCGAAAAGCACGTAGAGTGGAATCATTCTTTGGTTTTAATGTTCCTACATCAATAAAATTGTACTATTTGCCGATGACAAATCAGTTTAATTTTGAAGTCATAGAAACAAATACTACAACTAGCAATGATTTTTCTGAAGTAGATCAAAGTAGTGAAGGCAGTGCCATGACAACTGCTGCCAGTTATGTTTAATTTTATTGTATTATTATTGTATTTTTATTTGTAAATATTATTATTATTATTGTATTTTTATTGTATTATTGATTTAATTTTTATTAATGAATTATTTTACGGAAATGCAATTACTACAATTTTTATTTGATTTAATGTAAATATTTTAATTCAGAAAATATTATACCTATGGTTTGTTTGTAGTAACAAAAACTGTATGATCATAATCACATGGTCCAGAATAAATAAGTTAAAATTTCATTTATCATTCAAAATGTAGTCCTATTATTTAAAATCACAGCCGTCTGATTCTGATCAAACGATCAAGGACACATGACCGATTTTTGGTTTAGTTGCCCTACCCTACATGACCCGTCCATCAACGTCATAAAAAGGCATATGTTGTCAGTGTATAAAGGATACTACCAGTACAAAATTGGATTTGAAGGAATTTTCGTTTTTCGGTATGATTGCATTAATTGTTTACAGTATTCACGAAATTGTTTATTTCCAATTAAAAAATTAATTGTATTTTATTGGTGTCAAATCTTAATTTTCGGAATTTAAACCTGGTTAATTTTGAAGTTTTTAATCCCACTTCCCACACTTTTAAAGGAAACGCAAAAATCTGAGAGGTCTGACTTGCAACGCATTTCTCCAACTCCTCAAGCAGCAGGTAAAAAAATAGGGTTTAAGTTACCTTGAGTTTTGGTAGTACTATTGTAGTAACATGCCTAGTGAGATATCCATATTTTATGTGTTTGATTTTGTCATTGCATATGTAATAGGTGGAATCAATACACCCGATCGACCTAGATGAATTTTATTGGGAGACCACTGTCACACCTGGGATGACGTCCGGAAAAAATGTTATGGTAATATTATAATGAAAATTGAAAGTAGATTTTTCTTAAAAAAAATTCTGATCATGGTTCATAATTTTTTTGCAGCACTTTCCAAGAAAAATCGCAAAGGAATGTCTATTTTTTAATCAACGGGAGTTTGTTAAAGACAAATCGCAAAGGAATGTCTATTTTCCAAGACTGGGAAGAGATATGATTGTGCTGTCCACAGTGCAAGAAGGAATTGGATGGAGAAGTACATTGGAAAGGGGTGGTATGAGTTTGTTAAAGACAAGCGACTTAAGACCGAAGAAGTTTTGAGTTTTATTATCCCGCCTACTCCACAAACGATGCCTGTCACCGTGTTGGACCGTTTTTTTAGGGAATTGTTGGAGTGGATATTTTAGTGGTTGTTTTCTTTTTTTGAGTAAAATATGTTTGAATTTTTTGAAGTTTTAAGTCATGGTTGTTTTTTGTGGTTGTTCTCCCTCCGTGTTTTGTACGGTTTATGAATGAATGAAGTTTAGTTAGTATTTTGTTGTAATGGTTTATGGTTGAATGAAGATTAGTGTTTTTAAATTTTTAAACCAATAGTTGCACATGAAAACACCATTTTTCATCCATTCTTGAATTTTAATGGCTTAGTTTAGAGAGTGCGTGACCGCAATCAATCAATTTCTACAAAAAAGAGGACTTCATTTTGTCAAAGTAAAAATTTACATTCCAAACACAAAACAAATAACATTAAAGCTTTAAACAGCACCAGCAGTAAAACCATTGATTCTATATTTGTACATACCAAAAACAAAACAAAACAAAAAACATAACCTAACCATTTGATTATGCAATCCTAACAACTCTAATCAGGTTTGATTCATTTTTCTTCACAAATTTAAACCTTAAAACAACACCACCACTAAAACCATTGATTCTAACAAATTTGGCCCATCCTGCACCAAATTTTGTGCACATCCTCTTTGCAGGACCATTGTTGAGCACACTGCATCTACTTCAGCATCTCGAGGTCCAAACAACATAACATCCTTCAAACTCGTTGACCTGATGAAGCAAGCAAAATCCCTGTGAAGTGTCTTCCAATAAAGAAAAGAAATAACTAGTTGTATTTTGATTGTTCAAACAATAAAAATAGCATGACACAAAAACTAATTAAATTCTTACCAACTGTGGAGCGGTTGCACTATGAGCAGTGATTTGTTCGATATAAACATCAAAGTCGTTTAAACCCAGTCGGTAGGTGTGGTCCGAAGGAAGTTTGAATGGGTCGATAGGGTAATCTTCAAAAACTTTGATATGGAACGTGTTGTTCCCTAAATAAGTCAGCAACACCATTCTATCACCTTAAATATGGAATTATGTCGGACGTCACTCCACCCATCTGTGATCAATGGGTGGTCCTTACTTCCATTGAACTTCACCATAACATGGGTGTATTTGCTGTCCAAAATCAGGAAATCCTGGCCGAATTCAGAAAAAAACTCCTGGACGAACTTGAAGCACATCTCGCCATAAGGCTTTGCATGTTATGATAAAAGAAAAATAAGATGAAACTGAACCCAAAACTAAAAAAAAAAACAGTTGTCAGCAATATTTAACCTCAACCACCGAATGGATTATCAAGAATTCACCTAAAGCCTTCACTATCACCATTCTTGGATTTCCTCCTTACGTTGAATCCTTGAGTTTTTTTTTTTTGGAATGTTAATTTGTCTATAACAGTACTGGGAAAGAATTGTAACCTAGAAAAATCTATGTATGCGGAAGGTCTATTTATTGGGTCTACATTCGTTCGATTGACATCCAACGTTCCATATTTTAAAGTCCGCATTTTTTTTATTTTAAAACCTCAAGCTTGTATTAAATGTGATAGTCCTCAGATGGGAATCCAACGGCATTGATGGCGTGATTGCGGCAAAAGTTTGACAGATGGGATTCCAATTTCGTTTTGTCAGTTAATTTAATGTGTGTATCGAGTATCGTGAATCGTGATCGTGATCAATCCTGATCTATAGTCGTCTGATTTACATCGGACTGTTGTTATTCAAAATTGTTATTTATTTATATAATAAAATTTAAATCTTAGTAGTTTTTTATCCATCTGATCAAGATCCAATGGATAGTGATGGCTTTTTTCCGTGTAGAATAGGATGTGAAACTAAGAGTGCTACATTTTTGCGTTTTTGATTAAGTAGTTCCAACTTATGCTTTGAAAAGCTTATTAAATCTTTTATGCTAATTTTTCATAACCTTTTTTTATTCTAATTGTCATAAGTCCTGAGAGGTAGTGACTTATGAAAATAATTTATAGCACATATAAAAATAATTTAAATTTATTTTATCGTTTGTTTGCCAAATAGTCTTTTTATTTATTTTAATATTTTAATTAATATATTAATTAATATAATAATGTTAATTTAACATTAATAGCTGGAAATAATATATTTAACATTAAACTAATTTAACATTAAAAATATATTTGGAAATAATATATTTAACATTAAATAATTATTTTAACATTAGTATATTAATTAATATATTAATTAAAACATTTAAATAAATAAAAACGAAAAAAAATGGAATTGTATGGGGTTGTCCTTCGCATGGACGAATTTTGGTGTTTTAACTTCACATTAGTATTACAAAACACATTGCAGCTAAATAAAACAGTTTTGTTAAATAAAACACATTAGTATTAAAAAAATTAAACACATCAAATCCAGTTTTGTCCCATCAAAAAAGAAATACAGTTTTGTCATCCTCACTTAGTAAACCGTGAATTCATCATGATTACTACTAATACTAACTTGGGGGCTACTAGTAATTGCTACAGTAGTAGTAGTACCTATCAATACCAAAACCTTTCATATAATGTTACTGTTTTATAAGTATATTGAAGCTCCCTTGAAATATCATCACGATCATTAATCCAATTTGAACTCCCTGCACAAAAAATACCCAAGCTTAAAAGTTACAATATGAAGCAAAAATCTCCATCTATGGGTAACAGAAGCACCAGACGCACAAAGCCTAACAAAAATAATGAAATAGATAGCAAGGAAAAGACCACCCATTCCATACACATTAGTGAGGAATACACTGAGACTCATACTAAGGGATTCAAAGCTGAACTGATCGTCATTTCATTGAGGTTTTAAAATCTTATTTTTGTTTACCTATTAGCATGTACAATATGTGTCTGATTGATTTTTTTTTCCGATCTTAGAATCAACTTTTCAAAATCATATGCCTTGGTTATAACTTAGTATCATTTCAGTTTGTATTCTGTATGCCTTGGTTATAACTTAGTTTGGTTTTGAAAAGTTAATATGATTTAACTTAGTATCATTTTAGATATGGCGTTTTCAAAAATTGATTCTAAGATATGGGGTAGGATTACCCACCTTTACTGTTGTATGCCTTTCATACCTTTAGTCTAATAACAACATACATGAATGAATAAAATAATGAGATATCATTTAGTTGAGAAAAATAACACACAAAGTTACCAAAGGCACCAAAGCCAAAAAGGTATCAGATCCTAACCCGAATAAGTATCATTTTAGTTTGTATTCTGTATTTAAACCATTACTAAACTGATTTTTTAAATGATTTACGTAGTCATCAAACTACTAGTGTTGGGAGTTACCACCCAGAACCAAAGGAGTATGACTCCACAGCGTCTACACCTCTTGTGAATCGCAAAAAAAAAAAGGGTTAAAAAAATGGCGGCAACTAAAAGGAGACCAACAAAATCCAAAGGTATTGCAACTTTTGGCACAACATCAGCACCGCCAAAAGGTCTAAAGGGAAAGGGAAAGAGAAATATAGATGATGACAGACAATTCCAAAATGTCAGGAGGACACTATTCTGTACATCTGAGGTTCCGGATGATAATGACTTTTACCTCAACTACCATCCCGGTGGTATTTTTAGATATGAAGGCACTGATTATCCAGTTGAAATTCCTGAAGTAAGCATTCATTATTTATTTTGAATAAAACCTAATGTTACATTATATGAAACTAGGAATTACATTAGTCTTTAATTCACGTGTATTTAATGACAGTGGATGCCAGTGTCATTTAGACCACCTCCATGCATGAATCTAAATGACGTATGTGCTTGCACAGTCACATACATTTTTATGCGCGACAAAGAAGAGATGAATGGGAAATTTTTTAATGCACTTGATAAAATTTTAGTTATCAGAGTTAGTTTGGTGATTATATCAATTTTCTCTGTAGTGATGAGGTTTTGGTCAAAACAACATCAAATGTTTATGGAGATAGGAGAACAATGAAGTCCCTGATGCCAAGATGCCCCTTGGACCAGGAGGTTATTGTTAATATGATACTTAGTTAAATTTATCCCATTTATGTATAATTCTGTTAATATCATTTTCATATTGCTATACAGATTATTAATCTTGTTGTTGCAAGACAGAACTGGTACATTTCTTCTAGGGGAAAACTAAGTCTGTTTGGTATCTTCCTACTGAGTTTGCGGTACTTACTACTACTAATACTTCTGTTACTCGTAAATTCCTTTAGTATTAATTATTGTCTTAAAATACATTTATTCATTTATTTTCATTGCAGCAATATGCATTGGAAGGTAACAACAGTCATGATTATGTGAGGAATTTATATCAATCCCGCTTCATGGCAACGTCACCATTTGTTTCCAGGGTGAGTTGTGTGTTAGTAGTACTTCGTTACCAAATAAGTTGGCACATTAATAATTCTGTTCCTACAACTTAACATTAAATTTTTGCAGATATTTATTCCAATGAATGACAGAGGAGTGCATTGGTATCTGTTGTGTGTTGATTGTTATGGAAAAAATTACATTGGTTGGTCTCTTTGAATTGTCCTGAGAGGCATCACTTCAAACGCCGTGCAATCCTGAAATTGGTATGCATGTCTGTGCGAAGTTGTTTTTCTTTTTAATCAATTGTTTGGGTTTTTATAACTTTGGTTTGAAATATGTGGCAGGCCATATTTCTTGAAGAAATTCTGCAGCATGAATCTTTTCTTGGTCCCCATCAACTTTGTCCAGGAAATATAATAGCAACATTCGACCTAGTTGAACCAACGTTCGTTAATCCACAACGACACGGATCGTAAGTACTCTCATACCTTACTCTATTTAAATTCTTTGACAGTATTACCTATTACGGGTCACTAATGCATTTACTAACCACAGAAATGACTGTGGAGTTTGGGTATGCAAATGGATGATTGAGTGTCCCTTCATGTGTGAATTTGATGTTGTGACTGTAAGTTGGATTCATGTGAATATCATGAATTTATTAACTTCCCTTGTAATTATAGTTCTAACTGTCCTAAATGTTCATAATTTAATACAGGTTTCAACTACGACAAGAATGAATTTGGTTCTGTTTTTGGTTCATTCCGCCAATAATATGTTGTAGGACGAAGTGGTGACCAAGTCCACATCGCGCTGGAAGAATCTTGAAAAACAGAGAAAGGCGTTGGTGAAGAAGAAATATCGTTGAGGCTTGGAGTTCTTCTGTTTGTATGATTGTTGGGATAGTTTTTTTTTGGTGTAGCATTGGATAATTTCTTCTATGTATTTGGTCCTACCATGTTTTCTTCTTTTGGATAATTATGTGGTATTATTTGGGATAGCTTGGTAGTGTTACCATGTGTGATAATTGTGTGATAATTTTGTATTGTAGTATAATATTATCGCTTTTTATTAATGTGTTTTGACCCTTGACAAAATTCAAAAGCAATTACTATAGTTGACCGATAAACAGATAACATTTTTATTTACCAATAACACAAAAATAATGATATGTTACTTCTGGATAGATCATACCTCTGTGAACTGGCTATGTACAACTGACTTGAGCTAACATCCGAGTTGAGCACTTATATTCACATTCTCCTTCTACACAAGTTGGCTTGATTTCAAATCAACATGTTGCATACTCATCTACACTGTTCCAAACTGCAGCAAAATTTCGAATTCAAATCATAGACTCAGCGTGATAATTTAGCATTGTCTCCAAAATTGATATTGAGCTAATAAAAAAATGAACATTTTGCACATAAACAACTTTCTTCAATGTATTTGATTCAGTTTAAACTTCACAAACTTCATGGATACATCTGTGACAATATGATCTGTAGTAATTCTATTAAGAATGTGAATTCTCAATGCATTAAGGATAATTTGGTTGTTTTTCCTTGTTTGGATGACAATTTGTCTGTACTCTGGATGATGTGATATTACACTCAATTTAAGTATGATATTTTTATTAAGTATTTGGTATAATGTCGCATTAGGTTGGTTTTGTTTTTAGATTGAAAATAAAGGATAATTAGAACATTGGAAATAGAAGAGAAATTTTCATTGATTGCAAAGGATTAATACAACAGAACCCTAAATACATCATCAATTATTTTGAATTTATATTTCATGTAGACCCAGCATTGAGCCACATTCGGTCTCAAGGGCATCAGTTAACCCTACCATCCGCATTTTTTTGACAATCCTTTTCCGAATAAAGATTTCCAATAAAAGTATTTCGTAGGGAATGTAGAAAATCTTGCCTTTGCGAGAACTCAGGATTTTCTCTTTAAGATAGCTAAAGATGATAAGCGGTATGTTGACTTTCTTCTTAATAAGAAAGAAATACAGAAATTGAAAGTCATCATGAGTGATCACTTTCTGATTTTCTATTATTGGGCGAAAGTTTCCCACCAAAAGTTGATGCCAGATATTTTCCAAGAGAGCAATGAAGGAGTTATTAGGGTTGGTGAAGACCTCATTAAGAACATAAAAAATGAAGTCACCGTTATAGAGCTCAACACAAGTTCCACTATCTTCACATTTCATCACCCTTGAAATAAGTTTTGGAGTGAAAGTGATAGGAAAACCAAAAACATTAGACCAGATAACACACATACCCTTGCCGTTTAGTTTAATAGATGCATTCATCTAGAATTCTTTAACAACAACAGGATAGATGGCTCCATCTAGAATGTTAAAGTAGTGTTCCAGGTTTTGTGAAGAGCATATTTTAGTCAAATCGATTCCATGTTCTTTCAAATTGTTAGCAGACACAATTTTCTCTGGGAGGACAAATAGCACGGTTTCCTTGTTGTTGAAAGAAGACATATTGATAGAGAAGAAAGAAAGAGAGAGGATTAATGGGCACAAAAAAATGAAGCGAAAATAAGAGGAAAAAAATATGAGGAGAGAAGAAGTGGAGCAAAATGAAAATTTAAATAAATCAAGAGGGTAGGAGTCCTCATAACAGTAATTAGTGACAATGTCATTCGAAAGGACTTCATATGTTCCCAAGACATAGGGTATCACAAAAGTCTAAATAGAAATATTTGGATATCTACATTTAGATTTGGATATCTGCATTTATGACATTTGTTTCATGTTTGGTGGAGTATTTTGGATGATGAGATATTTCAGTCCAAGATGTTATGGGTAGTTGCTGTTAATTTGTAACTGTTGTTAGGGGAAGTAATTATTGGTTAGTGGATTGTTTAATTATGAATTAGGTACCTAGTAATGGTGACTCTTTGATAGTTGTAACCATAACTACTACTTCTTCACTATTACTCGAGTCTCTCTATCTCTGTTTGATCATCATTATTACTTCTTCTAACTCTCCACTTTCCTCCTTCTATTTATAATCCTTCTTCACCAGTTCTTGAAACTACCCCTTGTTCTCTCAATTGTGTGTTTTCCTTTTATAATAATGCTTTTTTATTAATGTGTTTTGACCCTTGACAAAATTCAAAACCAATTACTATAGTTGACCGATAAACAGATAACACATGTAACATTTTTATTTACCAATAACACAAAAATAATGATATGTTACTTCTGGATAGATCATACCTCTGTGAACTGGCTATGTACAACTGACTTGAGCTTACATCCGAGTTGAACTCTTATATTCACATTCTCCTTCTACACAAGTTGGCTTGATCTCAAATCAACATGTTGCATACTCATCTACACTGTTCCAAACTGTAGCAAAATTTAAGTGACTATCGAAAGAACAAGCTTCAGTTGGGTCAAAAAAGTATACATTATTTAACATAAATAGATAGTACATTGGATAAATTATAATCAAGAAAGAACAAGCTTCAATTGGGTCAAAAAAGTATACATTATTTAACACAAATAGATAGTATTATTATCTACGAAATTATTCTATAACACTTAATGCACAAGAGCCTATCGCAATTTTACAGGCATGTGTTTCTTATGCTATGACCTTGCATCCCACAAAGACACAACACTTGTGGTTCTTAATAACACACATTAACTCTGTTTTGTTTACCCATGCAAGCAAGCCCTTCTTTGGTGTGTGTTTTTGAGTTCAAACTATTTATGAACACCGGGTTTGTTGATAGAGCTGAACAGTCTCATCTGAAGCATGACATGCAAGAATTACATAGTTGTTTCATTGTACCATCCATGCAAAGCTCATGAGTGATGATATTGCTTTAAAAAAAAGGGATGAAATAATTAGTTCCCAGTTGGCAACAGGTCCCCAAAAGTGAGATGTTTTAGGACCAATTGGACAGTTCCAAAATGCTTTGAAAGCAGCCATATGATACCACTTCTACTACTGATTATCATTACTAAATTATATCATATGACAAACTCCATGGTATGTAAAAGCAAATATTTTGTACAAAACCAATATGTTAAGACTGCACCAATTCACACAAAAAAACTAACTATTCTGCCATTCCAGTCATAAATAAAGGGTGAAAAACTATGTCCAGCAACCACACACGAATTAGTTAAAGTCTTACACAGTCCACTAAACAAGCCTTCCTTCCCTATCTACTGTTTGTTATCAAAATATTTAATCTAACAAAGTAAAACAACAACAACAATCAAACCTTATTCCATTAAGTGGGATAAGCTACTTAAGTTAACTCTATAATGTTTACCCATGCAAGCCCTTCTTCGGTGTGTGTTTTCGAGTTCAAACACTCTGAGTAAACTGTTTGCAGCCATTACTTACAATAACACACAACTTAAATTTGAAAAATATCACAATAAATTAATTTTTATTCAACTGAAAAACTAAAAATTCAGTCGAAACCCTAAAGATTCAACTGAATTAAGATGATTTCACTATCTACCAATTCAATGCAAATGCAATTTTCAAAATTTATGTATTTCATAAAACATAAACCCTAATCCTGAATTCCATAAATCCTGTGTAAGAATTGAATAAACTTCAAATTAAAATACAAACCCCAATCCCAAAATCGCCTAATCCTCAATTCCATAATTCCTGTATATGAATTGAATAAACTTCAAATTAAAATACAAACCCCAATCCCCAAATCGCCTAATCCCCAATTCCATAATTTCTGTGTAAGAATTGAATAAACTTCAAATTAAAATACAAACCCCAATCCCCAAATCGCCTAATCCCCAATTCCATAATTCCTGTATAAGAATTCAAATCAATTTCAACTAAACGTACAAACCTAATAACCAATTAAAAAATTTACGTATAATAACTCAAATCAACTTTATTTCGGAAAGATATAAAGAGTGAGAAGAATACGAACGACTACCTGTTAAAGAAGACGACGACATTCCACTGTGGATCTGAAGTAAGGGAAGAGCACCAATACGGAAACGAATTTGGGTGAGGGAGAATGATGGATAATCACAAGAAGAAGAAGACGACGAAGAGAGATTTAGGGAATTTCATGAAAGACTGATATGCAATAAATGAAAGTTTAAAATGAAAAGCTGATGTGGCAGTTAGGTTTTAAATGAAATATTGATGTGGCAGTTAGGGTTTTAAGGTGTGTTTTGATTGGACATAAACAATGACTTCACCAAAAAAAGTCATTTTGATGACTTCACCATAGAAGCTCCCATTTTTTAACTATAATACTCTATAATCAATAAAAGTGATAAGATAATATCTACAAACATCCTATCACGCTGACCTCTAATGTAAAAGGATGCCTTTATTTTTCTTCATTTTTTTCTTCTAACTTCTCTCTTTCTTTCTCATATAACAGATACCATAAATTATAACCCAAAATAACATAATAATTTGATGTCTAATCTACAAAAAAAATATGAAGAAACAAATGAAGAAATCCAACATGACAAAAAAGTAAGAATAAAAGTGGTAAAAAAAATATGCAAAAAAAAACAATGAGAATAGGCTCAAACCGCCATGTTTGTTGTGGCACCGTCGCTGACATGATAACTTGTGTTACGGTGGATTCCTTACGGCCTAGGTTTTTAGTGAAAGGGGATTGTGCAAAAAATAGATGATTGAAAACTACAAAGGAGAAATATATGAATCATAAAATTGGCATGAATCATAAAATTGGCAGTTATGATGTTTACTCCAGACTCAGTTAACTGGATTTTTTATTTTAAACCATTCATAAATTTCATCATTTAAAAAATGATAAATCGGAAAGTATGGATAAACGAAAGGGAAAATGAAAGTGTAGAAACTGGAAAATGCAATAATTCTAAATAGAAACCAAGAACAAATGGCAAAATAAAAGTATGACGTTGTATCTACTACAAGGAAATCTTTCACACTCACTTAATTAAAAATAAATTAAAAGTAAAATGGAAAATGATCAACAACATACAAATTTAATATTGAAAATTCATTTGTATACATAGTACTACACCAGAAGGCCAAGAGTGAATTTCTTCTTCATAACTGGAAGTAGTATTTTTCTTTGATATTTTAGAAAGAGATGTAAAAATAAAATCACCATAATTAAAAAGGGAAACTGAATGGAAGTTACAATGTCAAAATATCTACTATATACCTACTACAAATAAGTTCTTTGGTTGCCAAAAAAGCCCTTCAGCAAAAGTTTCTTTACAATAGAATTTGGACAAATTAGTAATTACCAAATTAACAACTAAAACACTAACTTACCTCTCTTAGAATTACACTTGTCACACTCTAATTAGTCTCCATTCAAAATTCAAATTCACACTTCTCACTTTCCACCCTTTTTCATTTTCACACTTTCCACACTTTTATCTCTCACTCTCTCTCCCGTTTTTCTCTTCCCCACCCACCACCCCCCTCCCCCCCCCCCCCCACACACCCCCCCCCCACACACACAAACCCTAACCGCCCGCCACCCTCCTTCTTCTCCACCCTATTACGCCACCACCAAAAACATTCTCGTCTCTCTTTCTCTTTGTTTTTCTCATTCATCATCAAAAACATTTTATTGTCTCTTTCTCTTTCATTCAACTCCCTCATTCTCGTCTCTCTTTCTCTTTTCATATTGGATTTTGATGTTTTCTCATTATTTTACATAACAAGGTCATTGTTGCTAACTTGGATGATTTCTCTTGCTGTTTTTTAGGGACATGGCCAAAGTGAAGAGTAAGAACTTTATCAGTGGTTGTGGATGCGCACGCTGGCCATTTTGAGTCCGATTCATCATGGTGCAATGCCTCTTCTCTATATTCTCCAACTATGTTTATTAAAACTGTTGTCAACTTATGCTTACTTAATTGATATTGTCTTTGCATCTCAATTTTTGTATATTTTGTTGTAAATCGCCATTGTCTGCCCTAAATCTGCATTGTCAATAATCATTTGCAGGTGTTGTTTTGGCTAAAAATGTTGATATTTTAGGTGTTGAGCTTGCAAAGAGTGCAGTTATAATTCCAGTTGTGTGGAATATTCAAGTTAGCACCTGGCTTCGCCATTGTGAGTTTTGATTCTTTCCTTGCAAGGGTTTATTTAGTTAACAGATATCTTTCAACTTTGTATTTTGAAGTTTATACCTGTTCGGTTCCTTAGCCATTTGCGTGTCTAAGATCTATTGGATCTAATTAAAATAATCTTTTGTGTCTCCCCCTCACAGAAAAGGGACCAAGGAGGAGAAACCTCAAAGGTCCTCGAACTAGCCAAAAAAGGATGTCAATGGTTCTGATCATTTCATCACAAGCTCCAAGCAGCAAAGCACATGGAGTTTTAACACAATTACCACTGGATCCGGCAGCCTGAAACAGAATCCTCTCCTAATGTGAATAACAATGCTGTTCTTGAGGTTTGGCAAAATATTTAGAACTGCCATTTATACATGTTTTCAATTGATTTTTAAACTCTTTTGTGGCAGTAGTTTGACTTCTTTGTAATACATCTGTAGGAGGAAGAAGCACTATTTGCTGCTCATAGGAAAGAAATTGAGGACACAATGGAGATTATCCATGAAGTGAGTTAATACAAGTTTTTCTTTAATTGTTTCATATACAAATATCTGGAAACAACAAATAAAGGAAAATCAAGATAATCTTTTTATATAAAAATAAGTTAAAACTTACTTTTGATTCTTTGTCTTTATTCATTTTGGTTTCTATCTTTGAAAAAATCATTTGCCCTTTTAGCTTACTCTAAAAAAAATAGCTTTTTTGGTCTTCCTTTGTACTCTGTAAGTTATATTAACGAGTCTTGCTTTGTAGTATTGTATAAGCTACTGATGTTGGAAAAGGTCAAAATGACATATTTATGTTATGGCAGATGTTTATGAAAGGCTTATCCAGAGTCGAAAGAAGCCGGGTTTTCTTCAATTACTTGCCACACAGTTTGTTGTCGTTGCTTCACGGGACACTTTCATCATATGCCATGTGCTGCAAATTCAATTCGTATCGACAAAGCTTACAGGTAAGCTTTAGTTATGTTTATACCTCTTATGTATATACGTCTAAGATTATTATGATATTGTTTTTGAATGTTGGTTGGATTTAATCTCATGTTATTTGATGGAAAAACAGTTGGCGAGGTAATGTTTAAAGGGAAAAACAGTCCTTCGACAGGTTAGGAGTATTTTCCTCGCTTTCCAAATCAAGTCTGTAGTTTTTTGATGGAACAAATGATTTTAATCTCATGTTGTCAATTGCTCCTTCTGCTATTTTTCCTGATATGTTTCTTTATAATACAATCGAGGTTAGTGACAGATTCTTGCACATATACACATTTTCCTATGTGAGCAATAACATTATTACCTCTTGGTGTAGCGTTTCCCTGTTTTTGATTTGGTCTAAAAATTCATATTAAACAATGTCATGTTAATGTGTGGGCTTTCTACACTGGAGGGATAGTGGTTGTGAATGAAATATCAAATTTTATTTAGTTATTGTTTTTTTTCTTCTTTTCTTTCAGCCAAGTTCTTAAAGCAGGAGCAGCTGGATCAAGATCCAACCCTTCTTGCTGATACAATTGGTGTTTCCATTGATGGCACTGGACAAGTAGGGACATATTTCTACACAGCTCCTGAAATTGAGTAAGGATGGCCTAAGATTGATGAAAAGGTGTAAAGCATTCAAGTATTATCCTTTTTTTATCTATCTAATATCTTTGATTCTAGCAAAATTATGTAATTCTTGGGTTTACTTAATGTGCAGGCTGACATGTACAACTTAGGAGTGATTTTCTTTGAGCTTTGGCATCCATTTGGGACAGCAATGGAGAGGCACATTATTTTATCCGATCTGAAACAAAAAGCAGGGCTTCCACCTGCTTGGGTTTGAACTGCTGTTATGAGTTTGAACTATTGTTGTCAATTGCTCCTTATGCTATTTTTCCTGATATGTATTTTTATTTCCACTGAATTTTCTGGTGAGGATTTTTATTGAAGTGAAAATAAAATTCTGTTATGGACTTCTGTTTTTGTTATTTCTGTTGACCATCGTTAAGGATGATGAAGTTTACACAACCTTGAACAACATGCTTAATCCTAATGAGGTTCATGGTCTTTGTTTTTCATTAAGAGATTATGACCTTTGTTTTTCATTCTGCTACTTTTTATTGTAATGAAACTACATAGTAAAAGTTATCCACCAAAAGAATGCACCATCTTATCTCATTAGACGGGGTCAGTTACATTGACCAAATAATTTAAATGATTTAGCATGTTTCCACTGAATATAATTTATGTAGTCTGTTTCAATGAATTACTTATGTTAGTCATGAGTTGATAAGCCTGCATACACGAATGCTAATTTATTACTTTTTCTCTTGATTTATATAGGTACCTTTAGAAATCCATTTCTGATTCCAATTGCAACCTCATCC
This sequence comes from Lathyrus tuberosus, assembly GCA_022829125.1. Classification (NCBI taxonomy): domain Eukaryota; kingdom Viridiplantae; phylum Streptophyta; class Magnoliopsida; order Fabales; family Fabaceae; genus Lathyrus; species Lathyrus tuberosus. The sequence goes on from JALAZF010000247.1 coordinate 9,141,118, forward strand.
TACAGGTATCTTTCATGCTTATTTCCTTATTATAATCAATTCTCAACTTATTAAAACAAGTGAACAAAAGCTCTATTATTGATTAGTATGTTAAAAAACTAGATTGCGACATATGCTTTCCACTGAAATATAACGCTTTCCATTGAAATATACTTTACTTGAAAGCTTTGCATTTATATTCATGAATATTGGAACTTGTGACTTGTGAAGCTTTGCATATAGTTTGACTTGTGCTAAATGTATTAGCTTGCTTTATGACCTTGCAAGCAACAGTGTTACCTGCTCTACCAGAAGAGCAGAATCAAGAACAGAAGACTGTTAAGTTTACTCGGGTTAAGTTGCTTAGGCCTAATGAGACTCTTAATCTTGGTCATGCTTATAGGATCATCACTAATCAAGGTATGTTTCTTTCTCTGCATATTTAGAACCATATATGTGTAAGATCTTTGTATTGAGTTTCTTCTTTGTGTTTGTGGATTTAGAGGTTATGAAGGTATTGAAGGCAAAGAAGCATGCAAAGAGTTAGAAGACACAGGAAGATGCAGTTCTGCCAGGTTATGAGACAAAGAAAGGAGAGGAATCTGACCAAGGAAACATATATAAGGTATATCTCATATTCTATAATATCAATAGTCCTTTTCTTCCAGGAATAATAATATAGTAAGTAGTTTTTTTTCAATCTATATAACTAGTGAATCAATCCATTAAAGACTTTGATTTTTCTACCAACTCTTATGATATCACATGGCACATGGTCTATAAGGGATGAATCATGGTGGATGTATCTCATATTAATACCAATATGTCTTGCAATTATTGTCATAGTTGTCAAAGCATTGGTATTTGGTCATGAAATGGTTCTAAATTGCGGCTTCAACTCCAATTCTGACCACGACTGCAATTTAAAACCATCTGAGGTATTTTGTTACTCGAAACTAATTAAGCGTTTATAGCATAAACGTTTATCATAGAAGTGGCTATTTATAAGTTATTTCTATAACAAAAGATAAAAGGTATTCAAACTATTTTCATAGATGTGGCTACATGTAGTGCTTATTAAAATAAGTTGAAAACAGCTTATGAACAATTAACATGTCATCGTACTTGTTTACTGTTCAAAATGCTTATGTCAGCAATGAACTATTGATGCTAAAGTGCATATTGAATTCCAGGGAGGCAGAGCAGAGAGACACAAGCAAAGAGGATGGTCTACAAATCCTGCTGTTGTACAAAGATCAAAATCCTGGCGCCCTTCTTTACAAAGCATCACAGAGTCACCAAAAGTTTAATAATGAAAACCATTACACCTTAAGTCAGAAGCTTGATTAGATTATTTATGTGTAGTAGTATGTGGCTTCTTTCTTTGTTATGGACTACAATGACCATAACACCTTGAGTCACATGACTCTTCTTCACCTTCTGTAACACTCAACCATCTTTACCAGTCCCCAATACACTGAAGTTGTTATTTCATTTAATCTTGATAATGTTATATTTTAAGCTTAATGTCAATGAACTTATATGATATGTTGGTATGCATGTAATTTCTTTAATTTTGTTTTTATAATGGAACATATTCTCTTTTGCCTTTTAGTATTATCATAACTATCCTCCACATCCAATCAATTTGTTTTTTAACATATATTTGTTTCTACATAATGGCATCAAGGGTGCATTGCATTGTAAATGTCTATTTTTAACTTCACTTAATAATAAATAGTAATTTGGTGCAATCCTTTGAATACCACTAAAGAAATTAGACATTAGTTACGTAGTTATAACGTGCATTAAATGAACATACACAACTTTATAAATTTAAATTAATATTCATAATAGTTTATAATATTAAATTAATTAATTTTTTGTAATTATAAATATTTATAATTAGAATTTACGGGTCACTATCAATGCAATACCAATTTTAGTTTAATTAACAATTATATTTATTTAATAAGCAAATATTTTATTTTAAAATGTCAAAAAAAATTCTTAAATATACATGTGCAATTAAATATTTCATTTCATCTACATACATTTTCTATTGTATCAAAAAAAATTATCCGTCCCGCACGGGTATCTTACTAGTTTAAATTGAAATAATGGTTTCATACACTTATCTTAAGTGGTTTTGAAATAATGTAATTAAGTAAGGGTAAATTTGGTAAAAAAAGAATGTTAATTTCAAATAAAAAAAAAAACTTTCTCTATTTCATGATGAATGTTATTTTATTCAATAAAATTTGTTAGAAAATGAATTTTATTTTATTTTTTCAGTTGTATACTTTGATTAATAGTAATATATTTTAATTTCAAATTATTATATTACAAATTGCTTTTGTGACAGTGTCACACAAATAATCTTTAGATTAATTTAGTGATTGATTTTATTTTTAAGAAATGTAAGAACTTTAAATAACATTTATTTTAAAATCTAAAAATGACTCGTGATTACTTAATATAATAGCAATTAAAAATTATAATTGATAAAAATTCAATTAATACAATTTAAAGTGACAGTCTTTTAATTATTTTTGAAAATGTGAGTTATATATGTGGTTAAGAACATCTCCAATGCATATCGCTTAATGCATATATATGTGAGTGTGTGATGTTTTTATTGTTTAAATTTTTGTATAAATTTTATGGAAGTAACGCAAAAAGTGTATTTTTATAATTAAAAAACAATAAAATTTTGATAATTATAAAATCAACTAAAAAGAAAATATAAATTGATAGATCTACTATAGATTGTTATTGAAATCACCATTAAAATTAAAATATACTAAAATTGCTTACGTTACAATTTAGGCCACAAAAATAGTTCAAACAATCACAATTAGTTTTTCCATCCAAATATCACAGAATAATTTTTTTCTAATAGGCAGGTATAGGTATTGGAAAATTTATGTGTTAAAATTTGATACCTAAAATTCCAATAGAGTAGTTCATTATACATGTTATTTTATGATGAAAGCACAATAAATAATCATTTTAATAATTGAATTGCAAAAGTATGCATTAATATACAATATCGAATAAATAAAATGTAGTTTTAATTAAGGCTGCCAATTACATAGTCCAATATGAACTTCAAAAGATAGCTCAGAGCTTTTGCTTACAAGGAATAACATTAAATTGATCATCATCGATGCATGGTTGACAAAAAAGCGTCAAACTCTAAATTGACCCGACAAGACAAACAACATACAAGGCTGGAATCTTAAATATTAATAAAAGAAACCTAAGACTATCTAACCTAAAAGCAATATTGAATTGGCAGCACAATAAATTCAAAACAACAACATGCATGCAGAGCATCAAAATAAGTCTTATTAAGGACTAGAACCACCATCCAAACCATCGCTACCACCACCTAAGCCTCCATCTCTTTCAGGCGCACCACCCAAACCCAAATTGCTAGAACCATCTGTAGCGTGTGATTTTTGTCGGTGACGCGACCACCTTACCACATTGATTGGAATTAGGTGCTACTTTTTTTATTTCTTATTTATCCTATGAAGCTGAAAAAGAAAGGGAAGCTATCTAAAATTAACCTTGCACGCAAATGTTTTCTTTAACAAATGCTAAGAGATTGGGGGTTCGGGGTCAGGTTATACAAAGGGAAGTTATCAATTACCCATTGTATATATGGTTATCCATAGATTTTCTTTGGTATGTTCTTGTAGCATGCGATTTTTGTTGGTGACACGACCACCTTATCGCAAAATTGGGCTTTCCTCACCTCAGTGGGAGGAACGTTGGGTGCTACTTTCTGATTTCTTATTTATCCCGTGAAGCTGGAAGGGAAAGGAAAAGTTATCTAAAACGAACCTTGCACGCATTTGTTTAACTGAACAAACGCATGACAGAGATTAGGGAGTTCGGAGTCAGGTTATACAATGGAGAGGTGTCAATTACCCATCCTATACATGGTTATCCATGGGATGATAGTTTTAGGTTCTACTTGATATTTGATCGTGTTTATCTGTGAAATGGGAAAAGTTGTTTCTTTGTGGGATGTCTGAGAGAGTGAGGGTATTTTTTGTTGTTTTCCGGGTTTTCTGATGTTTTTGGTAAGGTTAGGGACCTAAGGTTTTTTGATAAGTGCGCTCGCTAAGATTTCGTAATCTTATGCCTACGTATTCCCTATTATGGAGTATAGGGAAATCACAGCGATCGTAGTTCCTCCTATTCTAAGGAAGAAACAGATGTTTGGTGTCTTGTTCAAAGCCCAAGATTGAAGCTAAAAGGTAGTTTGTTTGTGTCTTGTTTAAAGCCCAAGATTTAAGCTAAAAGGTTTTGACTGAGAGAGAATTTGTCATCTCTAAAGGGAGATATCTCATCTGTTAATTACAGTTTTTTGGGTAACTGGTTTGAAAAGGGGAATTACTTTAACTGGAATGCAATGGAGACCAGCAATGCCATAATTGCCTTTACAGGGTGATTTTTCCTGAAGGAGAAAACTTTAACTCAGTGTGAGCAATGCCATTTTTCCTTAGGAACTCATGCTAAAAGAGGGACATGGGCTTGGATGTTTATATCCAGAGGCTTGCCACTTACAGCAATTAGACGAGGTTTTAACCAGGATAACGAGGGACTGACAACTTGGATGTTTGTGTCAACAAGTGTGCCACTTACAGCAGTTATCTGGAATTAGGGTTTTGTTTTGATTTACTGTTTTGATATGTGATTATACATAAAAGTATCTTCCTGCAGAGAGATTTTGATTTCCTCTGAGGGGATGTTGATTTTTGTGTTCCTTGATTGAAGCCCAAGGTTGAATCTAAGAGGTTGATTGGATTCCACTAGGCAAAATCATTATACAAAGCCTAAGAGGAGGCTGGAAGATTGACTGACTCAACAAGAGAGTGTTTATTTCTGTCTTGTACAAAGCCCAAGATTGAGGCTAAAAGATATTTGACTCTCTGGGGAAAGGTTTTATCTATTTTGTACAAAGCCCAAGATTGAGGCTAAAAAAGGATGACTCCACTAGGGAGGACATTTATGTGTGTCTTGTACAAAGCCCAAGATTGAGGCTAAAAAGAGACTCAGTTGGAGAATATCTGTCTTGTACAAAGCCCAAGATTAAGGCTAAAAGGGTATGACTCTGTTTAGGAAGTGTTTAGTATATGTCTTGTACAAAGCCCAAGATTGAGGCTAAAGACCCTGACTGACTCTACTGGAGAGATATTTAGGGGGTGTCTTGTACAAAGCCCAAGATTGAGGCTAAAATATTGTGACTCAGATAAGGGGTTATCATTATACAATGCCTAAGAGGAGGCTAACTGCTGAGGAAGAATCATTATACAAAGCCTAAGAGGAGGCTGGTTGGGGAAGTTTCTTATATAAAGCCTAAGAGGAGGCTAACTTCTGCTGAGGATTATCGAAATCCAAAGACAGGTCTAAAACTTGGTAATTCAACTTTTACTGGGGATTACAGAAAAGTTGAGGTATCAGAGACCTTGAGGTTCTGATGAGGATTGTGACAGTAAATTGACCCTAGCTGGGGATTTTACTAATGGTGAATTTACAGTAACTGGCCCATGTTGGGGAAAATTAAAGATAAGGTTGAGGACTGGGTTATGAAAACTGTTGGTTTTAACTCCGTTTGGAGATTGATCTGGTGATCAGGGTTATTTCCTGTTCTTTAAGGAAAAAGGGTTTCATTAAAATTCAAACAGAAATGAGTCTGTTCAAGTCTACAGGTATTGAGAGATTGGTTCTCAGATGGTGAAAAGATCTTTGTATGATGCCCAAGAGAAGGCTGGTAAGTTAAGGGATGAAGGTCAACCCTGAACTGGTTTGATGTTTTGACTCATAAAGACTGCTCTAGCAAATGATGACTAGGTTCTGTCCTATACTTGTAGGAGGTCTCTGGGTCCTTGTACTAAGCCCAAGAGGAGGCATGAGAACTTCTAAGAAGCCTGAGGGTCCTTGTACAAATCCCAAGAAGAGGCTGGGGATGCTTTTAGGAAGCCTGTGGGTCCAAACTTAAGAATGTTCAAGAAAAGTTTCACCGGGAATTAATCCTTTCTGTAATGAACAGTTCTAGAGTTTGAAGAAATTCAAGAGAAGTTTCACCGGGAATTAATCCTCTCTAGGGAAACTAAATTTCTTTGACAAGTTCTAATAGTGACAGTCTAAGAAAAGGTTCACCGGGAATACTGCCTTTCTATTTGTTCCATATTGTTTAAGCCCAAGAGAAGGCAAGACTGTATCTGGTAATCCTATGGGGATCTATGTTTGACTGTATTGAAAGAGTGGCCAACTGAGTTTACCTAATTCTAGACTTAATTTCTGGGGAAAACCCTAAACAGATATACAAGTATATATACAGTTGATATATGACAAGTATTTAAAAGGATATGAAAGAAGGACTTACAGGTGTGCAAGCTTCCAGCAATACAATTATATATATAAAGCATGTAAATGAAAGCAGATAAAAACTTACAGGTGAGCAAGCTTCCATGTTGTAATGTTTGTTGTTCAAAAAAATTGAAGAAAGTTTTGATAACAGTTATCTTAAAACAGAAAATTTGGGCTTATTCAACAAGAGATGCCCAGATGACTTATTTGATAACAGATTGTATTATTGACAGATGTTATGGGACTTATACCATAGCAGGGGCCCAATTTTATTATATTTACAAAGAGGATTGGGTCTTATACTTTATTAGAGAGCCCAAAAATTATTTTTGTACAAGAGATAGGGCTTACAACTCAAGGAGAGACCCAGATGAAAGCAATGATCGCACCGTTATTTTGAAAACGGTATTGAGTCTTATATAATGTCTGAGGCCCAAAATTATTTATGTACAAAGGGGGGTTGGGTCTTACACTCTAATAGAGGCCCAGAAGTGTGTTTAAGAAAAAGAAATGGGACTTATAGCTCAAGGAGAGGCCCAGGTGTTTTTGTTTTAAACTGGCGATCGCGCCGAGATTTTTGAAAATGCAGTGGAACTTATACAATGTCTGAGGCCCAAAATTGTTTTGGTTAAGAAAGGGATTGGGTCTTACACTCTATTAGAGGCCCAAAAGTGTTTTTAAAAGATTTGTTAGGGTGATAATGATCAAAACCCTAATTTTGATTTAAGATGTATTTTAATTGAATAAAAATTCAATTAAAATAATCAAACATGTGAAAATAAAAGTTGTGATCTTGGATTTATATTTGAAAAATCATGTCCCATTCATGGGATGATTTAAAAATAATTTGAATTTTGCAAAACCAAGAGAAAGAAATATTTTTAATGTTTAAAAACAAATATAATTCTTTACAAAAATATCAAATATATGAAATAAATAATATTTTTGGGAAATTTTCATGGAAGAAAATATTTTAATATTTTAGTGAATTTTAAAAAAAATAATCATTCAAAAATAATTAAAATTTTGAGAGAAATTAATTTTTCAATTAATTAACAAAACATGAAAATATTTTTTAAAAAAATAGCAAAAAGAGAGAAAGTGGTAAAAAAAGTCTGGGTGGGGTTTGAACCTACGACCTCATACACAAACACACATGCGCGCTACCACTTGGGTGGTGATACATCCGTGTATCAAAACCACCCCATAAATACATAAGGGGTGCCAAATTTTCAGGCCTGGCCAAGGCAAGACAAGACAGGTTTGGCAAGTTCTAGCAATTTACGTGAAGCCTCTAACTTTCTTATTTCTCCATGGATTGGGACAAAATTTAGGTGTATCTGACCTAGAATTTCACAAGGATTCTAATGGTGGTCTTGGTTTTTTTCAGATGATGTCCCTATTTTAAAACCGATAGTGGTTTTGAAAAAGGCCAAAATTTGCATTTACTATGCTATCTCATGATAGAAGCAAGAATTGTGCGACAAATTGGTTCAAATACAACATATACAACATGTATGAGATGTTTATGATCAATGGACATCAAAGGAATGCATAATTTAAAATGTTCAAGTTGTCATGCACTTACCTCTTGGAGCTTTTTGTGCTATTGTTAGATGTCAAACATGCCACATATTTGTATTTGATACTTGGCATTTTTCAACTCTTTCTATGATTAATTGTTGATTTTAGTGGTGAATTATTGTTGTTCTTTAAACATTGTAATATACCTTTGGTGCTTGTAATATATGTGCTATTGTGCAGGAAAAGGCACTAAATGATCAATAAATTAAGACACAAAAAGATGATGCAAGCTGCCAAAGAAGGAGGATAAAAAATAGCAGGTTGGCTTTGCAAACCCTGGCGAATTCACAAGCGAACGTTCGCCTGGAGAACAGTGGCGAAGCTTCCAGCAAAGAGCTCCATAATGAGACAGTGAGTGTTTGCTGCTTCACTCGCTATGCGAAGGACCTGGCGAAGAACTCTTGGCTGAGGCAGTGGCTAAAGGAACCAAAATTCGCTTTGCGAATGTTTTGGTGAATGGTTCGCTTTGCGAATGAAACATTCGCTTAACGAACCTGCGATGACAGCCACGGGCGGTATAAGCTTTCAGAGGCACTTAAAGTGCCATTTTTCTTCATTCGCTGGGTGAAGGAATCATTCGCTAGGCGAATGCATCAGAACCCAAGTGTGTTATAAATAAAGTTTTTAGTTTTCTTGGGATGATAACTTGATATTTTCACACCAAAACATATTTTTCTGAACTTTGATCATCCAAGAGTGAATTTTCACATAGAGAAGCTGAAGTCACATCCAATCTCCATTATTCGACTCGAATGTTCTTTCATCTCCTCTTGAAACTTATCATCCAAGCTACCATGAAAATGAGTAGCTAAACACTCTTGTGTTAAGGTTAGATGTAGTTGATCTTGATCATATGTATTTCTTTTGATCTTTTGTATATGAACAAGGTTTATGATAAATATAGATGAAGTTATTTATTCTTAATGATGTATTTGTGGTTTGTATCACTCTAGACATAGATTTTACAAATCACGACCTAATAGTTTCATCTCTTAAAAACCAAACTCTAGACATAGATTTGGGATTTGTTATTTGCTTTGTGTTGATATTAACAGTGGTTGTTTCGATTGTTAGCGTGCGACATCATCTAACGGTATAAACAACGACACTCACGAATTTTCTTTAGACATAAACTTATTCAAGAGGATACGCGATTATATTGGTTAGAACTAAGTTCATATGCTTGATTAATCGGATATGTATGAAAAGGATTAGCGAGATCTAATCTTGACATGCCTTTCTAAAACTTATAACATCTTTGCTTAAAATTTATTCTTTGCTACAAATTTATGTTAAACAAAACCAAGAGTCGCCACCGATCTTTATTTATTCCATAGAGGGAAAGGGAAAATATCGAATAAACCCCCTAAAAGAAAGAATAAGATATGGTCATCGCAACCAATGCCTGAGTTCGGGAGTCGGTTACGCAAGGGGAAGGTATTAGCACCCCTCACATCCGTTGTACTCAACGGGGACCATTTAGTTAAGGTTAAAAGAGTGTTAGCTTAAGGATTGTTTCTAGTCTTTTACTTAGAATGGGAAAGGATAGATAGAGAAATGATTATTAATCAAAGAGGGAGAACCTAAAGAGGTTTTATTACTAGGGTGCTCGCCAAGACTTCGTAGTCTCGTGCCTACGTATCCTTAGGAGGATGGAATCAGAGCAATCGTAGTTCACCTAACTAAGGTGAGAAACCATTGATTATGGTCAAAGTTCCAAAGGGGAATAAGTATTCATGATAATGATACTCACATAGAGTTAAAGAACTCTCTAATTCTAAGTTGTGATGGGATTGAATGGCTATGAGGCCAAAGGGAAAAGTAGGTATCTTATGACTTTGAGGTCAAGGGTTGAGGATGTTTTGGTCTCTTGATGAGAATCAAGATCTGTCCATAAAAATGGAGTTTTGAGTATGATTGGGTGTATTTTAAGAATGATGATCATCAAATGATTAAAGAGTTTATGCTAAAGTGTTAACACTCTCTATCATTCAAGATTAGTTTGAGAAAATTGTTTGTTGGACAACGAACATTGATAAAGATCAATGGTTCAAAGAGTTGTGCTAGAGTGCTAGACTCTAACATCTCTTAGTCCAAATTGTTATTAAGTGTTTTAAGGATGAAAGAAAGAAATGATTGGCTACCTCAATGTGCAAGACTTAATACCAATCTTTCAAAGGGTTATGCTAGAATGCTAGATTCTAACAATCCTTTTCTTTCAAGTTTATTTCGAAAAAAGATTTGATGTACGTTGAAGTATTGATATCCTTAAAGAAGGATGGATTATTGAGATAACGATTGACAAAGGTAAGAGGTGGCAAAAGGTGGCTCGCCAAGAATTATGATCCTTGTGCCTACGTATTCTCATTGAAGAATGAGAAATCAGAGCGCCCGTAGTTCTGAGTACTACGGGTTGTTGGTTGAGGTATGTTAAGTAACCGGCGAACATTTGAGCAAATGTTCAAAGAGTTATGCTATAGTGCTAGACTCTAACGGCTCTTATTCAGTTAAGTTGATAATGAAAGTTATTTAAAGGATAATGAGCACTTGATGAAAATCAATTGTTCGAAGAGTTGTGCCAAGATGCTAGATCTTGACGGCTCTTATTCATCCAAGTTATGATTAAAATTGTTTTTAGGACAACGAGCTTTTGATGATAAAAAAACTCAAAAAGGTTATGTCAAGATGCTAGATCTTAACGGCCTTTATTTGTCCAAATTAATATGAACGTTGTTCAATGGACAATGAACGTTTGATGAAAAATCAATTGTTTGAAGAGTTGTGCCAAGATGCTAGATCTTGACTGCTCTTATTCGTCCAAGTTATGATTAAGATTGTTTTGAGGACAATGAGCTTTTGATGATTAAAAAAAATTGCTCAAAAGGGTTATGTCAAGATGCTAGATCTTAACGGTCCTTGTTTGTCCAAGTTGATATAAAAGTTGTTCAATGAACAATGAACGTTTGATGAAAAATCAATTGTTCGAAGAGTTGGGCCAAGATGCTAGATCTTGACGGCTCTTATTTGTCCGAATTAAAATTAGATGTTTTTGACGAGCGAAAGAATGAATAATGGCTAACCCAAAGTGCGAGACTTGAGACCAATCATGCTAGAATGCTAGATTCCAACAGTCCTCTTATTTGGTGTTTTTATCGAGAAAAGGTTTGACAGACGATGGACGCTTAATTATAATCAATTTGTTCAAGGAGTTGTGCCAAGATGCTAGATCTTAACGGCTCTTATTCATCCAAGTTGATATGAAAGTGTTTAATGATTTAATCGCATTATTTGATATTGGACCAAGATATGATTTGTTGTATAATGATTTAATCAACATCAATAACCACCTAGCTCAAATTTTAATGTTCTAACACATACAACTAGGTAAATAAATTAATAAAGAAGATCACAATCATGTTGAGGAAATGAATAGAGATTTTTTTAAACTTTGCTATCATTATTAAAGAGAAAACCAATTTTGAATAAGTTAAAGTTGTATTAAAAAATTTGATCTTATTAATAAAAATAACTTTGATTTTTAATTATACTGTATTTTTTTTTTAAAATTTGAAGAGAAAAGAACTTATTATACTAAAGTTACTTCATTTGTTATCAACTTAAAAAAAATTAAAAGAACATGGGCCGTAGAATGAAATGAGCATTGAAGCCCAAGATTATTGTTGCTGTTGGGGCAAACCAAACTATGAGAATGCATGGGTCAAGTTATCTAAACCTAAAACCCTGTTAGCTTGAGATTAAGGAAAATGTAAATGGAAAAACTTAGAACCCATTCTTCACAGCCGTCCCTTTTCTTTACTTTGAAACAAAGCTAGCTCTAAAATGGTGAAAACAAAAGAAACCGCTGGAACAATCCACATGATCTAAACACAAACTGTCTCTCTTAAGCTCGTTTTTTCACTATTCTCAATTTCTCAGCTCGCGGTCTCTCACCTTTCCCTCAAGCGCTTACTCTCTCACAGATTCGATATCCTTTCATTCCTCTGAATCGCGAGTCTCTTCCATCTCTACATCTCTGAATCGTGACTTCTCTCTCGGTTGCTATTCTTTCTCGATGTGAGTTCGTGACTCTCTCTCTGCTCAATATCTCACACGTAATAAAAATGGGTCTTAACGGTAATGGTGAGATCCAAAAAAAATCCACATCACAGACAAAATCAAAGTGTCAACAGAAACGCAAATATAGAGACGAAAAGGGAGTCACAAGGAAATATCATTTGATTCAATCAGAGAAGAAATAATTGTCACGAAATGGGGGGGACAACAAGTATAGAATACGAAGATTCACTTTATCTCACTCTTAATTCATATCCAAGTATGCTATTATGGAAAATAAGTCAGAGAAAATGTCATGGAATACGTAACTTACAAGATCAGTGAATGAAAGTTTACCTAGAAGAAAAACGTGATGCACAATTTATAGGTATGTACCCGCACTTCTTCTCTCCATAGTTTCTGATACTTGGGTTATTATCATCGTCCTTTGAATGAATGCGGTGGTTGAAAAACATTGAATTTATGAATTTTTCCTGAAATTTGCTATGCGTGTATGAGTAAGGTCTTTCTGATATGATGGAGGTTGTTCTCTGGTTTTTTTTATTTCCCCCCCTTTGTTCCTTCCATCCCACTCTTTTAAATCTAATTCATCCTTGTTGGTTAAGTTTAACAGTACAGAAACTTTGTCTTGTATTGAATGAAAAGTCACTCTCATCCTACAGATCTGATGTTGCAAGAATTGACTCAATTTGAAAAACTTTCACTAATGCGGGTTTTCTTGTATGAACGAGACAAGTCTGTGCATAAAGGGAGTTTGTTTTGGAATTATGGTTTGTAGCAGATGCAGCAGGGTGAGGTGTATTGGTTCTGTTGTGGCAGAGCAAAAGCAGGGATCACTTTGCAGCAGAGGTTTGTCATGGTTTTGGGAAAGGGCAGGTCGCACAAGTTTTGGAAGCAGATCGAACTTTTTTCATTTTGGTATAAGTCTTTTTCCTGGTACTGTAGATGCATGGTTCAGAACTTCGGTGGCATCTTGGATATTAATTTCATGGCGTTGACATTTTGACCAAAGGAATCTTTTCTTTCATTTTTGTTTTTTTTGTAACCTTGATTGTAAAAGAAAAACCTTAGTGGGCCTTGCAAGATAATGGGCCCTTAATTCCTTGTATTGAAACTTTTGATAAACTTATGTGAAATAATTTTGTATCCTTTTAGAATTTTCTTGTAATGAACTTTTGCACTTGAATTGAATGAAACTCTAATCAACTTTGAAAAATATGAACAAGTATAACTCAAATTTTGGCTTTGAAACACAAATCGACCTTGATTTTTACCGTGGACTTCAGATGAACTGGTATCTTGATAAATCTATCTGAATTGGTCACTTGGATGCTAAATGAACAAAATAATGCCTTGAAATTGGAACTATAACTTGAAATATGGACCTCAGTATGCAAAGAACCTAATTAGAAATGAGTTTAAACTCTTGATGACACTTAACATAAAAACATTTGAATTCAAGTCACACTGCATACATCCTCGACTAGATAGCCTAGCTTGACCCTTGATTCAATCTTACAAAACCCTCAGCCTTGAAAGTATGAGAATTTAATTGGTGAATGCTCTATCCAGAACCTTGATTAATCGACCCTTGAAGTCTCTGCAGTCAAACCCTAATTCCCTAGGCGAGAGACGAGACAAAAACTGATAAAATGGTTAGCTATGTAGTATGATTGACCTACACTGATATGCGAAAGATCAAAGAATCTAAGGGTAAAATTTGGGCTACAACAGTTGCCCCTATATAAACAGCTTTACCGGATGGCACGAGGAATGAAAATCCTCGGGGCATCAAGGTGAAAGGTGTTTAAATATAACAAACCAAAATTTTTGCCCTTAGATGGAATGCAAATGCTAAGAACCAGCAGCAGACATGCATATGATGACATGCTATGAACTTCTAGTATGATGATATGATGACAGTGCAAAGATGCAGGCAAACAAGATACTAAAGGATAAAGAGCAACCAACCACAGACGAGCGTCACTTAGGAATGATGAAGGTGAGTATCTACAAGGAAGACTTACCGGGGAGACCCCATGGAAACACTGGGGATAGAAGAATAAAACTGAAGGGGGGAAACCCTACAAATCCTCACTGGAGATAAGAGCCAGAGAGATGTTCTTCACTGGGGAAAATTTTAGGGAGATGGACGACAGGTTCACATGTGACCGGGCGATACTGGGGAAATGAAACACGTTATTACTGGGCATGAAACCAGAAAGAAGACGTGATCTCTATTGGGGATCAATTTGAAATAAAGGATATACATCCTACAAGAGATTTCCTGGAGATTTCTTATATTGAAGAGTTCAAACGGGATCTTCAAGAAAAAAAAGAGATAAAATTTACGTGCCAGATAATGAGAGATGACTGGACTTTTTAGCTGGGAATAAGGTTAATGAGTCATGAAAGAGTTGGATTTTGAATACCAGTATGAGCTGGATTTTTTGGGTACCAGTATGAGCTGGATTTTGAATACCAGTATGAGCTGGATTTTAAATTTTGGTTTAGGTTCATATTTGACCTGGTTTCAAACAACGCATTCACATCTGACTCGAAGTTTAGGTTCACATTTGACCTGGATTCAAACAACGGGTTCACATCTGACTCGAGGTTTAGGTTCATATTTGACCTGGTTTCAAACAACAGGTTCACATTTGAATCGAAGTTTAGGTTCACATTTGACTTGGTTTCAAACAACGGGTTCACATCTGACTCGAAGTTTAGGTTCACATCTGACCTGGTTTCAATCAACGGGTTCACATCTGACTCGAAGTTTAGGTTCACATTTGACCTGGTTTCAAACAATGAGTTCACATCTGACTCGTAGTTTAGGTTCACATTTGACCTGGTTTCAAACAACGGGTTCACATCTGACTCGAAGTTTAGGTTCATATTTGACCTGGTTTCAAACAACGGGTTCACATCTGACTCGAAATTTAGGTTCACATTTGACCTGGTTTCAAACAATGGGTTCACATCTGACTCGAAGTTTAGGTTCACATTTGACCTAGTTTCAAACAACGGGTTCACATTTGACTCGAAGTTTAGGTTCACATTTTCAAACAACGGGTTCACATCTGACTCGAAGTTTAGGTTAAAATCTGACCTGGTTTCAAACAACGGGTTCATATCTTACTCGAAGTTTAGGTTCACATTTGACCTGGTTTCAAACAACGGTTTCACATCTGACTCGAAGTTTAGGTTCACATTTGACCTGGTTTCAAACAACGGGTTCACATCTGACTCGAAGTTTAGGTTCACATTTGACCTGGTTTCAAACAATGGGTTCACATCTGACTCAAAGTTTAGGTTCACATTTGACCTGGTTTCAAACAACGGGTTCACATCTGGCTCAAAGTTTAGGTTCACATTTGACCTGATTTCAAACAACGAGTTCACATCTGACTCGAAGTTTAGGTTCACATTTGATTTGGTTTCAAACAACGGGTTCACATCTGACTCAAAGTTTAGGTTCACATTTGACCTGAAATAAACAATGACAGTAATTATTGGACTTTAAGTTCCATATGAGGAGATTAAGTATCAGATGGGTCAATACCGGGGTTGCATAACTGAAGATTAGACTTCCTGGGGAATACCATTATGGTTGCAAAAAGTTGGGTAGCACTAGGGATAGACAAGCTTCTCAAGAGATTGCTACTTGTTATTGGGTATAAATTCCAAAGAGATGTTGATATCACAACACTGCTGGAGAATGAATTTTATCTTCAACGAGGGTCTGTAAAAAGATTCTTCCTATGAGAAACCGTGCAAAATAAATGTACGTTTAAACTAGGTTCAATGACCTAATCTGCCAGGGACTAAAGTTTAATCTAGGAACGAGCTAGGAAGAAACGGTCAAACAAGACTCCAACCTTTGAGGAATGAGCTCAAATGGGGATTTATCTTATCCAAATGCGGAAAAGACAGTTGAACCAACCATCATCCATGAGGATAAAACTCTGTGGGGAATTCAGAAAGGATGAGCATTTTGTGCCTAGGGCTGACAACTCTATTGGGGAGGATAGACAAACCCAATCACTTGGGGAGATAAATGCTAAAGTGAACAAAGCAGGCAAACACCAGAGCGGGGTAGCAGAGATGCTAAGATGCTATGCATGTGAGTGCATATATGCCATGCTTATGCTTATGTTGAGAAAACAGACAAAAGGAAGCGAGACTGGAGATGAAATAAACATCTCGACAAGGATACCCAGCCAAACTCGTCAGATTGGGCCATCACTGGGGATGAACTTGCAGAATTAGTAGTTTTACTTCAAGATTACAACCTTCTCTGGTGAGAAGAGTACTCCACTTAGCATATCATCACGACTTTACTAGGATTACCATCATGAGCTTGATTTCTTTACTGGAGGAGGAAATCCATGTAGAATTGCCAAGATTAGCTAAAGTAACAGCTTACTGGGGAGCTAGCAAAAGATGTCACAAAACTGAGTAGTCCTTCATAACTCATCTGCCCCAGATTACATGGTCTATCAGAAGAAAGTACTAAGAGGATTTTACAGAAGAATCGACATATAAGAGGCCTCAATATCTTCAAACTCTTGGAGAGATTCATGAATGTCGGCATAACTGCCCCTATTTAACTGCGTTTACACAACAAGGTCCTTGAACCTATTCTTCAGACTGGCTTATCTATGAGAGAGATGCCCCAGACCGATTGGCCTTTTAGAGATTTTCCAAATCTCGACCTGACTGCTTCTGATTAACTGGTCCGTGGGGATAAGTTACCAAAAGGATTTTATAGAAGAATTGGTATACCATATGTTCCAATGTCTTCAAACTCTTGAAGAGATTCATGGGTCCTGACATAACTGCCTCAATTCAACTGTGTCAGCAATACAAAGTCTTTAAACTGTGGTAGAAATAACTATGGAACAAACTTGCCCCTGTTGATGGGTCACTGGAGTCCAAACTTGTCATAAGATGGCCTCAAGAAGGCTTGTCCCAATATCCTGAACTTGAAGAGTTCTGCCCCTGATTCAATAGCTCTTGGAATGGTTGATTGGCAGATTCTCCCATTTGGTTGCCCCAGACTGAGCTTCCTTTATCAAGTCAACTTCCCTAACTTGGTTGCATTTGTTGGGATTGCTTTGATATTTAATTATTTTGCAAACAAGTATTGTTCATTAAAAATTGGCAATTTTAATGCAAAATTCATGAAAGCTTTTGAAAACAAAATTTATTGATGAAACACACATGGTGGAATGATTAAATTAAAAACAAAGTGGATCTAGTCATTTACGGAATGACAGATAAAGTGATCAACACACACAAATAGCAAAGATTATTAGGAGTATAGTTAATCAACCTTGCTATAGTATGCTTTTCAAAACCACCTTACCTCAATTAGGTCTTTTAAGGGTTGTAACGTGGTCTGGTTCACGGTTTATGAAATAAAGGATAAAGGCTCAAAGTTTATTTGTCCCCACCCAAACTTCGCGATGAACTCCAATCCTACGCTCAGTAAACTTAGGCTATACATTCAGATTCCCATAGGTTGGAAATTGAACTGATGATAGTTGGTGATGATTAAGACACCTAAGGTGGTCATTACTTCCTTACAACGTTTGATTGTCCTTTATTGCTGAGGTTTTGAGACCTTTTCTTGTCTTTACTGAGGTTTTGAGACATTTTCTTGTCTTTGCTGAGGTTTTGAGCCCTCTCCTTTTGCTGAGGTTTTGAGATCTCTTCTTTGTGTTCGTTGAGGTTTTGAGACCTCTTCTTTTCTATTGCCATTTGATTTGAGAGAGCAGACTGATGTCTTGTATTAAACGCTTGCATTCGATTGCATACCCAAGTTAAACTGAGAACTACCCTGCCCCAAGGTTTAGATTTAAGGGTTTTTTGTGTTTTGTAAGGAAATAAAAACTCTACTTCTAGGCTCGAAGGGGTTATTGAGGGATTATCTTCCTTATTTCTCTAGTGTTTAGGAGTTGAAACAATGCCTTACATCATCGAAAAGGTTTAATCGAAAGCATACAACAACAGTTATGGATGTAATGTTATCATCATTCTCCCCAATCTTTGCTTAACAACAATTTGATAAGTGGAAAGAAACAAGATAAAGATATATACTTTTTTTGCTTTTATGAATATAACAGTAAATGAGTGAAACAAATGGATTTAATCAAAAGATGCATAAACATTTCATTAATGTTGCCAATTTGAAAGTACAACAATGCTTATAAGCAAATACAAATTCAGCATTCAAACAAAGTTCAACTAAAAATGCAAAATACAACCAGCTTTGGCGAATTCAAAAGATTTCAGTTTTCGGGCCCAGACGGGGGAACACCTCCATCATTTGTGATATAGAACCTTAAGAGGCCTCACAAGTCCCTTGTCTTCTGCTTTGGGAGTTGGGGCATTGGCATCTGACCCACCTTCTTGAGGTTTTAGCAGACTTAGCAGTCGCTCTTTGAAGTCCTTGCATTCTTCAATTGGGTGCCCCATTGTACCAGTATGGAATTTGCATTCAAATTCTGGGTGATCCTCTTCGAGGATCAGATCCTTATCATATATTAGCCTTTGCACAGTAGCTTCTAAGGCTTGGCAACCATCTAAGTCATGCCCTTCGGCTCCCTTATGGAATTCACAAGTCAGGTTTGGATTGTGCCAAGGTCCTGGCACAGGGTTGAGAAGTTGAGGAGTCACCAACTTATTCTGCATCAACAGTGGGAAAAGTTTGCTCAATGGCACTGGAATAGGCTGGCAGTTAACCTGGTCTCTTTTGACAAAGCACTTCTTCTTGTTTTGGTTTCGGGAACCTCGAGGAGAAACAAATTTTGGAGGCTGAAACGCTCTTTTCGTAAGCACCTGACGGAGATGATATTCTGGCGCGAGACCAAATGCTGGTTGATAAGAAGTTTCCTCAATGGTAGGTCCTTGGTATGGAAGAACCACATGAGATGGGGAATTGACAACTTCTTTGGGCGCCACAGGGTGAGTGTGCCCTTCCTTTCTCATCGAGTTTTGCAGGGTTTCCATGACCCAACTCATATGGATTTTGAGGATTCGGACGTCCTTTTTCAATGCTTCCTGGTTCTTTAAAATCTCGTTCATTGTTGCCATTGGTCCTGAGTAGATGCTAGGTATCTTTCTAGAGATAAAGGAAGAAGAAGATGAGACTCAAGGCTGAGAAATGAAATGCAATGCAAATGGGATGACATATGTATAGATGTAATGCTTATGATGCTTATTTTCAGAGAGTCCTTTTTAAACTTTCAGTTTGTTTAGCATAAATTCGCGTAATTAAGATCAACACAAATTTAGAACCAAAATACTCATTCATTCAAATAAAATCAAAATTACACAGTGAAGGTGCGAGAAAGACACAAGAAAGGGGGGGGGGGTTTGAATTGTGTATTTACTCTCTTTGTAACTTTTCTCATCTTGTTAATTTGACGCTCAAGAACCTTCAATGTTCGTTGAGAGATTCTGATCTATTAGCTAAAGAGTATGAGAACCGTATAGGTTCTTTTCATAAGATACGATACTCAGAACTTACAGTGCGAAAGCTTATCAGAGATAGGGTGCAAGGTTCTGACTTTACTTAATATGAGGTTCTGATATTCAATGCAGAAACATAAATAGAGATACTAAGTAAGAGAGCAAAGGACACACGATATATCTTGGTTCACCACGCGGGCTAATCCAGTCCACCCTCCTCAGGTGATTCGCCTTGAGCACAAGGACTTAATCCACTATAACCAAATCATGATTACACTTGCACGGGCAACAGCCGGTGACTAACCACTTGCACAGTCGCACTGTGACTAACAACCCAGTGAACCGTTCAGGGATCCAACAGGATATAATGTTCATTGACCGAGCATACCCACTACTGGGATTTCACAGCTAGCCGTTCAGGGATTCATCACAATGAATATAACGCTACTGACCATATTTCAGAATTTTCCATAATGACCCTCAGCCATTGTCATCTCAAGTATCTGATCACCACGTGATCTACTCAAGGGCCTCAACTCACAGCTGAATCGTTCAGGGATCCCATCAGGATATAACGTTCACTTGAGGAGTCTCAATTCATCTAGTTGAATTGGCAGACTGGAGATTACAAATTGTACTTCTTAATAAGCAAGTTTCTCCTAGGTTTAAGTACAAAGAACACACACATGTGTTCAAGCAAGTTTTGAGCAATCAGCTCCTTGCTTTCCTAAGAAACTACAAAGATGTATTTAGATATTATGATTATTGACATCTTGTAGATATTCTTATTCTTCGTCTTCTGGTTGAGCAAGCTTTGAGCAGTAACTCCTTGCTTCAGATCTTCAATGTAGTTTTGACGAGAAGGTAGGTTGATGACTTGACTGATCTTCAATTGTTGTCTTCTTCATCAACAGCTTCTGTTTAATTATTGTTGTTGTGTTGATTTATCTTCTTGAGTTTCAACAATAATTTCCATTAGTGAAATAGTAATAGCTTTGAATATTCTAAGTGTTACAACGAGAACTCATCGTTGTTGCTATCTTCACAAAATGACTTGGTCAATTTTGTAGATGAACATTCAGTTCATGATTCTACAAGTGATCGACACATCAAAAGCAAAAACTCTTTCCATTAAATAGCCAGTAGAAATATAGTCGTTAGAGAATACTGTTGGCTGTTTGGAAAAGAGACGTTGTTATATAATGAGTTGTACTGACACATCTTTATGCAGAGGAGGAAGTGACCAGACATCTTTTCTTGGGCAGTGTGTACATTTAACTCATAACGGTAATATTTAGACTTCGAAACTTCAGCGACTTCTGATGTTAATTTGATGAAGCGTGATTAGAGTCTTTATAGCAGAATATCTGATGCTTCAAGTCTTCTGTTAATTGAAGAAGTCCATTAGGAATCAGTCTTCAGAACTTCAGCACTTGGTCTTTAAGAGCGTTATCCATTTTTGCTTTAAGTCTTCCAAATCTTCAGAGCCTGTCTTCAGAGTCTTCAGAACTTCTTGTTTGAAACTTTGATCTTCAGAACCTGTCAGTCTTCATATTCTTTCTGCACTTAGTCTTCAGCGCCTTCAGCCATCAGAACTTCAAGTCATAGGAGTCTTCAGAACTTTGGTTCTTTCTGAGTGTACTTCTTCAGAAGCTTCACTATCTTCAGAATCTTAATCACTTTTAGAGAGCATCCACAAGAGCATTGCAACCGCAATCTTGGCATCCTTGGATCTGGCTGATCATTACTAGATAAACAAGCGTTTTTGCTTCTCGCGACTTTAGTCACACATAGTAACTTCGCAAATATATATTCAATCATAGTACATCTACTTGGTGTATGTTGGTTCTGATGTCTTTAGTTCTTATGATCTGCACACAACACACGTTAGACCATAAAATCGTTCTTTCACAAATACTTATTGTTATCATCAAAACATAGATTGACTTGTAGATATAATTCTTGCTCTCACAATCTCCCCCTTTTTGATGATGACAAAACCAAGTATTTTGATTGAACATTTTATACAAGGTAATCACCAAAGCAAACAAATTCAGAGTATGGAACAACAGCTCCCCCTGAATGAGTTATCCTTAAAGATTTATCTGAGATCATCTAGGATATTATATAATCCAAAGATATACAGAGTAACAACTTGAGTTGCCAGAACAGAAATAGAAAAGAGTTACTTCTCTATCTTGTCTTTAGGAAGACGAAGAGTCTTTAGCATCTGGACTAGTTCAACAGAACTTCCATCTTCAGATCTTTAGAACTCAGTTTCCTTTGTTGTCATATTATAGCTTGTTATCTTCAGAGTCGTCTGAAGTATTTCTACTTTTCAGTAGATTCAATTGAGCACATAATTAGAGCAGTTCTTCGACTGATAAGCATAGCTTCGCTGTATATCAGAAACTGTGTTTTGAGACACTCCCCCTGAGTTTCAGGCTATATGAAGATTTTAGATTTTGCATTTTAGTCTTCTGGGTAATCTCCCCCTAATTTCCAAAAGTCAGATGTTGGGATCTTTCAGAATTGAAATTCAGAAATTCTAAATTTAATCACCAGTGTTGATCATGATTTTTCAGAGTTTAACTTTGAACACAGGTTTATTTCAGACCTTGTTATTGTCACAACTCAGTTAAATTATCAAGGCTTGATTTTTGATCAGATACCAATTGAAGGTTAAAACTTGTGATCAATCAACGCTTGATTCTGAATCTGATACATCTTGTTTTAGTCGGATGTAAAAATGATGTGCTGATTCTTATACCAGAGTTTGTTGATTCTGATGCTGAAGAAGTTCTTTTGATATTACTTTGAAGAGTATTTCCTTTGTGTGCTGATAGGATACCAATGAAGGTACTTTGACAGTAGTCCACAGTTTTGCTTTGATTGAGAGTCTGCTACTAATCTTGTGTACTGAATCTGATTTCTAATTGATGATTTAGTCTGATACCAAATCGTCTTGATTTCAAATGGTTCCTTATAGAATGGTTTCTTGCTTGGATCTTTAATCCGGATCTTCAGACAGTTCTTGACTTCTGATTTGCACAGAGCTTCTGAGTGAGCATCTTGAAATGTAGACTTTGCCTTGACTGCTTTCATAGTTTTCTTACTGATTCTGGTTTTTCTTAGACAGCTTTTATTCTATGATCGTAGTTCTTCTTCTTATCCTGTCTTTAGAATGCCTAGTGAACTTGTTTAGAGTTCCTCGAATAACATCAAACAACAAACGTTAGTAGTAACGCATTTTATAAGAGTACTTTGTTTGAGGTTCTGCAATATATTTCTCCCCCTTTTTGTTAAAGAGTACTTTGTTTTTCAATCAAAATCAATCAATATATTGCTCCCCCTTTTTGACATCATCAAAAAGTGTCAGGGCATATGAGCAATTTAAGTATAGAGCCATTTATATTCAGTTATAGAGTCACAGAGTCATTTAAACATTTAGAAGCATTTAGACTCATTTTAGGGAAACACATCTATACTCAGTTTGTATTTAATTACTTGAAGGATGATAGATGGAAGCCAAAAGTAAAGGACGTGAAACAGTGTTCAGGTACCTTAAAGGCAACTGATTTTCATTATGGCATAGATAATCAGAAGAACAATTAAACATAACCAAATAAGAAGCTCATTAAACAGGTTAACTATAGTTGAACAAAGATTAGATAGGGATTTAAACACAAACATATAGATACAGATTTGGACTCGACAAAAACAGGTTCTAAAAAAAAACTTTTAGAGTCACGTATTTCCGTGTTATGAAGGATTGAGATGTTCCTTGCTTGTTTATTAGTCGAACGACTGTATGCGCATTTCAAGAGAGTTGAATAACTGAGAAATTTCTAGTAAGAAATAGGGAAGTAGCCTTTTGTACGTGATTTTCTAGATGGGATAAATTAATGAGTTTCTTTTAATTTAGCCACTTTGATTTCTAATGCTGGTTAAATTTACTAAGAGAGAAATAAGACATTTCCATTAATTCAATGGTGATTGTACATAACGATTTAAAGATAGAACATAGCAACTGTTAAATCACCACCTTAATCATCAGAATCATCACCACTGTTCATGGTTTCACAACTAATTTCGACATGAGAAGTACGAGGTTCAAGCCTGATAATTAAATCCAGGCCTTTTCTTGTTGAAGTATTTTCAAAATTATTCTTCCGTATGGGATGAAAGCCTGTACTTTGTTTCTGGAGATTTTGATAGAATGTTTCATATGATTAAAAATGGTTTTAGGGAGATCCATTGTAACATGATGTGTTAGAAGAAAGATAAGGATTATGTCGTTGTGTGTTAGGATGTTCTCAGGAGTCATACGAGGACGAAGGTTGGTCAGAGAAAATTTGAACCAAGCTTTTCGAAAGGGGAGAAGCCTCTCAGGGTTGTTTGGTTCGTAAGGTACTGAATCGTCAAATAAGATTTTGCATTGATCCACCAGGCTTAGATTTGATTGATAGTCATCAATCGTAACTCCGGAGGAGATGCAACCAGTGATTCTCTCTATCGAGGAGACAGAGACAGCAATGGGTTGAAGTTAGACTTCCGACCAGATGGTTTTTCCATCATTACTAATTCTGGAAAATTTCTAGAACTCTTTAACCAGGTTTGGATAGATGGGACCATATAGGAGAGCGTAATAGCCTTGCCAAGATTGGGCTTGCATGCTTCTGAGTATCTCCAAGCCATTTTCTCCGGGATGAGCAAGGATGAGTTTCTTCTCAGGAATAAGGTGTAGATTTTCTTTGTTTCCAAGGAAGGTTGGTCCTTTACTTTGAGAGTTCATTGTTCTTAGTGAGTTTAGAATTTGCAATTGAGAGTGGAGAGAGAAATCCTACCTTTTATGGGTGAGTTAGGATGAAGTGTGATGATCACTTTTGGGGATAGAATTTGATTTGTTAGTTCCTAGATATTGTATTAAATCTTGGGTACATATAGAGAGATGTAAACGCGTGTAGCTAAAGAGACGAGTTAGTTGTCTATTTATTGGGAAGGATACTAGTGTTAATGATGCCTTTTCGATGAGTGGTTAATGAGTCGGGTACATTAATTATGGTAATGAATTAAAAAAAATTTAATGGGTAAATATTTTTAAGTTTTAATTCTAATAAGGCTTATTATCTATGTAACATTTTATTGTTATAAAGAGAGACTTTAACTAATGAACATAGATTTGACAATATGTTTTTCTTAAATATTCTAAGGATAATTGAGCACAAACAAAACAATTAAATCAAAATTAACATAGTTTCTCTAGTCACTAAAGACTTCACAATATGTCTTTAATAGACAGTTTTCTGGAAACTCTTTGTAACACCCCAAAATTTGCCTTGTTGTTTTTAGCTAACTGACTTATGTTTCTTTGCATTTCTTGCATTAGCATTTGTGCATAGCATGGTTCTTAGCATGGGATCAAGGTACTTGGTTCTTTTCAAAGGAGTCTCAAGCCTCAAGGTGGTTTGAGGAGTTCACCATACCTTCATAAGGTCAAGCATGGCAAAGATTACAAGTGATTCTTTCCCTTCTAACCAGAGGGACCAATTAGGGTTTGTGAGTCAAAAGGACTTCTTGGAGGGCTTTGTGGATTCAAGCATGTTCTTATGGTATTCCATATGCTCACAAGTGTTCATGGATGAGGATTGGGCTAGCGATTCATTGTGGAGAATGTTCAGTGGATCAGTTACTTGTGAAGTAAGCAAAAGTCAACAGTTCAAGAGGAAAGTCAACCATGGGTTTTCAAGGGTTCAAATCATGATTCCCAAGTCCATATACCTTTATTTGGTCAAGGAATAGCATGGATGGCATCATTCTTCAAGAATCAAGAGTTTGTGCAAAAGTTACTAAATTTGGAAAATGACCTATAATGAGAACTTTCCAATTTTGGCAATTTTTCCACCACATTCAACTTGACTTTTCATCATCAAGGAAGCTTCAAATGAATTTTCCTCCAACATGAAGTTGAAGATCTTTTTCTCCCATTTCCAAAAAGTACTAGAACATCTTCATATCATTTGTGGAACTCTAGTTATGGTCAAAACAATGCAAGATGCATTTTGATGGTTTTCCATGTACCATTTTTTCCACCTTTTGCATTTTGGTACCAATGGACTTGTAATGGCTTCTAATGGTTCATGTCACATTACAACATCAAAGTACATCTCATTTGGATCAGATTTGGCCTTTGAATCAATTCATTTCATGCTATATTTCTCACTTATTCAACAAAGTGCTCTATGAATTTTGGACGTGTATCATGGATGAATTTTGAGATTTAAGTTTTGGATCTAAACTTTCTTTTGTTCTATTTGCTCTATGTGTTCATTGTTTGACGAAATAGTTTGAATATTTGAGATCCTCGTGAAAATCTGGTTGGAATGGTCTATCTGTTTGCTGTTTCTGGAGAATTGCAGGTTGTTGTTCATCTGAGATGGTGACCGAAGCCCTAGCTCCGTCACCAGAATTATTTGCAGGTCACCGGAGGAAATTTGGAGAAGATGATGTTCTGACCATTGCATCTAGGGATCCGATGGTCCTTGTTGTGCCACGCCATTTCAAATTTGGTTTTATTTTATTGGTTGTGTGTTTGTTACTCCATGATAGCTACCATGTGCCTTCAATCTAAGCCACGCATCTTGCTTACCTTTTAATTTGTTGACTGATTTGCATGCGTAGGATTAATCTTGTGGTTAGATTTATGCCAGCAAATTAAAATATCATGTGCATATCACGTGTCTTTTTTAAATTTCTAATTGATTTGGTGTGCGCGTGTGTATGTTGGTTATGGTGTGCGTGTAGATCTGAGCCACAAATCATGACTACTTTTTGTTTTGGTTGAATTAATACCATGCGTTGGATTAATTGTATGGTCATGATTGAGTCTGATGGTTGACTGAAATCTATATGTTCCATGTTTGACTGCGCTTTTGGACCTTTGGTTTGGGCTTTGCTTTTCACACCCCTCCTTCAGCCCATTTATTGTTTCCAACGTGTTTTGCTTGCTGATTACACCCCCTGCTTGTTTTTGTTTCATTTTATTTTATTTAATTGCATTGTTTGCATTTTATCTTTTAAAAACAGATTTGTGCATCCAAAAATTATGAAAAAAATCATGAAGCATGTTTACATTTTATAAAATTTTTCCAAATTTAATTTCTATTTTTATTTTATTTTTGGCATCTGAATTAATTGTTTAATTGATTTCTTTTTTAATGTGTTCTTATTTGCATACTTTGCATTGTAGAATTTATTTCTCATCATCTATAAAACACTTTCAACCCATTCTTTTTGCATTGTTTCACCAACACATTGAAGTGCATAAAAAATTTTTTCTCATATTTTTAAATTATGTTCATATTGCATTTTGGTCCCTCTCCTTTGCATATTAGTTCATATTTCCTATGTGGCTTTGCATAATTGATTGAAGGACTTATCTTGTGAATTTTTGCATGAGTTTTTAATATGATGTTTGCTTCTAGTTGAGTTGCCTTGAGAATTAATTTGGTAATTTCTAAAGTTGATTTGCTAATTGTTTGATTGCTCTTTGTTTGAGGTCTCTTTTATGCACATCTTTGGATCATGTTTGATTACTTGTTTGAGAAGGCACTTGTGCCATTGTTTGGGATGGTTTCTTTGAATTCATGAGCCATGTTTGAATCATTGTAGGTCATTTGATTATCATTATAGGTCATTGGTGCGAGGTTGTTGCATATTTTGTGCATATGTTCAATGTTTGATTTACATGCCTCTTTTGACTTATCTTTTCACTTCTTCTCATCTATGCCTCTTCTTGGTTTGTGTTTGGTTTGTGTATACCATGCCATATCTCTTCTTTGCATGCCATTTGATGTATGTTTCTGACCTTGGAGTTTTGTATTCATGTCATATGTTATTCATGTTGCATCTTGCATACTTTAACATGTTTCATTTATATGCTTCCAACTCCTTCTTCTAATGGTTCTTAATGCTTGGATACTTGCTTGTTTGCCTTATGTGACACTTGTATAGCATGTTTAGGTCATCCACATTCTGACTTGGATTTTATTTGAAGCATTCTTGCATGATCACTTTGCATATCCACTCATTCTTCTTCTACTCCTTCTTTGATGACTTTCTTGGATGTTTTGCCACTTGTTTGCATTCTCTTTGCTTGAGTTTGTTTGGTAAACATTATGGATCACCCTTAAGGTGCACATTCTGACTTGGATGAGTTTCTTTTGGTTTGTAACCATTTCTCTTTGGGTTGTATCTTATCTGGGTTTCATTTGTCTTATTGTTGCTTATGTTTGTTTTTGCTAACCATGTAGGGGCTAATGGTAAGTGAATGGGATGTGGATAGTCATCCACATTCTAACTTCTCCTTTCTCTTTTAAGCTTTCATACTTGTGTATGCTTTAGCATTTAAGGTGTTCCTTTCTTCTCTCTCACTCTTTCTCATCCCATGAATCTCAAGACTTGATTAAGTCTTGGATTCTTTTCCCCTTAGAGCTACCTAGTCCAACTTAATTTTTGATTAAGCTTGGAGTAGGATTAGCATTAGGTTTTAGGTAGTGGTCTCTTCTAAACCTCACTAACCATAGGGTATCCATACATGATAACATTAGGACTCTTAGTTTCCCTTTAGAGTTTCCTTTGTGTCTTCTCTCTTCTCATCTCAAAACTCCTTCAAGACACGTAATAAAAGTTAACGTGTATTGCGCTCGAGCCTTAAGCGTGGGAAGTGAGGAATGAGGGGTTTCCCTTCACTCTTCTAGGGTACCTAGTGTACGTCCTGTTGGGGACGATACGCGAAGTATTCGTTCCTATGTCATAAACTTTGGTGCAATGCAAGTTATGAACTAACTTAAAACACTTATGTCTAAAAAACACAAAACAAATTCAAATCTTTTTTATCCTTCGGGATTGTTGGGTTTCAAATTTCATTTTCGGAAAGAGCTCGTCGCTCACGTAAGAAAAACTTACCCATCCGTGGTCGTACCCACGAACTACATCAGCTCTGATTCCTCTCTCTCGTCCGATTGAGGATATGTAGGCACAAGACAACGATTGTCTTGGCGAGCAACCTTCCCCCAGTTCCCATCCAAACTATGTTGACTCTGACTTTCCCATTGCACCGAGGGAGTACGTAGGCCTAGGACAACGACACCGTCCTATCGATTCACTTCTTTTTTTTCTTGTCTTCTTCGTTTCTCCGTTCTTTCCGTTCTCGTTTCTTTTCCGGTCCAGTAGCAGTGGAGCTCCAGATGATGACGCCCTTTGATGCAGACAACAAGCATGGATCCCATCGAGTACGATGGACGTGTTGAGTGCTAACACCTTCCCTTCGCGTAACCGACTCCCGTACCCGTTTCTCTTGGTCGTGAGACCGTGTTCTTTCCCTTCCCTCAGGTTTATGCAGTGTTTCCTTTCCCTCTCTTGGGATAAATACACATTGCTGGCGACTCTGTTTTTTCCGTGCCACTCTCGCGTTTGTACCGTTGGATGCGAATCTTTCGGGAGCGACAGCTGGCGACTCTGCTGGGGACAGGTTGACCTCTTGCTGGTCCATCCCCTTTAGCGAGTCAATC
Source organism: Lathyrus tuberosus (assembly GCA_022829125.1). NCBI lineage: Eukaryota > Viridiplantae > Streptophyta > Magnoliopsida > Fabales > Fabaceae > Lathyrus > Lathyrus tuberosus. The sequence goes on from JALAZF010000247.1 coordinate 9,170,193, forward strand.
CTAGCGCTTGTCTGTTTCATTTCATTGGGTGTTTTTCTGTGGTGCTTTGCGTGTTGTATATTACTGTATTGCTGTTTACTGTATTTTTGCTTTACTGCTTTACTATTTTTACCGCATTTTACTGCATTGCATTGTTAAGCTGGACTGTGCTGTGCTGGTTTTCTGTTTGGCAGGTTGGGAGGTTTTGAGAGAAAAGCCCAATACCCAGGCTCGAGCATACCCATAAGTTTTAGTGTGGGCAGGCGTGACGCTCCCGTGGTGTTGGCCACGTTTGGGTGATCATGATCCCTACAATCAGACGAGGTTCTATCAGGAGCTTTTTGCTACTGTATGTTGATACAGGCCAGTAGTTATTCTCTTGAGGAATTGTCGACTCTGATGACCATTCCCGAGGACTCAGTAACAGCACTCCTCCCGAGATGTGACTGTGGCAGACCACGTTCTGTGGCAAATCCATTGCACATTCTTGATCCGAGGACCCAATGCTGGGAACTTGCCATAGGATCCTTTTTTTTTAAAGTGAATCAGCAGACGACCTCTTTGATTGGCGATAGCATTGTATCCTTTGGGCTGAGTGTGCTATTGCTTCTCAAACCTCTGAAGCTGAGGATCTTTCGTTTTGGTGAATCAGTTGAGGCCTCCTCGATTGATGATGATGCTCACCCGAAATGGTGAATGTATCATCATTTCTCGACCTGAGAGCCTAAGATATTGAGGATCTTAGAACCCACATGTGAGAGGGATGGGTGTTTGCAGGTTTGCAGGTGACCGTGACCTTCAACCTACCTAGTTTTCTGGTTTTATCATTGTGGTTAATTTTGTTCTGAGTTTTGGTACCGAGCCTTGATTTGTTCAGTCAGCGCAGTGCATCTAGTTTGTGTGGATACCTTGATCCCATGCTTCGCATTGCATTCCATTTTTCTGACATTCATGTTGTGCATTTTCAGGTAGTATCTAGTCTTTGATTCCAGTCAGAGGGCATTCATAGGGATGGACACTAAGAGGGGTAAGAAGCACATCATCGTCTACAAGTTCCCGAAGATCACTCTTGGTCCGTTGAACAGTTTACAGAGCATAGCTGGTCCAGAAGTTTTGGGAGCCTTCGAAGAGAAGTATGGTTGGATATTATCCCTGGTTCGGAGCCTCAGTGAATATGAGTATAATGGGCTACACACCTTGATGCAGTTTTATGATCCTTCCTTGAGGTGCTTTGTGATGCCAGATTATGTGTTGGTTCCTACCCTGGAAGAGTACTCCAACATTTTGAAGATTTCTATCAAATAAGGTGTTCCTTTCTGTGGTTCCCAAGGAGATTGTGATTTCCAAGCAGTGTCTGAGGCTCTTTATTTGAGTAGATCTACAGTGGAGGCTGACTTTTCTAAGAAGGGAAAATCTCGAGGCTATCACTTGGAGTACTTGGTGAAGAGGGCTCAAGAAGAAGCTAAGGAGAAAAGGTGGATGGCTTTCAATGCAATATTGGCTCTGTGTATATATGGCATTGTGTTATTCCCTAATGACTCTGATTTTGTCGATACGGATGCTATTCAGATATTTACAGCTCAGAACCCGGTACCGACTTTGTTAGGTCATCTCCACTACGCCGTATACAATAGGAATGAGAAAAGACGAGGTGGGGTGGTTTGTTGTTGCGCATCTCTTTTTTACAAGTGGTTTGCCAAACGTTTACCCCAGTCAGGTGCTTTCATAGACTCAAAGACTTATCTAGAGTAGAGTAAGCATCTGATGGGCCTAGCTGCTAAGGATATTCTTTGGGTGGATAAGGGATTATTGGGGACTGATATTTTGTATAGCTGTGGTAAGTGCCCTAATGTACCTTTGATTGGAAGAAAAGGAGGTATTAACTACAACCCGACTTTGGCTATCAGGCAGTTTGCATACGCTCTAAAAGATCCTCCAGCTGGAAAAGATTTGGAAGAATCTTTGTATTTTCATATGACTGATGGTGTGTCTATTGCACAAGAAGCTTTTGAAGCTTGGCTCAGCAGACAGAAGATAGGTAAAACTATTTTGGGTAAACCCAATAATCAAGCTTTCGCTCCATATGTTGAATGGGTGAAGAAGAGGGTAGAAGAGTTTTATTTACCTTTTGATCGGGCGCCTCTCTTGTATCCAGAGATTGTGGAAGAGAGACTCACTGTGCCACTTGAAGAGTTCGACAAGCTGCGTAAGTTTGTATCTGATCTGAGGGTGGAAAACTCTGATATGAGTATTCAGCTACAGAGTGCTCTACAGGACAACTTGGAGTTGAAATGGAAAGTTCAAGTCATGACTGCGCATCTAGAAAAAAGAGAGAAGGATTTTGCCGACAAGGCTCAGCACTTCAAAAAGGTCAGTATGGCTGCTGAATCGTTAGGCAAAGCTAAAAGGAAAAACAAGAAGCTTTTGACTAAAGCAGAAGACAAGCTTGCCACGTATCAGGATATGTGGAAGGAGGCCAAGATTGAGAATGAAGAACTGAAAGAGGAACTTCAGGTAGTGAAGGTGAGGAAAGATCGTTACTTTGCCAAGTGGAAAGAAGCACAGAAGGAAATTGAAGAGCTCAAGTTACAAGCCGAGGTCAAGAAGCTGAAGCGCGAGGACGACAACGCTGAAGAGAAGATTGTTAGATTGAACCAAGAGATTGCAAAGAGGAACAAGTTGATCAAAGGACTGATACAGCAGCCTACACATCCTGACACTGTGGACCTTCTCGAGGAAGTTGAAGCTAGTTTATTTGAAATTAATTTGTAGTTGATTTTGTTGTTTATCTTTTTTGGGATTACCATCAGGTTTGTTGATGGAATCACCTTTGATTATGCTTGAATCTGTCTGTAAGAACTACTTTGTTTTCAGTAATGGAATATTTGGTTTAATTATCTGTGCTCTGGCAGTTCTGGTTTTCAGAGAGGGTTTGATCCGGTGGTATTTCTGGGTTCGGATTTATTTTCCGATAGTGTGTCTAATCCCTTGCCCGGATTCTTGGAATTGAATCAAAGCGGATATGTCCTGGAAATGTTCAAATATGTTTGTTTGCATTTTTGCATTCGCATTTGCATAATCATAATCATTTTAGCATTGTAGGTTATCTCAGATTCTCTGGTTTTCTTATGCTCTCTCTTTTTGTCAGTCAGGATTGATCAACCAACTCATCGGTATTCTACCAGGCTTAATCAAAGTAGAGTGATGGACAAAGTTCAGGCAGACATGGCAGCTATGCAAGCTCACATCGATCAATTTATGGAGATGATGCAGGGCATGGTGCAAAGTCAGAATGAATTCAGAACTCTAGTTCAGCCTTTGGTGTCGCAGGTTGATGAGAATGGTATCTTACACGGTGGTTTTCTTAATCGTGTTATTCCTCTGGGAGGAGGTGGTGCTGGTATCAACATTCCTATCATTGGTGCTGGAGGACAGGGTGGTATTCCTTCAGTGGTTGGAGAAGGAAGCACTGTTCAAGCTATCCATGGCCCCCGTATTGATGATCAACAAGATGATGAGTTTTCAGTCAGAAGCTTAGACGCTGGTCTACTTGTGGTCAGTGATGAAAGGATCCATTTAATTAAGGCTCAATTAAAAGGGGTTGTGAAACAGGATTATCTGGGAATATATTTGGACGACCTAGGTGTAGCGAGCAATTTTGGACGTGGTTCTTAAGCGCTGGTCGCTCTCTGCGGTTGAGCTTAAACTACAGGTCGATTCATTTTTTATCCTATTGTAAGCTGAATAAGGAAGGGAAATAGATGTCTCCAATTAACCCTGCTTTGCATACTGAGTTTAAACAGCGGTCTGTTAGGTTACGAATGCTATCAGTGTGGGGGGGCCTTGTACTGGTTATTTGTATTTTCGCCAATACTGGTTTTTATCTAGACAGAAGTTTTCTGGCGGGGAACAAGGATTAGGATGTTAGGACTGATACTTTTTTGATAGATACATGAGAGGATGGGATTTTGGGTTTTTGTTTAGTGTGCTCGCTAAGATTTTTCTTTCAATCTTATGCTTACGTATTCCCGTTTACCGAAACAGGGAAATCAGAGCGTTCGTAGTTCCTCCTATTCTATGGGAGGAAATGGTGTTTTGGTGTCTTGTTCAAAGCCCAAGACGTGAAGCGAAAGGTGGTTTGTATCTTGTTCAAATCCCAAGATGTGAAGCTGAAGGGTCTATTTGTATCTTGTTCAAAGCCCAAGATATGAAGCTAAAGGTGTTGACTTTAGAGAGAATTTGTCATCTCTAAAGGGGTCTGTGTGTCACAACTGTTGGGTGACTGACTGTAAAGGAGGATTACTTTAACTGGGATACGCGAATCCTAGCAATGCCATAATTTCCTTTATAGGGGGTTTTAACCTGAAGGAGAAGACTTTAACTCAGTGTAGAGCAATGCTATCTTTCCTTAGGAATTTCTCACGCTAAAAGAGGGACAGTGGCATGGATGTAGATGATCCAGAGGCTTGCCGCTTACAGCAATTAGATGAAGGGGAAGGAGTTGTTGATGTTTGTGAACTGTGAATGAGGCACAGCTTTGATGCTAAAAGGTTGATTGGATCAACCAGTGGTTTTCTTATACAAAGCCTAAGAGGAGGCTAATATGTGTCTCGTACAAAGCCCAAGAGAGAGGCTAAAAGGTTTCGACTTGACGATGAAGTCTTTTGGTATCTCGTATAAAGCCCGAGATGGAGGCTATTTGACATAACAAGAGAGTTTTTTGTATCTCGTACGAAGCCCGAGATGGAGGCTGTTGTTTGTTTGGCTCAATAAGAACCTTTTTATATCTCGTATAAAGCCCGAGATGGAGGCGAAAGGGGATGATTGACTCAACGAGGGAGTCTCTTATGTGTCTCGTACAAAGCCCGAGAGAGAGGCTAAACGTTGTTTGACTCCGCTGGGGAGAATCATTGTACAAAGCCCAAGAGGAGGCTAACTTCATTGAAGAAGGATCATTATACAAAGCCTAAGAGGAGGCTATGGTTACTGTTTCAGTTAAGTGACAGGTCCAATATACTGATTGTAAAAGAGAAAATCAGTTCTTATATGAGCAACACTGTACTCAAGGATTTCTTTCAAGGATCTGGGTTATTCCTGTTCTTTAAGGAAGCGGGAAATCCGAAGGGTATTGAGACTGTCCGAGTCTACGGGTTTCCTTCCTATTTAACGAATGGGTCACTTGAGTATGTCTTTGAGACTCAAGGAGATTAGACTGTCCAAGTCTAGAGTTTCATCTCTTGTAATATTCTTTGAGAAACAGTAGTAGACTCTATGAAAGGACTGTTATGTGAAGATGACTAGGTTCTGTTCCTATACCTCTAGGAGGTCGTCGGGACAATTTGTACGAAGCCCAAGAGGAGGCTGGAAACTTTTAAGAAGCCGATGGGTCCTTGTACGAAGCCCAAGAGGAAGCTATCATTCCCGAAGGAAGATATCCTTATACGAAGCCTAAGAGGAGGCTGTGAGTACTTATAAGAAGCCGTAGGGTCCTTGTACTAAGCCCAAGAGGAGGCTGGGTTGCTTTTAGGAAGCCTGAGGGTCCTTGTACGATGCCCAAGAGGAGGCCGATGCTTTTAAGAAGCCCGTGGGTCCCCAAACCCCAAGAAATTCAAGGCAATGCTATTCACCGAGAATAGATCAAAGTCAGGAAAGTTCGAGAATTTGGAAGAAACTTAAGAGATGCAATTCACGGAGTAGAGATCATCTCTGGGGAATAGAGTTTCTTTGACAACTTCTAAAGGTGACAGTCTATGAAAGGGTTCACAGGGAATGATGCCTTTCATATCTCCATATTGTTTAACCCCAAGAGGAGGGAAGGCTGTGTCTGGTAATCCTATGGGGATCTAGTTTAGACTATTTCTAAGAGTGATCAACGGGCTTAATGCTAGACGTAGTTGCCGGGGAAACTCTAAATATCTATACTATTATTACACAGTTGATATGAGTTTATGAAAGAAGACTTACAGTGAAACAGCCCCACAATACAGTTATATGTATATGAAAGCGGTAAATGAAAGCAATAACCACTTACTCGGTTGTAGAGCTTCCATGCTGTTTGGTTAGTTGTTCAACAAAGAAAGATTGAAAACAACAGTATATTCAAAATCAAAGGGGAAAGTGCTTTGAAAAAGAAATATTTGGGGCTTACAGCTCAAGGAGAGGCCCAGGGTTTTATCAGTGAGCGCACTGTTTGAATTTGTATAGAGGGACTTATACAAGTGACTGAGGCCCAAAAAGTTTTTCTGTACAAAGGGATGGGTCTTACACTCTCTCAAGAGGCCCAAAAAGTTTTAAAGAAAAAGAGTGGGGCTTATAACACGAGGGTAGGCCCAGATGATTTTTCGTTTAAAATGGCGATCGCGCCGAGGTTTCCTTTTAACGCAGAGGGACTTATACAATAAGTGAGGCCCAAAATGTTTTGGTTAAAAGGGGGTTGGGTCTTACACTCTATTAGAGGCCCAAGTGTATTTGAATGGGTCTTATAGCTCAAGGAGGGGCCCAGGGTGTTTTTTCTTAAAAAGGCGATGATCGTGCCGTTTGTTTTTGACGGTATCGGGACTTATACAATACATTGAGGCCCAAAAATGATTTGGTCAAAAAAGGATTGGGTCTTACACTCTATTAGAGGCCCAAAGTGTTTTGAAAATGATTTATGAGGGTTGAATTAATCCAAAACCCTAATTTGTTTTCAAAAATGTATTTAATTGAATAAAAATTCAATTAAAATGATCAAAATTGTTTATCATATGAAAAACAAATTGTGATCTTGGATTAATGCTTCAAAAATTAAGTATTGACCTACAAAATAATTAGAAAGCATTAAAAGTTGCAAAATCAATGTAGAAAAAATATTTAAAATGTCAAAAACAATTAAAATATTAATTCCTTGCAAAAATATCAATTATATGAAATAAATAATATTTTTGGGATTTTTTGGGAAAATAAAATATTTTAACATTTTTGTGAATTATTAAAAAAAGAATCAACTCAAAATCATTAAAACTCAGAGAGAAATTAATTTTTGGATCAATTAAAGAAAATCACAAAATTCAAATATTTGAAAATTCAAAAAAAGGCTCCAAGAACAGCTGAAGAACACGCGCGTGTTCTGGGTTTGGCTGATTTGCATTTTTTATCCAATCTCCTTGAATACTTGATTATAACATGCAATCCACATATCATTATGCTCGTCTCAACCTCACGATCATGTCTATGTCCATTAATTTCATTTAAATTAAACATATAACAAGAAATCATGAAAAATCCTCAAGAACCCTAATTTCTGCATGAAGGCTAGGATTTTTGATACATGATTCAAACAATGCAATTAATTGAGGGGAAACATTCTATGCATGATTATGAACATATGGCCAAATTATTGTGCGAGGAAATATGCATAGATTGAGAGATGACCAAGTATGTGCTTACCTTTATGCCGTGACAGCAAGTGCAGTGTATTTTTGATTTGGAGGTGTTACAGATGAGTGGTGATGATCTGAACAGCTTCCCTACACCCTATGGATTGTGTTTGAATGCTTGGACTTGATTGAAATTGGCTGGATCACTTCATGGCATCTCAACTGCATTTTGGTTAAAACCTTGAGCAATTGACTGGTGATTCTGAGAAATCAGTGTTCCAGTTGTTGTTTAAGTGTTTGATCAGCTCATATGTGATGTATGTGAGGTGTGTGAGTGATTGGTTTGATTGGAAAAGCTCTCAAACTCAAAACCCGATAGCTACCTTGCTAAGAAAGGCATTTTTGCCAAGAGAAAGAGATTTTGAGGAAAGCATCTGTTAGATGGCTTTGGTGTACTCAAACTAATCACAATTGAGCTCTATTTATAGTAGAGCAAGTTTGTTTTGCAAGGAATAGTGAATGGCAGCTGGTAAGTAGGTTTGGCCAATGTTGTCCAATGGAAATCCAAGTCTCCTCTAGCCATTGACTAGAGGTTAGGGCACAGAGTTGTGGTTCCCTTGGTCTTGGATAAGTCTTGACTGATTTCAGATGAGAATGGCTCAGTCCATGCCACCTTGATGCTTCCATTGAATGCTTCAATCCAAATTTGGAGTCTTGTCCCTATTTTGGCCATTCTAGGTTCAACATGCTATTTCTTATTCCATGGACTTTGGAGGCTTGGCTCAGTGATTGTCCCCTTTAGATTCAATCCTCTGAGGTGTCCAAGTGGATAGGAGCATTTGAATTTGGCTGATTTTGGCAAATCGAGCAAAGTTGCAAATTCTGCCTTGCCTTTGACAGATTTCAGCAAGGCAACTTTCCAATGTCATATCTCATGACTCAAATGGAATTTGGCAATGTTCTTTGCCATTTTGGAAAGCCCTTACATCATACAAAAACTGTTTGAACATATTTGGTTTTGATCTCTTTTGAATCCAAGTGAAAAATCCCCCTACATTTGGAAAAAAATGAAGACAGATTCTGACTTAGTGAAAATTTCACTAAGTGTTGGAAAAAGTGACATTTTCATTTTTCAGCCATTTTGATCACTCCATAACTTAAAATCCTTAATGAATTGGACTTAGGTCTAGTTGAAGTTTTTGTAGAGGTTAATGAGGGCTACAAATCCATCTTTGGATGAGAAAAAATGACCTTGTGGTTTAGGAGTTATGATCCTCCAAAGTTGGTACCCTTGTCACTTTATTTTTAACTTAGAAAATTTTCTAAGTTTTTATGGTTACCCCTTTTACAAGTTATCCAACTTTTCTTGATTTTTCTTGATGAATGATGATTCAAATCATACATTAACATCATTTTAGGGTTAAAAAACCATTTTGGTGAAAAATCTCAAAAAGTCAAAGTTGACTTTTGTGCACAGTTGACTTTTTATCATATGAATTCCAAACTGTGCAATTCCTTAGGAAATCATGTCCTTGACCTAAATCAAACTTGATGTACATGTTCCATGGGTGTCATAGGGTGTATTGAGGTATGTCCTAGGGTTTGGGAGCATGTCCTGGTCAAAAGTCAAAGTAACAGTTGACTTTTCCCTTAAAACCCTAATTGTGGTGCAGATGAAATTGAGACTTGTTGCTCAAGCTTCTTGGATTAATCCATTGTTCCAAATGGATCAATATGGTATATTGGAGACCCTCAAACCCTCTCTTGAGGTCTTGGTTCATGATTTACACCAAAAGTCAACTTAGGGGTGAATTAGGTCAAGAAACCCTAATTCCTGATTTTTGATGTATGCATCCCCTGAGGCAAAATTGACTTGGTGATTGGGTCCATGAGATTCCATGGAGTATATTAGGTTATGTTTTGGATCATTGCCTTGTGCCCAGATGAAAAATTTCCATCTGCAGGCCCTGGTCGACCAAAACCCTAATTTGGTGATACTGTTGATCTTGAAGCTTGATCCACCTAGAAGGGAGCAACCTTGTGCTTAATCCTTGAAGTGGGAGTCCTCTTGATCCATTGTGAATGTTTAGGAGGTTAGACAAGTTGAAGATCATGTCATTCCTTGATTGATCCTTTGTCTAAGGCTCAGAGAGGGCTTGAAACCCTAGTTTTGATAGTAGTGAATGCTCAACAATTCCTTGAGGCTTTTGATGAGGCATGATGGTTCATCCATATTGTGATGATGATTTTCAAAATGATGGGAAATATTAGTGGTCAAAATTTGGGGTGTGACAGATGCCCCTATTTAATCTTCTTGGACACGAAGGTGTGAATGACGAAGGTATTCGGGCATTCGGGGTGCAAGAGGATAAAATATCGGAATACCCGAAATTTTGATGGTGGTTATGAATGGTAGCTTACGCATTCATCTTCTTTAGCCAAGCGATGATACTTAGAAAAGGGAAACTTCCCCTCGATCCTGGTCTTCAGCTAAGGAACTGGTGTCAGCTTCTTTTGAGATAAACCTCCCCTCGATCCTGGTTTCCTACCAGGGAACTGGTCTTAGTTTCTTTTGAGATAAACCCCCCCTCGATCCTGGTTTCCTACCAAGGAACTGGTCTTAGTTTCTTTTGTCAACTTCCCCTCGATCCTGGTTTCCTACCAAGGAACTGGTCTTAGTTTCTGATGTAAACTTTCCCTCGATCCTGGTTTCCTACCAAGGAACTGGTCTCAGTTTCTTTTGTTAACTTCCCCTCGATCCTGGTTTCCTACCAAGGAACTGGTCTTAGTTCTGATGTAAACTTCCCCTCGATCCTGGTTTCCTACCAAGGAACTGGTCTCAGTTTCTTTTGTCAATAAACTTTCTTGACAAGGAACGCTGTTAGTAGCGGTTTTCCTTCAAACTTCACGCCGAATTTCCTGGGGAGATTCCATTTGAGTGGAAAAAGTTTTGATGTCAGGCTTGCTGGGGAACCCATTCGTCTGAATTGTAGAGGTACACAAACTTCTCTATTTTGGAGACACCATTTGTCGATTCTACTGGGGAAAGCGAGTCTCTTGAGAGACTATTTTCGTTTGGGAGCTTACATCATACTTTTCTCGGGATCTTCCCGGAGAAATGCCATATGATGGGGTCCAATTTTGAGGTGCCGATGACCTTTTCATCAGTGGTCCTTCGGAGAAAGGCAGCTGTACTGCCAAATCTCTGCTTAGGAGGCTTTCTCTGGGGATTTTCCTTAATCTGGGAAAGCAAGGATATCGTCTTCGAAGGCGAAGAGCGACATTTGTTGAAAGTTTTCTCTGGATTTTAAGAGGTTCAAGTTATCAAAGCGGTCAAGGACCAACTTCCAATCCAGAGATATACTGGAAGCGAGATAGATTGTTCAGACACAGTATCTCCTGATGAGGAAAAGGCTGACAACTCGATTGAGAGGACTTTTATCACTAGGGGATAAGACCGACTAGAGTGATAGCGATGCCATATGAAATGTGAATGCAAATCAATAATGCATGATGTATGTATGTTTATGCTGACAAAACAGACGCAACATACAGACTAAAGGATGAACATGACTGGATACTCGGCCATCGCGGGGCGTGTAGAAATATCGCTGGTTCAAGATAGCAATTCCACCTTGCTTAGGAAAGATAGTCCCTGTTGGGAGCAACCGTTGGTCGGGCTTAGGAGATGAGAACTCTGCCGTGGTGTGTCGGATGAAACAAGGTCTCTGACACAGTTGATCCTTTATTCAGGCGTACTGGCGTAGAAGGAGTACTTTGATTCTGCACTTTGAGGTTCGATTACTTCTGGAGAAGCGACCGAGATTCTTCTGATGTTCAACAGTCAAAAAGAAATTACCGACTTTATTTTAAAAGCAGAAAAAATTTTAACAAGTAAATTCATTTTTGTTTTATTTCAAGAATCGTTAATCATGTTAACAACGTCGTTCTGTAAAGCTAAAACAAATAAGAATTACAAACAAAAGCACAAGGGCTCAAATTTTATTGAAAAGATGGAGATCAGCCAAACGCGTGATTCCAAAGAGTAATTACAAAGTTAGAAAATGGTAATTTACAGGGAAAAGGGCTACGTTGAAACATAACGACCACTATCCTTCTACCAACTTTGAATTCGGGGCATCCTGAGCTTCTGTCGAAGATGACCTTGACTGGAGTTTTCCTGACGGATAATTTAACTGCTGCCGAGGGACTTGCCCCTTTGTCGAAAGTAGTTACTTGCCATTATCCCTAATTTTTGCTTGGATTGTACTTTGAGATTTCCAATCCACCGGGATGATTTTTGATCATGTCTCTAATTTTTTCCTGGACCGCCCTTTCGGGTTTTCAATCCACCGAGACGTTTTTTTTTAGGCGAAGTATTTCTTGACTACATCAACATTTGTGGGGTAAGAAAATTCCTCTCCGTCCATGGTTGCAAGTCTCAAGGCACCGCCTGAGAAAGTTTTCTTGACCACATAGGGGCCGTCATAATTCGGAGTCCATTTGCCCCGACAATCAGTGAGAAATGATTGTATCTTCTTAAGCACGAGGTCTCCTTTCCTGAAGGTGTGAGGTCGAACCTTTTTGTCAAATACCTTCTTCATTCTTCGTTGATACAACTGACCGTGGCATAGTGCTGTGATTCATTTCTCTTCGATCAGGTTGAGTTCGTCGTGTCGACTTTGACACCATTCAGCTTCTGTAATCTTAGCTTCCATCAACACCCAGATTGATGGGATATCTACTTCTATGGGAAGCACTGCTTCCATGCCATATACAAGAGAGAAAGGGGTTGCCCCAGTTGAAGTGCGGACAGATGTGCGATAACCGTGAAGAGCAAAGGGTAGCATCTCGTGCCAGTCTTTATAGGTTACAACCATCTTTTGAACGATCTTCTTGATGTTCTTGTTAGCCACTTCTACCGCTCCGTTTAACTTTGGTCGATAGGGAGATGAGTTATGATGTTCGATCTTGAACTCTGCGCACAACTCTTTCATCATCTTATTGTTCAAGTTAGATCCATTATCAGTAATGATCTCGCTTGGAACACCATAACGGCAGATGATATTGTTTTTGATAAATCGGACCACCACTTGTCGGGTTACATTAGCGTATGACGCTGCTTCGACCCACTTGGTGAAATAGTCAATGGCTACAAGAATGAACCGATGTCCGTTTGAAGCCTTAGGCTCAATCATGCCAATCATGTTGATTCCCCATATGGAAAATGGCCATGGGGAAGAAAGAACTTTGAGATGTGATGGCGGTACATGAATTTTGTCGGAGTATATCTGACACTTGTGACACCTCCTCATGTACTTGTAGCAGTCGGACTCCATGGTCAACCAGTAGTACCCTGCTCTGAGAATTTTTCTCGTCATGGTGTGTCCGTTGGCATGAGTGCCAAAGGATCCCTCATTAATTTCTTTCATAAGCATGTCTGCTTCTGGCCTGTCGACGTATCGAAGCAAAATCATGTCGAAGTTTCTCTTATAGAGAGTGTCACCGCTCAGGAAGAAGTTTCCAGCCAGTCTTTTGAGGGTCTTTCTATCTTTTCTTAGTGCCCCAGGTGGGTACTCTTGTTTCTGAAGGAAGCATTTGATATCGTGATACCAAGGTCTGTCATCTAGGACTGCTTCAATCGTGAAGATGTAAGTGGGCCGTTCAAGGCGCATGATGTCAATCTTAGGTATATCATTCGATTGACCTACACTAATCATGGAAGAAATAGTGGCTAATGCATCAGCCATGTGATTCTCCTCACGAGGGATGTGATGTAACTCGACTCTGTTGAAGAAAGGTAGCAACCTTCTTGCATAGTCTTTGTAAGGAATCAATCCTGATTGGTATATGTTCCAATCTCCTTTTATCTGATTGATAACCAGGGATGAGTCGCCGTATACGTCCAAGTTTTTGATCCTTAAATCAATCGCTTCCTCGAGACCCATAATACAAGCTTCGTATTCGGCCTCATTGTTCGTACATTTGAACGTAAGTCTGGCAGTGAAAGGAATATGGGTACCCTGAGGGGTAACAATGATTGCCCCAATTCCGTTTCCATAATGATTAACTGCTCCGTCAAAGATTAGTCCCCATTGGGAATCTGGTTCTGGCCCTTCACTGGGTAACGGTTCATCACAGTCTTTCATTTTTAGATACATGACATCTTCGTCTGGGAAGTCAAACCCGATTGATTCTTGATCGTCAATCGGTTGATGAGCCAAATGATCGGCTAAAATACTTCCCTTAACGGCTTTCTGAGCGTGATATTCTATGTCATATTCTGATAACAACATCTGCCAACGGGCAATCCTTCCCGTGAGTGCAGGTTTTTCGAAGACATACTTGATTGGATCCATTTCTGAGATTAACCAAGTAGTGTGACGAATCATGTATTGGCGAAGACATTTGGCTGCCCAAGCTAAAGCGCAGCAAGTTTTCTCAAGCATAGTGTACCGAGTCTCGCAGTCGGTGAATTTCTTGCTTAGATAGTAAATGGCAGACTCTTTCCTTTTGGTTTCGTCTTGTTGGCCAAGTACACATCCCATTGAGTCCTCCAGAACTGTGAGGTAAATGATCAGTGGTCTTCCTTCCACTGGAGGTGATAGAATCGGTGGATTCAACAGGTATTTCTTGATACTATCGAAGGCGGTTTGGCAATCTTCTGTCCAAACGCAGTCCTGGTTCTTTTTAAGTAATTGGAAAATCGGCGCACACGTGGCGGCCATGAGGAATATGAATCTGGAGATGTAGTTCAAACGTCCCAGGAATCCTCTGACTTATTTTTCGGTTTTCGGAGAAGGCATTTCTTGAATGGCCTTGACCTTGTCAGGATCAACTTCAATTCCTTTCTGGCTGACGATGAACCCTAGTAGTTTCCCTGAACGGACACCGAAGGTGCACTTGTTGGGATTCAAGCGGAGCTTGAATTTTCTTAAACGTTCGAACAATTTTGACAGATGTTCAACGTGCTCACTCTCTGTTTTTGATTTTGCAATCATGTCATCGACATATACTTCTATTTCTTTGTGTATCATGTCATGAAATAGAGTAGTCATGGGCCTTTGATAGGTTGCCCCGGCGTTCTTCAAACCGAACGGCATAACCTTGTAACAAAAGGTGCCCCATGGGGTAATGAACGAAGTTTTCTCCATGTCTTTCGGCGCCATTTTGATTTGGTTATAGCTCGAGAATCCATCCATGAAGGAGAATACCTTGAACTTTGCTGTACTATCATCCAGCATGTCAATGTGTGGTAAAGGAAAGTCGTCCTTTGGACTTGCCTTGTTCAGATCTCTATAATCAACACACATTCTGACCTTTCCGTCCTTTTTGGGAACGGGTACGATGTTGGCTAACCATTGAGGATATTCAGATGTAGCGAGGAAACCCGCGTCAATCTGTTTTTGTACCTCCTCTTTGATTTTGATGGCCATGTCCGGGTGAGTGCGTCTCAACCTTTGCTTTACTGGCGGATATTCCGACCTCAACGGTAGATGATGTTCCACGATGCTGGTATCCAACCCTGGCATATCCTGATAGGACCAAGCGAATACATCAGGGAATTCTTTGAGAAGATTTATCAAACCCTCTCTGGCAGTTGGACTGAGCAGTGCTCCGATCCTGATTTCTTTTCTCTCTTTTTCTGAACCCAAGTTTACCGTTTCCAACGGCTCTTTGTGAGGTTCAATGGACCTTTCCTCTTGTCTGAGTAGTCGAGAGATCTCTTCTGGAATTTCGTTGTCATTCTCTTCTTCAGCCCCAAATACCGGGAACTCAAAGTCGGGAGAAGGCATTTGATCGTATGTTTCAACTGGGTTTAAAACAAGCAATCTGCATGACGTGATGATTCGTGTTTTAGAAGAGATAGAGAAAAATGCGAGTGTGTGCAGTGTTTTATCTTACTGCTTGTTTTTTATTATTGAATTGTTTTTTAGGATTACCATTTTCTGAAAAAGTAAAAAGAGAAAACAGCAATAAATACGGAAATTACAGAACGACGCTATTTTATTAATGAACAAGTCGATCCTTAAAACTACAGCCCTATAAAACAAAACTCTGTCGCTTCGGGCAAAGCGAAGAGGGAAATTTTACAGAAAGCGAGCCCTATCAAAACATCCGTTTCACCTGGGCAGGGTGAAAGGTTTAAAGATGGCAATTACTTTGACTGGCGAACGACCTTCGGAACCTCGACGGAAACCCACTGGCGGCGAACTCCTCGGTGAATCACAAAGTCTGGCACCTTCCTCGATTTGTCTTCAGAAATGACGCTGATTTCTGGTGGAGCAGGATCATTGGAATCTGTCTCCCAGGCAGAGTTGTCGTAGGAGGATCCCTCAGTTGTATTTTGCATCATATTTGTGCTCTCAGCTGTATCTCCCCATCCAGTTGGCTGGATATCTTCGAGCCTGATACGAGAGCTTTCGGGAGCAGTGTACTTGACCATATAGTCGTATTTTCCACTCGGTTGTCCCAAGGTGTCCCAAACTTCTTTGGAACCGGAGGAGTCATCTCTCTCGATGACGTTAACCTCTGGAAAAGCATAGTTGATGAATTCAAGTCCGGCGAACGTTGCAAATTCATCTTCATGTTGAGTAGTTTCTGAATGACCTGAGTGTTGATCCCATGACATGGTGGGGACACAGGTATTCTGTTCAATGATGCTCAGCTGAGTTTCATCATTCTGCTGACTTTCTTGCCCCAAGTCTCCTAGATAGGGTTGCCACATTGGCAGACCATCCATTGGGCCATAGTAATTGTAGTCAAAATTGTCTTTCATCGGAGTGTCCTCCTCTAATGAATTTGGCGGAGCACGGCATCCTTCCGGATCATAATCTCCATATATCATTTCGACATCTGATCTTGGTATAAATCTCAGACTTTCTGTAGGAAAGCAAAATGGCGTAGGCACCTCTTCCTGAGACATATAACCGTCCTCGTTAAGATAGGACTTCCATTCTTCATCCGTGTCAGAGGGATCTTCCTCATTGATAGCATATACCGCTTGAGACACTGGGTGAAGGAAACCTCCACTGTGGAAGAAGTTTTGAAGCGGATGAAGACTCTCATCGTTGGCAGCTGTCCGGGTACAGGTTGCAGAAAAACCAAGACCCTTCTTTATTTTATTGTCAATATGAATGACAAGTTGTCCCCATCCGGTTGTATCAGTACTCTCGACCGCTTTGATAGCATCATTGTATGAGGAAATCGAGGTTCCTTCTTGGGATTAATTGTCCTTGCTCGCCGACAGTGCTTGGAACTGAGTTCCAATAACCTCCTCGGGTTCTATACCAGTAAATGATGACAAGTTGCTTACAAGCAAAGCTTGTTCTCCACAAACTGTGACAAGTTGACCGTTCTTGATGAACTTTAGCTTTTGGTGGAGGGTTGAAGTAACCGCTCCAGCCTGATGTATCCAAGGTCTTCTTAATAAACAACTGTATGTTGCCCAGATGTCCATGACCTGGAAAGTGACTTGGAAAGTGTGAGGACCGATAGTTATGGGAAGATCAACTTTGCCGATAACCGTTTTTCTGGATCCGTCGAATGCTTTGACGACGACCTCGCTGATTCTCATCGGAGAGCCTTTGAATGATAATTGCATCAAAGTAGACTTTGGAATAACATTCAGGGCTGACCCTGTGTCTACCAGTACACTGGCTAAAGCATCGTCCTGGCAGTTAACTGTAATGTTGAGCGCCATGTTATGACGGCGACCCTCTTCGGGTAATTCCTCATCACTAAATCCCAAATTATTGCAGGAAGTGATGTTAGAGACAATGCTATCGAACTGTCTAATTGTTACATCCTGTTCCACAAAGGCTTGCTCCAAGACTTTCTGTAGAGCCTCCCTGTGCGCTTCTGAACTGAGTAATAGTGATAATACCGAGATCTTTGAAGGAGTCTGTAACAGCTGATCAACAATGTTGTATTCACTCCTTTGGATGAGCTTCAGCATCTCATCATTATTTTTCGCAAGGTCGGGATTACTGGATTGACCGACTGGTGGATCAGGAGCTTCTGTCTGAAGTTCCTTTTCTTTGTTATGTTCCCCAACCCCTCGGTTGAAGATTCGACCGCTCCGTGTTACTCGACTGATGTCTGCAATATTCACGACGGAGGGTAATGGAATTTCCTTTCCATTTTCAATTGTTGTTTCACCGTATTTGTAAGGGATAGCCTTAGTTGATTCATACGGTAGTGGTCCCGGCAGATATATAACTACGGGAGCCTTCTGATTTTTTTGACCCTCATAAGTAATCTCGATCCGTTCCCGGTTGGGAACTTTAGATTCGTCAAGTAGAGGGATAATGGCAAAAAAATCCCTGGTCTTATGATGACCAGAGATTGTGACAACTTCCTTAACTTGATCGGCAAGGTAGTTCGGCGTCCAGTTGATGGGTCCAGAACCCGGATATGGACGAATTTCTCCACGATCCACCTGACCCTGAAGAGCTGCTCTCACAAGGTGACACCCTTGGTTACTTTCCGAACAGATGCTACAACGGTCGTAATTGTGTAGTGGCACCTGGCCACGCCCACTTTGAATACAATGTAACCTCACTAGGTTAGCTTCCACGGATCGGACATCCTGACTTTGACGATGAGTAGGATTCCTGTTACTAATACTAATTTGCTGAGTATCTTCATCCATATAAATTGGCATCCACCAGTGATTTAACAAGTGCTGAAGTGCCTCCTGGACAAGGGTACAACCTCGATCGTTTTCGCAACCCGCTTTATAGCTTTGATAGTCATGTGATATTAAGAATCCGAGTCGAACCTGCTCAGCATGTAATTCTACCAGGTTGGTATTTATCACGCGAATATCGAAGATCTGAACCATGTTGATCTGATAAGGGTTCCTATCATGGTAGTCTTGGATCCATCCAAGATCCATCTGACGCTGGAGGGCCTCCTATATGAAAGAGCATCCCTGTTTGTTTACCGAGCAAGTCAGACAGGAACTATAATCGTGTCGCAGCAGATTATGATACTGGCTTTGCCTTGAGTGGATCGCCACCAAGTTGGCATTCATCGCACGGATGTCGTGGTTTTGAATGACATTAGAATTCGTATAGACCATGTTAACTCCACGAACTTGGTGCTCTTGGATCCATCCGAGATCCATTTGTTCCTGTAGAGTTGCTTGCACCACAAAACATCCTTGGTTGTTTTTAGAGCAGATATCACACTGGTGATAATTATGAGGTGGCACATGACCATATCCACTCTGTCTACAATGCATCTTGACCAGATTGGTCTTTAACAAGAGTACATCATGAATTTGATAGACATTGTTAGTCTCCTTCTCAATCAGATTGACTGCAACTTTCTCGTGTTGAGGCAGCGGGTTTGTGAGAACATTGGGATTCGTATCCTTGAAGGATAAGACCCCGCTCCTAACAAGTTTTTGCACGTCGAATTTGAAATTGAGACAAGTCTCTATGTTATGCCCTGATCCTCCTTGATGATAAGGGCAAGTTTGATCCACCTTAAACCAGAAAGGTGGATTTTCTGGTACTGTAAGAGGAGACTTAGTCTGGATGTGCCCCTTAGCCAGTAGTAACGGAAATAGTTATGCGTACGTTACGGGTATAGGATCAAATCCTGGTGGCCGTGTTGTACGGTTGTTGTTGTATTGAGGACGAGCCCCCTGAAGAGGCTGTTGTGTCCTTTGCTGATCAGGTTGGCTCTGCGCAACCTGAGGTTGATACGTAGGAATAGGCGCAAGACTGATAGTAGGAGTTACAGCTGCTACCGGTTAATAACGTCGCCTTTGCTTTCCGAGAGAGATATTCCCAATATCTTGCTCTTTTTTCTTAGGGAGAGCACTACCATATTTTTTAGTACCGCTCGTCGATCCAGTGTCTTTTACCAAACGTCCTTCTCGGATGGCTTCCTCAAGACGTACACCCATGCCGACCATTTCGGTGAAATCACTGGATGCACTGGCAACCATTCGGTCATAGTAAAATGAGCTTAAGGTCTTTAAGAAGATCTTTGTCATTTCTTTTTCCTCAAGAGGTGGACAAATTTGAGCAGCAATTTTGCGCCACCTTTGAGCATACTCCTTAAAGGTTTCCTTGTCCTTTTGTGACATTGATCTGAGTTGATCTCTGTCGGGTGCCATGTCCAAATTGTATTTGTATTGTTGGACGAAGGCAGTGCCAAGATCTCTGAATGTACTGATCGTAGCACGGTTTAAACCCATGTACCATTTGAGTGCGGCACCGGTTAAACTATCTTGGAAGTAGTGAATCAGTAGGTCCTGATTCTCCGTCTGAGCTGACATCCGCCGCACGTACATCACTAGATGGCTCTGAGGGCAAGAGTTACCCTTATATTTTTCAAAGTCGGGCACTTGGAATTTGTGCGGGACTTTCACATTGGGGACTAAGCAGAGGTCTGCGGTGTCCTTTCCAAATAGATACTGACTGCGAATGGCTTGCAGTTCTTTCTGCATTTCCAGGAACTGTTCCTGGAATTCATCCATTCTGTTAAACATAGTTTCCTTTTTACCAGAAGGTATCGGTGGAATCTGTCCTTCCGGGATAGTGTGCACCACAGGGGGTGGTACCGTGACTACGGCAGTGAGTCTTGGCGTTTCCCGAAGTTAGTAACCTTTAAGAGTCTTCAGTATGCCCCTGGCATCTTCGCTTTCCCGAAGTTTGTAACCTTCAGGCCCAGCGGCTTCTGTTGTGATTCCCTGATCTTCAGCGATCGGCGGAACATATCCTTCCGGGATATAGTTAACAGGCATGCCCCAAGGATGATCTTTCGGCTTCTGATACCTAGGATCATACTTCTCCACTATGGGCATTGAGGTGATCTCCGAGATCACAGTCCTTTGTAGCTGAGCTTCTGCCATGGCTTGCATGTCATTACGAAGCTTTCTCATATCTTCTCTCAGAGCATCGATCTCTTCTTTCAATTCTCTGTTTTCTTCCTCAAGATCATCCATCTTTTTCTGACGATTGGCCCGAGTATTGTACGAATGAGACAGTTTGACTCTAGAACTGAGACACAAACGTGAGATTCGTAGGTAAGAAGAATACGCGATTTGAGAATGATGAATACAATGATTATATTAATTGTTTTTTTGGTTTAATCAAAATAAACTTTGATAATTAGATTGCAAATATCAAATAGCGGGGAAACCCCTTTTTATTGAATTCAAAGGATTATAGAAATGGAAATACAGTAGATTACAAGGTGCAGAAACAGAAACCTAAGCTAATGGGTCCCGAGTCCTCTCTGAAGAGAAATCGGGTGCTGATTCTGGTATCTTCCTTTTCTTTGACCGGGGCTCTGGAGTCGTTGTCTGGTTGTCATTCCTTTGCCAAGTGAAAGGAGCGAGCAAATTCCTTTGGTCATCTTGATTCTCTACAGCATGTTGCTCCAAAATTTCAATCAGAGCATCCTTTTCTTTCAGTAATTGCTGTATTTTGATGCACTCGACGTCGAGGGTGCGATACTTGTTCTTCCAAGACCTCCTCTCCCGTTGAACTTTGTTGAGAGTAACCTGAAGCTTTTTAGTTTCCGTCATGAAGTACATGACAGATTCCCTCGGCGGAAGAATTCTGAAACGAGGATAAGGTATCTTCAGCTTGAGAGCTCTAGTTTGTACCCAATGGAGATAAGGCTCCACCGAGCCACAGTCCGGTTTTCCTAGAGACTCTCGTCCTTTCTTATGAACATGTTTCCAAGCGTGCACTATTTCCATCTTTAGTGCTCTGTCACTTTCTCCTTCCTTGAAGAAAATACCTTCCAGATGAACACCCAGTGGGATGTGTCTCATCGGGTATCCAAATTGACGAAGAACCAATACCGGATGGTAGTTGATTCCTCCCTTAGTTCCTATGAGGGGTACGTTGGGGAAGTTTCCACAACGGTCAATGATCCTAATTCCCTCATAAATCCTATTACACCAATCTATATCAGAGTTGGTAAGAGACATGATCTTCTGTGACCAACGTAAGGCACCCTTGCAATCCCAAAAAGCAGCAGACTTGGGCAAGTGCAAGATAAACCATTTGTAAAGCAAAGGTACACAGCTTGTGATCTCCCCTCCGCTGTACAAATTTACCGAGTGTACAGAATGATACGCATCTGCAAGCAAAGTCGGTATAGGGTTTCCAATAAGAAAAACCTTAATGGAGTTGATATCGACGAAGTTATTGATGTTGGGAAACAAAAATAACCCGTAGGTGAGCAAGACAAAGATGCTTTCAAAAGCAGTGATGTTTCCTATACTGGCAAAATACAGGGCCTTCTTTGTCAAGAACTGGGCTGGAAAACCTTGGATGCCACCCTTAGCGGTCATGTGAGTCCTGACCTCAGACTCGTCCAAATAAATTGCACTTGCAATGATTTGATTCTTTGGAATTTCTTCCAGTCCAGAAAATGGAGCTCGATCTGTGATATGCAGATCAGTCAGATGAGAATACTCCTCCAGCGTTGGTGCTAGCTGGTAATCCGGGAATGTGAAACAGTGATAAACTGGATCGTAAAACTGAATGAGCGCATCCATGATTCCCTCAATCACATGGACTCTTAACAGTGGTAGCAGACCTCCATGCTTGGCTCTGAAAGCCTCAGGGTTAGTGATCATCCTTGCTAACCTTCTCAAATCCTCTAGCTTTGGAACCTTGAAGGTGTACTTATGAGTTCTCCTTCTACCGAAATCCATAAGTGCAATCCTCTTCTCTCTGATATTTGCAATCACAGTCTTAGTTTAATTTGAAAAACAGAGAGACTAGAAGAGAAATATTTTCTTATTTTAATGTTTTTTAAATGAATACATAAATGCAGCACACAAAAACATAGAAAAAACATGGGGTCAAAGGGTCGTTGTCATGAAGTCAAGGCTCTACCCATCCCCAAAGGTTTATACTAGGGTGATTTTTGTACCTGTACTCATTATCATCAGCTCCTCCCAGGAAAGCAAAACAACAAGCGGATCGCCAGCGAGTTGTAGAGCAATCTTAGAGTAAGTGCCATTCACTGAGAATAGATCACCAGCCTCAAATGAGGGTAGTATCGTGTAACAACTATTTCCGATAGTTTCCGCACTACGAAAGGGTTTGGCTCCTCAGCTTCTCAGACTTAACAACCGGCCCATTGTCTAGGTGAGAGAATGGGTTGCGTTGGTCAGCCTCCACTGAGGTTGATGGTCGACCCCGTCGCCATCACTTATCTTAAGTGTATACTCAATCTTTCCACATACGGCATCACCCGCATTCCCATTAGTAGAAAAATAAACACGTATAGCAATTAGGAAAAGCGGTATATATATTTGTCCTAAACATCCTAGACCTTTAAAGCCATGAACCCTAAGTTCCTGACAGAAATGGGTTCCCCGGCGGAAGCCCCAATCTGTGGTATTCACACAAGAGGTGAAAAGGAAGACCGTGCCTAGATCTAACTTTGAAAAGCCCCACGGTGGGCGCCATTTTTTTGTAGCGAGCTATTTTGGACATGGTTCTTAAGCGCTGGTCGCTCTCTGCGGTTGAGCTTAAACTACAGGTCGATTCATTTTTTATCCTATTGTAAGCTGAATAAGGAAGGGAAATAGATGTCTCCAATTAACCCTGCTTTGCATACTGAGTTTGAACAGTGGTCTGTTAGGTTATGAATGCTATCAGTGTGGGGGGGCCTTGTACTGGTAATTTGTATTTTCGCCAATACTGGTTTTTATCTAGACAGAAGTTTTCTGGCGGGGAACAAGGATTAGGATGTTAGGACTGATGCTTTTTTGATAGATACATGAGAGGATGGGATTTTGGGTTTTTGTTTAGTGTGCTCGCTAAGATTTTTCTTTCAATCTTATGCCTACGTATTACCGTTTACCGAAACAGGGAAATCAGAGCGTTCGTAGTTCCTCCTATTCTATGGGAGGAAATGGTGTTTTGGTGTCTTGTTCAAAGCCCAAGACGTGAAGCGAAAGGTGGTTTATATCTTGTTCAAAGCCCAAGATGTGAAGCTGAAGGGCCTATTTGTATCTTGTTCAAAGCCCAAGATATGAAGCTAAAGGTGTTGACTTTAGAGAGAATTTGTCATCTCTAAAGGGGTCTGTGTGTCACAACTGTTGGGTGACTGACTCTAAAGGAGGATTACTTTAACCGGGATACACGGATCCTAGCAATGCCATAATTTCCTTTATAGGGGGTTTTAACCTGAAGGAGAAGACTTTAACTCAGTGTAGAGCAATGCTATCTTTCCTTAGGAATTTCTCACGCTAAAAGAGGAATAGTGGCATGGATGTAGATGATCCAGAGGCTTGCCGCTTACAGCAATTAGATGAAGGGGAAGGAGTTGTTGATGTTTGTGTACTGTGAACGAGGCACAACTTTGATGCTAAAAGGTTGATTGGATCAACCAGTGGTTTTCTTATACAAAGCCTAAGAGGAGGCTAATATGTGTCTCGTACAAAGCCCGAGAAAGAGGCTAAAAGGTTTCGACTTGACGATGAAGTCTTTTGGTATCTCGTATAAAGCCCGAGATGGAGGCTATTTGACTTAACAAGAGAGTTTTTTGTATCTCGTACGAAGCCCAAGATGGAGGTTGTTGTTTGTTTGGCTCAATAAGAACCTTTTTATATCTCGTATAAAGCCCGAGATGGAGGCGAAAGGGGATGATTGACTCAACGAGGGAGTCTCTTATGTGTCTCGTACAAAGACCGAGAGAGAGGCTAAACGTTGTTTGACTCCGCTGGGGAGAATCATTGTACAAAGCCTAAGAGGAGGCTAACTTCATTGAAGAAGGATCATTATACAAAGCCTAAGAGGAGGCTATGGTTACTGTTTCAGTTAAGTGACAGGTCCAATATACTGATTGTAAAAGAGAAAATCAGTTCTTATATGCGCAACACTGTACTCAAGGATTTGTTTCAAGGATCCGGGTTATTCCTGTTCTTTAAGGAAGCAGGAAATCCGAAGGGTATTGAGACTGTCCGAGTCTACGGGTTTCCTTCCTATTTAACGAATGGGTCACTTGAGTATGTCTTTGAGACTCAAGGAGATTAGACTGTCCAAGTCTAGAGTTTCATCTCTTGTAATATGCTTTGAGAAATAATAGTAGACTCTATGAAAGGACTGTTCTGTGAAGATGACTAGGTTCTGTTCCTATACCTCTAGGAGGTCGTCGGGACAATTTGTATGAAGCCCAAGAGGAGGCTGGAAACTTTTAAGAAGCCGACGGGTCCTTGTACGAAGCCCAAGAGGAGGCTATCATTCCTGAAGGAAGAGATCCTTATACGAAGCCTAAGAGGAGGCTGTGAGTACTTCTAAGAAGCCGTAGGGTCCTTGTACTAAGCCCAAGAGGAGGCTGGGTTGCTTTTAGGAAGCCTGAGGGTCCTTGTACGATGCCCAAGAGGAGGCCGATGCTTTTAAGAAGCCCGTGGGTCCCCAAACCCCGAGAAATTCAAGGCAATGCTATTCACCGAGAATAGATCAAAGTCAGGAAAGTTCGAGAATTTGGAAGAAACTCAAGAGATGCAATTCACGGAGAAGAGATCATCTCTGGGGAATAGAGTTTCTTTGACAACTTCTAAAGGTGACAGTCTATGAAAGGGTTCACAGGGAATGCTGCCTTTCATATCTCCATATTGTTTAACCCCAAGAGGAGGGAAGACTGTGTCTGGTAATCCTATGGGGATCTAGTTTAGACTATTTCTAAGAGTGATCAACGGGCTTAATGCTAGACGTAGTTGCCGGGGAAGCTCTAAATATCTATACTATTATTACACAGTTGATATGAGTTTATGAAAGAAGACTTACAGTGAAACAGCCCCACAATACAGTTATATGTATATGAAAGCGGTAAATGAAAGCAATAACCACTTACTCGGTTGTAGAGCTTCCATGCTGTTTGGTTAGTTGTTCAACAAAGAAAGATTGAAAACAACAGTATATTCAAAATCAAAGGAGAAAGTGCTTTGAAAAAGAAAGATTTGGGGCTTACAGCTCAAGGAGAGGCCCAGGGTTTTATCAGTGAGCGCACTGTTTGAATTTGTACAGAGGGACTTATACAAGTGACTGAGGCCCAAAAAGGTTTTCTGTACAAAGGGATGGGTCTTACACTCTCTCAAGAGGCCCAAAAAGTTTTAAAGAAAAAGAGTGGGGCTTATAACACGAGGGTAGGCCCAGATGATTTTTCGTTTAAATTGGCGATCACGCCGAGGTTTCCTTTTAACGCAGAGGGACTTATACAATAAGTGAGGCCCAAAATGTTTTGGTTAAAAGGGGGTTGGGTCTTACACTCTATTAGAGGCCCAAGTGTATTTGAATGGGTCTTATAGCTCAAGGAGAGGCCCAGGGTGTTTTTTTTAAAAAGGCGATGATCGTGCCATTTGTTTTTGACGGTATCGGGACTTATACAATACATTGAGGCCCAAAAATGATTTGGTCAAAAAAGGATTGGGTCTTACACTCTATTAGAGGCCCAAAGTGTTTTGAAAATGATTTATGAGGGTTGAATTAATCCAAAACCCTAATTTGTTTTCAAAAATGTATTTAATTGAATAAAAATTCAATTAAAATGATCAAAATTGTTTATCATATGAAAAACAAATTGTGATCTTGGATTAATGCTTCAAAAATTAAGTATTGACCTACAAAATAATTAGAAAGCATTAAAATTTGCAAAATCAATGTAGAAAAAATATTTAAAATGTCAAAAACAATTAAAATATTAATTCCTTGCAAAATATCAATTATATGAAATAAATAATATTTTTGGGATTTTTTGGGAAAATAAAATATTTTAACATTTTTGTGAATTATTAAAAAAAGAATCAACTCAAAATCATTAAAACTCAGAGAGAAATTAATTTTTGAATCAATTAAAGAAAATCACAAAATTCAAATATTTGAAAATTCAAAAAAAGGCGCCAAGAACAGCTGAAGAACACGCGCGTGTTCTGGGTTTGGCTGATTTGCATTTTCTATCCAATCTCCTTGAATACTTGATTATAACATGCAATCCACATATCATTATGCTCGTCTCAACCTCACGATCATGTCTATGTCCATTAATTTCATTTAAATTAAACATATAACAAGAAATCATGAAAAATCCTCAAGAACCCTAATTTCTGCATGAAGGCTAGGATTTTTGATACACGATTCAAACAATGCAATTAATTGAGGGGAAACATTCTATGCATGATTATGAACATATGGCCAAATTATTGTGCGAGGAAATATGCATAGATTGAGAGATGACCAAGTATGTGCTTACCTCTATGCCGTGACAGCAAGTACAATGTATTTTTGATTTGGAGGTGTTACAGATGAGTGGTGATGATCTGAACAACTTCCCTACACCCTATGGATTGTGTTTGAATGCTTGGACTTGATTGAAATTGGCTGGATCACTTCATGGCATCTCAACTGCATTTTGGTTAAAACCTTGAGCAATTGACTGGTGATTCTGAGAAATCAGTGTTCCAGTTGTTGTTTAAGTGTTTGATCAGCTCATATGTGATGTATGTGAGGTGTGTGAGTGATTGGTTTGATTGGAAAAGCTCTCAAACTCAAAACCCGATAGCTACCTTGCTAAGAAAGGCATTTTTGCCAAGAGAAAGAGATTTTGAGGAAAGCATCTGTTAGATGGCTTTGGTGTACTCAAACTGATCACAATTGAGCTCTATTTATAGTAGAGCAAGTTTGTTTTACAAGGAATAGTGAATGGCAGCTGGTAAGTAGGTTTGGCCAATGTTGTCCAATGGAAATCCAAGTCTCCTCTAGCCATTGACTAGAGGTTAGGGCACAGAGTTGCGGTTCCCTTGGTCTTGGATAAGTCTTGACTGATTTCAGATGAGAATGGCTCAGTCCATATCACCTTGATGCTTCCATTGAATGCTTCAATCCAAATTTGGAGTCTTGTCCCTATTTTGGCCATTCTAGGTTCAACATGTTATTTCTTGTTCCATGGAATTTGGAGGCTTGGCTCAGTGATTGTCCCCTTTAGATTCAATACTCTGAGGTGTCCAAGTGGATAGGAGCATTTGAATTTGGCTGATTTTGGAAAATCGAGCAAAGTTGCAAATTCTGCCTTGCCTTTGACAGATTTCAGCAAGGCAACTTTCCAATGTCATATCTCATGACTCAAATGGAATTTGGCAATGTTCTTGGCCATTTTGGAAAGCCCTTACATCATACAACAACTGCTTGAACATATTTGGTTTTGATCTCTTTTGAATCCAAGTGAAAAATCCCCCTACATTTGGAAAAAAATGAAGACAGATTCTGACTTAGTGAAAATTTCACTAAGTGTTGGAAAAAGTGACATTTTCATTTTTCAGCCATTTTGATCACTCCATAACTTAAAATCCTTAATGAATTAGACTTAGGTCTAGTTGAAGTTTTTGTAGAGGGTAATGAGGGCTACAAATCCATCTTTGGATGAGAAAAAATGGCCTTGTGGTTTAGGAGTTATGATCCTCCAAAGTTGGTACCCTTGTCACTTTATTTTTAACTTAGAAAATTTTCTAAGTTTTTATGGTTACCCCTTTTACAAGTTATCCAACTTTTCTTGATTTTTCTTGATGAATGATGATTCAAATCATACATTAACATCATTTTAGGGTTAAAAAATCATTTTGGAGAAAAACTCAAAAAGTCAAAGTTGACTTTTGTGCACAGTTGACTTTTTATCAGATGAATTCCAAACTGTGCAATTCCTTAGGAAATCATGTCCTTTACCTAAATCAAACTTGATGGACATGTTCCATGGGTGTCATAGGGTGTATTGAGGTATGTCCTAGGGTTTGGGAGCATGTCCTGGTCAAAAGTCAAAGTTACAGTTGACTTTTCCCTTAAAACCCCAATTGTGGTGCAGATGAAATTGAGACTTGTTGCTCAAGCTTCTTGGATTAATCCATTGTTCCAAATGGATCAATATGGTATATTGGAGACCCTTAAACCCTCTCTTGAGGTCTTGGTTCATGATTTACACCAAAAGTCAACTTAGGGGTGAATTAGGTCAAGAAACCCTAATTCCTGATTTTTGATGTATGCATCCCCTGAGGCAAAATTGACTTGGTGATTGGGTCCATGAGATTCCATGGAGTATATTAGGTTATGTTTTGGATCATTGCCTTGTGTCCAGATGAAAATTTTCCATCTGAAGGCCCTGGTCGACCAAAACCCTAATTTGGTGATACTGTCGATCTTGAAGCTTGATCCACTTAGAAGGGAGCAACCTTGTGCTTAATCCTTGAAGTGGGAGTCCTCTTGATCCATTGTGAATGTTTGGGAGGTTAGACAAGTTGAAGATCATGTCATTCCTTGATTGATCCTTTGTCTAAGGCTCAGAGAGGGCTTGAAACCCTAGTTTTGATAGTAGTGAATGCTCAACAATTCCTTGAGGCTTTTGATGAGGCATGATGGTTCATCCATATTGTGATGATGATTTGCACAATGATGGGAAATCTTAGTGGTCAAAATTTGGGGTATGACACTAGGGTTGGTCCCTGATGTTGTCATTCCACACAAGATTCAAATTCCAACACTGGAGAAGTATAATGGTTCTACCTGCCCGAGAACTCATATAAAGGCTTATACCAGGAAGATGGCTACGCATGCTAAGGATGAGAAGTTAATGATGCACTTTTCCAAGATAGCCTGTCTAGCGCGTCTTTGGAATGGTACATGGGGCTGGAAAGTAGAGATGTTCGTACCTGGAGAGAGCTAGCTGCAGCTTTTATTAAGCATTACCAGTATAACACAGACATGGCTCCCAACAGAACTCAGCTATTGAGCATGTCTCAGAAAAGTGATGAGAGTTTCAAGGAATACATGCAAAGGTGGCGTGAATTGGCAGCTAGGATGCAGCCACCAATTGCTGGAAAAAGAAATGTTGGACATGTTTATGGACACACTGCCTAAGCACTATTATGAGAAGCTGTTGCCTTGTTCTCTAGGCAAGTTTGCAGATGTGATTGCTATTGGACAGAAGATAGAGGTCGGAATTAAGGCTGGAAAAGTTTCTAGTGGTGATGGATCGTCCTCCGGGCATGGCAAGAAGCCGTTTGATGGTTATAAGAAGAAGGGAGAGACCAATGTCGTATCATCCCATAGGGGAAAGGGAAACAGCGTCAGAGCAACAATCAACAAGTAGCATCGGTAACTATCCCAGCAACGTTACCTCCATCACAACAACAGAGGAATAATGGTAATCAGAACAGGCAGCAGGGTCAGTATCAGAATAGACAAAGGAATGCAGAGAGGCATTTTGATCAACCCCCAATGTCGTATGCACAGTTGTTGCAACATTTGCTGCAGTAGCGTCTAATTGAGCTCCGTACCCTGGCTCCACCAACAGGGGAACTCCCACGAGGCTACGATGCTAACGCACACTGCGATTTTCATTCTGGTGCTCTGGGGCACACTGTGGAGAAGTGTAGGGCATTTCATCACAAGGTGCAAGACCTTGTAGACTCCAAGGCTATCAATTTCTCAAATGCTGGGCCCAATGTTATTCTAAACCCTATGCCTGATCACAATGGGCCAAGGGTGAATGTGATAATTGAGGAAGGTGAAGCTTTGAATTTGATCATGGATGTTGAGGAGCTGAAGACTCCGTTAGCTGTGGTTAAAAACAGGTTATTGAAAGGTGGCATCTATCCGGGCTATGATGAGAACTTCTCAGATTGTTTGACAAAGGTTAATGGTTGTGATTCGTTGAAGATGGGTATCCAGAGTATGATTAATGAGGGCTGTTTACAGTTTGACAGAGGTAATCAGCAAGAAGAGGTTGTCAGTGAAAAGGTTGCTACTATCACCATTCCGTTCAAAACAATTACTATTTCTGGTCCGGCAAGGCCACCTCCAGTTATTATCACAAGGGCTGGACCCATTCCGTATGAAAGTTCTAAGGCTATTCCTTGGAATTACGGTGCAGAGGTGTTTGTCAATGGACAAAAGCAGGAATTAATTAATACTTCACCAGTGAGTTCTAGTTCAGAGGTTAAAGTTGAGACTGATGCTATAACCAAAAGTGGTAGAGTGCTTACTCCTGTTAATGATCAACCAAGTACTTCTAGACAAGATAGGGAAAACAGGCAATGGATGGTTCTGTTCAGACTCCAGTGATTACTGATTCTATAGTAAAGCCTGTTGATGATGCTTTTTCTGAGAATGTTGAGGAATTTATGAGACTCATCCGAAAAAGTGATTATAAGATCGTGGACCAGTTACATCAGACCCCGTCCAAGATCTCTATTCTGTCTTTGCTATTGTGTTTTGAGGCTCACAGGAATGCTCTTCTGAAGGTTTTGAATGCAGCCTATGTTCCTCAAGAGATTTCTGTTAACCAGCTGGAAGGGGTTGTAGCACACGTGAATGCGGGCAATGGCTTGGGTTTTACAGATCTTGATTTGACTCCTGCTGGCAGGAATCATAACAATGCCCTGCATATTTCGATTGAGTGCCGTGGTTCACTGATGTCACATGTATTGGTTGATACTGGATCATCGTTGAATGTATTTCCCAAGAAAGCATTAATGAAGTTAGATACCAGGGGACTTATTTGTACACCAAGTGACTTGGTGGTGCGAGCTTTCAATGGCTCGAAGAGATCTGTTTTTGGTGAGATTGTGCTTTCGATCAAGGTTGGGCCGGAAGTTTTGGATGCAACATTTTACATTATGGATATTCAGCCAACGTACAGCTGTTTATTGGGTCGTCTTTGGATCCATGGTGCAGGTGTGTAATCCCCCAAAATTTGCTCTCCCTCTTTGTCATCATAGCATGGCATTATCATTTATCATATCATATCCATCTCATTAGCATTGCATTGCATTTAACATAGAAAAATGAAGCATGGCATCCTTCTTACCATCAGGGCATGGATCAGGTGGAAGGTGGTCAATCAAGGGATCATTCAAAGCACAAAAAGGTCAATCAAGTTTCCTCAAGGCAAGCCAAGAGGCCTTTCATGTCTCATATTATCTCAATGGAACATCCACAACCTCAAGAATGAGAGATTCAATGGGAGATTGAAGCACTACATCTTTCACTATGCAAGAGGTTCAAAAACTGAAGAAAAACCCTCAAAAGAGATAGCTCATTGATCCAAAATCATCCTTAAATGGTATATCTCATTATCCTTTAAGAGGATACACAACATACTCTGAGGAATTTGAAATGAAAGACTGCACATTTTTCTCCTAGGAGGTGGGCACCAAAACTAGGGTTTCCCATTAAATCAAGGAATCTTTGATTTCTTGGACAAAACTTGATGTCATGGTGTCCTACATGTTCTTGAGTGTATGTGTATGGAAAATTGCCTCTCAATTGGTTTTAGAAGTGGTTCAATTGGAAGAAAGATCAGAAATCAGGAAAATTGGGGCCAAGTCAAATAATCAGAGGAAAAAGTCAACTCTTGACTTTTTGAGCCCAAAATCATGAAATTCATGTTACATATGTCCAATGTACAAAATTTGGTCAAGAAACTCCAAAGGAATCATGAAAAAATCAAGAGGTGGAAAGTTGCCATTTTTGGAAGAGGAAGGGTTACTAAAAATAGCAAGTTTTGGCCATTTTACATCAGAGTTTGAACCAAGGCCATTTAAAATTGAAGCACCAAATGAAAATTCCACTCGGCCACAACAAAATATCTTGTTTTAAGCTTCACATCCATATGTGGAACATCTCCATTGGATAAAAATTGAGTGAGATACGATTGATCAAAGTTTGAGCAAAGTAGGTTCAAAACTAGGTCATGACCAAGATTTTCAGGGCACGCGCGCATTCATTTTAACAAACATGTGGGGGGCCAAATGTCCACTCATTTTTCTCATGGTTAAAGGCCTCAAATGGAAAACTTTTCAACATGAAAGTTGTTCATTGCATTGTCATCTTCAATATTCATGTTGGACAATTTTTTGTTTGATCAAGTTATGAGATAGTTTTAAGGGCTCAAAGTCATGTTGATTATGCTGAAAACCCATGCGCCATGTTGCCTTGCCAACCAACCCCATTACTACGCCATACACCAGTTTTGATTCCTTTTGTTTCAAGCAATTTTTCATCACCTTGTACACTTCCATTTGACTTGTTTTCAACATCAATGTTGTTCCATGATAGCTCCTCTTTCATTTGACACCAAAACCTCATTAAACCATGCATTAACATGGGAGAAATTCACCCTCAAACACCTACTGTTACAATAATGATTTGCTGCATAATTCTGGTTCAAGCACGCATCAAGTACATGATAGAAGTGTGTATGTTTGTTTCCCCATTAAGACCAACACATGCCTGCACTCTTTACACACTTACTCGAGCCATACATGAAAAGGGAAAAGATGGAAGCTTGCTATAGAAGTTTGGCAGCAGGAATATGGTAACACATTATGAACCAGCCACACCATATCATCACTCTCCCTAACTAACTTGACTCAGTTAGTTAGGGATGACTCAGTTTAACTAACTTGACTCACTTAACTCCACTCACTAAACCATGATTAGAGCTCACCATAAATAGAAGTCACACTCTCCAATTTCGGGGGCTAGCTTCATTTTTCTCATTTTTCACTCTCCCTCTCAAACACTCTTGCATTCTCTCCACCATCTCTCTCTGCTCGAATCTTCATTCACCTTCATTTACTTCATCTTCATCATCATCAATGGCACAAGACTGAAGTAAGAACCATCAAAATCCACATGAATTCCTCAAGTGAAGCTTCATCAACATTTTGATTCTCTCTCTGCTTTCAATATCTCAAGGCTCAACTGCATTTATTTTGCACGAATCAAGCTCCATATCAAGAGTGGATCTCTGGTTTTCTTTTGCTTCAAGGATCTGCAAACTTCAGGTTTCAATCACTCCAACTCTATTGCATTGTTTTAGCTTGTTTTTATATGGTTTAAAGCTTATTAGAAGCTGCGTGAGTCCTGGCTAGTTGATAGGCTCTTTAGGAGTTTAGGTGTGATTTTAGGGCAAATTGTTTTGGCTCGGTTTGTGTTATGTGTGCATGATCTATGAGAAATAATGGTGTATTCTTGATCTCCATAGCTTCCTCTTCATTTTGGTATATGAATGATGCATTTCTGTGAAAGTTGAAGTTTGCAGGTGGCGGTGGTTCGCCGGAGAAGATGACCGGAGGTCCTTCTCCGGCCAGTGGTTGAATGTTAGGGTTTAGCACGTTTTAATCCTGTTCGTTCATTTTTCCTCATCGTATGGCTAAGGGCGTGACAGCACATTAAAATGCATGTGCATGTCATGTGCATCATTTCTGAACTCACTTAAGCATTATGTGGTGTGGCACATGGTAGGGAGTATGGTCATTCATGTACATGCGTTAGATTAGCTTACTTTGACTGGTTGTTGACTTGACTTGATCCTATGGTTGTTATTGTTTTGACTTGGTTTGACTGAAGTGCATGGTTACTAATGTGTACTGGCGCGTAAATGGACTTAAGCCTTATGCTATTCACACCCCACGCTTTCAAAGCCCAATCATATTGAACTCACCTTTTGCTATGTTTGCACCCCCATTCACATTTACATTTCACTTTAATTTTTTTATTTTCATACACGTTTGCTTTTTAATTTTTAAAAATACTAAATAGAATCATAAAATTCCACAAAAATTCATGAGCATTATTAAAACATTTAGAAAATTTTTCATGATTTTATCTCTTGATTTTATGACCTTTTTGCCCCTGTTCCATAATTTTCTTTGATTTTATTTGTATGCATGCTTATTGTGATAGATAAATTTGTGTATTTTTGTTCTCAATCATTAAAAATTGTTTTGATGCTCTTCTTTTTGCATTTAGTCATTAGCATCTTGAGGTATGTTAAGTGATTTTTATTTGATTTTTTAGGTCATTTTATGGCATGTTTGGTGTTCATTTTTGTGCTACTTTGTATGATATGTCTATTTGACCTAAGTGCATTGTTTGACATCATTTTGCCTTGGTTTATTGCATGCTACTTTGATATGTGATTCATCCCTAATTTGTGAACTTCAATACCATGTTTTCATAATTTTCATGAGGCCATTTAATTGGTGTTTAATGCATTTCATTTGAAGCATTACAACATGTCACATCATTGTAATCTTTTGTGCATGTTTACATGTTTTCTTTTGTACATACTTGCATGATCATTTTCCTATTTTGTGAACTACTCACTTGACATTATAGGTCATTGATACATATCATATGTCATCTTTGCTTGTTGATTATCATTTGAACCTTGTGCACCTTTAACATGTTGTGTTTGCACTTTCCTTTGTTTGGAACTTCCATTTCAATTCTACTTCTTCTATCACTCCTTAAATGTCTTGATGTGCCTCATAAATACTTATGAGATGTTTGTGAATCATGTTTCATTTCATTTCAATTCTGATCCATGGATTACATGTTCCATTTATGCATATTTCTTCTTTTTCTTTTCATCTTTCATTCTCCCTTTTCTTATGGTAGCATGTTTTAATGCCATGGATGATGTTTGTTGCCTATCCACTTGGAATTGCATGATAATGATCATTTGTTTTCCCTATGATGAACATTCTGGTTGTGGTTATAGGATTTGATGTCTCATCTAATTCTTTTGGGTTTTATGGTGCATTAAATGTTCTTTTGCTTCCTATACTTGTATACATGTTTACTAACCATGTAGGGGCTTTGGTAAGTTGCAATTGAGTGTGGACAAGGAATCCACATTCAAATTTCTTTCCTTTCATTTCTTTTACAATTCCATTTTGTGTTTTGTTAAGCACTTATGTGCTTTCTTTTAATAACTCATCACTTCCCCTTTTGAATTACAATTCATCTTCTACTTTAGAAGTGAATTGTTTAATTCATTCTTTCTTTAGACTTTAGGTTGAAACCTCACAAACCATTAGGATCACTCCCTTTAATCTTCAATAGGATTGAGTCTTAGTCCACATAGGTTTTACCTTTTCTTCTCTCTTGAGTTTCTCTTCTCATCTCAAAGAAAATGCAAAATGTCTAATAAAGGTAGGCACTTATTGCATTTAGGCCTTTCATATAAAGAAAAGATTATAAGGGGTCTTCTCTTATAATCTTAAAATGTATAGCATATAACCCATCTTGGGTCAATGTGTTAAACATTTTATCTTATGTGAGGGACTTAAATGCAATACTTGTTGAAGGTACAAATAAAAAACACTTCTTCATTTCTTAATTAACAAAAACACTTAATAAACACAAGCATGCTAGTGTGTTTGAACCTTGACAATTGGAGCTAAGTGTGAAGGTCTTCTTCACTCTTAGTGTGCTTTCTTACCCATTCCATCTTGGAATGTGAGAATGTACACATTCCAATGACTAAGATTTAAATACACTATCATATGCAAACAAATCCAAAACACTTCCTTCTAAAAGACAAAAACAAACAATAACGTCTTTCCTTCGGGAATTCTTTTCTCATCTCATTCATTCTCAACGCACGAACGCGCTTCTACTCGTTCTCTTGCAAGATGGTAACGCACTCGGACCGGCGAGACTGCAACACCTGAGCTAGAACGTTAGCCGTTCCCTAAAAAACACAAACAATTCATCCCTAGTGAGGGGAACTACGTCGCTCTGATTCTCATGTTCCCGATGAGATACGTAGGCAGTGGGGTAGGGCCCATGCGAGCACTTCTTTTATTTTCCCTACATTTGTTTCTTCGTTTCTTTTCGTTCTCGTTCCTTTTCCTTTCCAGTAGCAGCGGAGCTCCAGTTTTCTACACCCTTTGATTGAAGCAGCAAGCGTGGATCCCATCGGGTACGATGGACGCGAGGGGGTGCTAATACCTTCCTCTCGTGTAACCGACTCCCAAGCCCAGTTCTCTTGGTCGCAAGACCATGTTCTTTCCTTCCTTCAGGTTTATGCGGTGTTTCCTTTCCCTCTCTTGGGATAAATACACATTGCTGGCGACTCTGTTCGGTGCCACTTTCGCGTTTGTACTAGGATGAAAATCCCGGGAGCGACAAGGTGCTGTAACCTCCACTTTGCATCAAAAACTAAAGTACATGGTTGATGGCCACGTAGTGACAGTATGCTGAGAAGAAGACATAATGATTAGTCAGCTGTCGACCTTCAAATATGTGAAAGTGGATGGTGAAATCCATGAGACGTTATGTCAGGGGTTTGAAAAGGTGAAGGTTTCTGAAGAGGTTGTCCAGTCTGAGACTATAGAGCAGCCTGCAGTGGCAAATTAACTTTAGGTTTCTATGTCTTCGTTTAAAGATGCCAAAGCTGTGGTTGAAGCTGGTAGCTCACAGAGGTGGGGCCAGGTGGTTGAAGTTCAGGAAAAGAGGGATACTTATGGATTGGGATACAAGCCATCCAGGAGAGATGGGGATCCTCCCAAATTCTATGGCCCAATCCGCTTCACTAGTGCCGGTGTTTTCTTCGACAGGGTTAATGCCATTAAGGAAGAAGGGGACGGTGATTGTGACATGGATAGCTGGATCCGCCCTTGCGTCCCAGGAGAAAGTCTGTGCAACTGGTCTTCCGAGAGAGTCATTCAAGTGACAGGCTTCGAGTAATTGCTTTGTTTTCCTATTTTGTTAATCCTACGTTCTGCCCAAGACGTAGTGATTTTATTTGTAGGGCTTTTAACTGTTGCATGTTTTGCTTTATCATTAATAAAGGACTTTTCACACTCAAATATTTTGATCCCTGTCTTTCTGTTTTTATTTTTTATGCATTAAAAACATCAAAATGGCAATGTGTTTCTTTTGTTGCATACATAATAAAACATACCTCATCAATCATGCAGGTCTTTTTGTTCAGATGACACCGATCATGACTCAGCTATAGCTCGGTATGACTTTGACAATCCAATCTATCAGGCTGAAGAAGAGACTGATGAAGATTGTGAACTGTCCGAAGAGTTGGCCAGATTGTTGAAGCAAGATGAGAGAGTCATCCTACCTCATCAGGAGGAAATTGAGATTGTGAATCTGGGAACCGAGGACGCCAGAAAGGAAGTAAGGATAGGGGCTGCATTGGAAGACAGTGTCAAGGGAAGATTGATTGAAATGCTCCGTGAGTATGTGGACATCTTCGCCTGGTCTTACCAAGACATGCCTGGGCTCGATACTGATATTGTTGTACACCGGCTACCACTTAAAGAAGGTTGTGCTCCGGTCAAGCGAAAGTTGAGAAGAACTAAACCGGAGATGTCTGTCAAAATCAAGGAAGAGGTTCAGAAACAGCTAGATGTCGGCTTTCTTGCCGTGACAAATTATCCTCCATGGGTTGCTAACATCGTGCCTGTACCTAAGAAGGATGGGAAGGTCAGGATGTGTGTTGATTACAGGGATTTGAATAGAGCAAGCCCAAAGGATGATTTCCCGCTCCCTCACATTGACGTGTTAGTTGACAATACTGCTCAGTATTCTGTGTTTTCCTTCATGAATGGCTTCTCTGGGTATAACCAAATCAAGATGCCCCTAGAGGACATGGAGAAGACAACATTCATAACACCGTGGGGTACCTTCTTCTACAAAGTGATGCCCTTTTGATTTAAAAATGCAGGGACAACTTATCAGCGGGCGATGGTGACTCTCTTTCATGATATGATTCACAAAGAGATTGAGGTCTATATTGATGACATGATTGCGAAGTCACAGACGGAAGAAGAACATCTGGTGAATCTTCAGAAGCTATTTGAAAGGTTGAGAAAATTCAGACTGAGGTTGAATCCAAACAAATGCACTTTCGGGGTGAGATCAGGAAAATTGCTGGGGTTTATTGTTAGTGAAAAAGGTATTGAGGTTGATCCTGCAAAAGTAAAAGCCATACAAGAAATGCCTGTGCCGAAAACAGAAAAAGTGGTTCGTGGTTTCTTGGGGAGACTAAACTATATTGCTAGGTTCATCTCGCATCTCACAGCCACGTGTGAACCAATCTTCAAGTTGCTAAGAAAAGATCAAGCGGTCAGGTGGAATGAAAATTGTCAAAAGGCGTTTGAAAAGATTAAAGAATACTTGCAGGAACCTCCAGTCCTTATGCCACCAGTGCCAGGAAGGCCTTTGATTATGTATCTCACGGTTCTTGAGAATTTAATGGGTTGTGTGCTCGGTCAACAAGATGAGTCAGGTAGAAAAGAGCACGCCATCTACTAATTGAGTAAAAAGTTTACTGATTGTGAGTCAAGGTACTCGATGCTGGAGAAAACATGTTGTGCACTCGCTTGGGCCGCTAAGCATTTGAGGCAGTATATGTTAAACCATACAACCCTATTGATTTCGAAGATGGATCCGATCAAGTATGTATTCGAGAAGCAGGCACTTTCTGGTAGAATAGCCCGTTGGCAAATGGTTCTGACAGAGTACGATATTCAGTATATTTCCCAAAAGGCAATTAAAGGAAGTGTTTTGTCAGAATATCTTGCCGAACAGCCAATTGAGGATTATCAACCGATGAAGTTTGAATTTCCGGATGAGCATATCATGTATCTGAAGATGAAGGATTGTGAAGAACCTTTGCCTGATAAAGGACCTGGGATTGGATCTCAGTGGAAGATGGTCTTTGATGGAGCTGTTAATTCATATGGTAACGGAATCGGGGCAATCATTACGACTCCACGGGGTTCTTATATACCCTTTACTGCCCGATTGGCGTTCATATGCACCAACAATGAGGCAGAGTATGAAGCATGCATCATGGGGTTAGAAGAAGCAATTGATTTGAGAATCAAGAACCTCGATGTCTATGGTGATTCTGCGTTGGTGGTTAATCAGATTACAGGTGAATGGGAGACTCGTCAAGCGAATGTTGTTCTATATAACAACTATGCCAGAAGGTTGTTACCTTTCTTTGACAGAGTGTACTTCCATCACATTCCCCGGATAGAGAATCAGATGGCTGATGCGTTGGCAACGTTGTCATCAATGTATCAAGTGAATCGTTGGAATGAAACTCCTTCAATCAGAATCATGCGCTTGGACAGACCTGCTTTTGTATTTGCAGTTGAAGGGGTATCAAATGGCAAGCCTTGGTATCATGACATCAAAGTCTTTTTGAAGAGTCAAGAATACCCAGCTGGGGCATCTTCCAAGGATAAAAAGACATTGAGGAGGTTATCAGGAAACTTCTTTTTGAACAAGGACGATGTGTTGTACAAGAGAAATTTTGACATGGTCTTGCTACGTTGTGTTGATGAACACGAGGCAGGCCTGTTAATGGAAGAAGGTCATGAAGGTTCCTTCGGTACTCATGCCAATGGGCATGCTATGGCAAGAAAACTGTTGAGAGCGGGGTATTACTGGATGACTATGGAGTCTGATTGCTTTAAATATGCCCAGAAATGTCATAAATGCCAGATTTATGCTGACAAGGTGCACATACCGCCTACTCCTCTGAATGTTTTGTCGTCACCTTGGCCTTTTGCCATGTGAGGCATTGACATGATTGGAAATATCGAGCCAACTGCTTCGAATGGACATCGTTTTATCCTGGTGGATATTGATTATTTCACAAAATGGGTAGAAGCAGCATCGTATGCCAACGTCACCAGGCAAGTGGTAGCCAGGTTTATTAAGAAGGACATCATCTGCCGGTATGGAGTCCCAGAGAGAATCATTACTGATAATGGCTCAAATTTGAACAATAA
Source organism: Lathyrus tuberosus (assembly GCA_022829125.1). NCBI lineage: Eukaryota > Viridiplantae > Streptophyta > Magnoliopsida > Fabales > Fabaceae > Lathyrus > Lathyrus tuberosus. The sequence goes on from JALAZF010000247.1 coordinate 9,210,123, forward strand.
GATGATGAAGGAGCTATGTCAGAGCTTTAAAATCGAACATCACAATTCTTCTCCCTATCGTCCGAAGATGAATGGGGCTGTTGATGCGGCAAATAAGAACATAAAGAAGATTGTGCAGAAGATGGTAGTAACATACAAAGACTGGCATGAGATGTTGCCTTACACTTTGCACGGTTATCGTACTTCGGTACGCACATCAACTGGGGAAACTCCTTTCTCACTGGTGTATGGTATGGAAGAAGTCCTACCATTAGAAGTTGAGATTCCTTCTTTGAGAATTCTGACAGACGTGAAGCTTGATGAAGCTGAGTGGGTGCGGTCCCGGCTGAATGAACTGAACCTCACTGAAGAGAAGAGTTTGAAAGCCATTGCGCATGGCCGATTGTATCAGAGTAGGATGAAGAAAGCCTTTAATCATAAAGTGCATCCTCGGTGTTTTCAAACTGGTGAATTAGTTCTGAAAAGGATCACTCCTCCTCAAACAGATCACAGGGACAAGTGGACTCTGAATTACGAAGGGCAATATGTAGTGAGACAGGTTTTCTCTAGTTGAGCCTTATTACTTTCAACTATGGATGGCGAAGATTTTACGTCCCCTGTGAACGCGGATGTAGTCAAAAAATACTTTGCATAAAAGAGACCCGCTGAACATAAAAAGAAGGTTCAGGCAAAAATGGGGCATCCTGGCGAACCATAAAAAGAAAAAGGTTCGGGCAAAAATTAGGGATAAAAAAGAAAAAAGAAATAAACCCGCAAGGTTGAAAACCTGAAAAGGAAACTTTGGTAAAAATGGGTATCCCGGTGGATTGAAAACCCGAAAAGGGCGATCCAGGCAAAAGTTAGGGACTTAAAAGCAAAGACTACGGTCCGCGTTCGATCTGTGATCACTATTCGCACTTGGAAAATTCGAAGGAAAGGAATCAGTCCAGTCAGTCATTTTCAAAGGCCAAAGTATTTGCGGATAAACAAGTCATATGGGTTATAGCTGAGTCGAGTCATGGTGGACATATGTTCCCCACATTGCCTACATTTGAATTTTCTTTTGCTTTTTGCGCAATTACCTCTTTCCAGGAATTGCTTCCTAATGTAAATGCCTATTTACAGGCCGATTCATTCAATAAAGTTTGCATTTCAGTCAAAGAGCTTTTTTTTTTGTTTTACCTGTTTTGTTTGTGAAAATGTCCGATATTTTTGATAAAAACATCACATGCTAAAATGTTGAGCTCTGTGAAACAAGCTGGAAAACAGTGGCAATTGCTTAGGCGACAGTCACTATGATGATAATCAAAGTAATCATTTTTGCACGTAGACCTTTCTGTTGGTTTTGCAGGATGACAGGTGTACCTCCCCAGTAGAGCTGCTCTCCCCAACTTTGAAATCTGATCGTCCTCAGCAGTTTATTACTCTTCCCCATCAGAGTATCGAGGATCGTCTTCCTTAACAAGAGTATAAAGAAGTAATTCCCCAAACGGAGTTGTTGAGGATCATCCCTCTCAGCAGGATATAAGAGGTTTCCCCCAGCCAGAGTTGTGATTTGACTCACCTTTCTTCAGCAGGGGTGTTTCCCCACGGAGTATGGGGCAGTTGTTTTTTCCTCAACTAGTCAGGAAATAAGGTGTTTATACCCTAGCAGGGTGGATGTTGACAACTACTTTCTCTCCCAAGCGGAGTCGTTGAGGACCGTCTTTCTCAGCAGAGTACAGAGGATTGTATACCCAACTGAAGCTGCATTTAGATTATTATTCCCCAGCAAGCGTTCAGAAGTTGATTGCTCTATGGTGGATGTTGTTGTATCTTCGGCAGGAAGTTCATGGAAAAAGATGTTATCATCCCCCCAGAGTCCTGGGGTCCACTTTCCTCAGTTGGTCAGAAAGTTTAGTCTCGACGACAACTGTTTGATCTAATCCCCAGCAGTGTGAGGGTAAAGTTATTTCCCTAGTCATGGGATAAAGGTGCTCATATCCCTAAGCAGAGTCTGGTGGTGAGTGGCTTCCCAGCAGGTCTTAAGTCCAATCGTTTTTGGCAGGCGTCAAATCCAAGTTTTGAAATAGTTGGACGTCCCCAGCGGAGGAGTTTCCATCTTCAGTATTCATCTCCCTCCCCAGCTGAGTGGTATTCTCTTGGAGTTTCGTCCATCTCCAGCAGAGTTGTTGATCTTGATATCCCCCAACAGAGTGGATATTCTCTCAGAGTTCCGTCCATCTCTTGCAGAATTGGTGTTTGAAATCTTCCCTAGCAGAGTGAAGTTTTCCTCAGCAGGATCTCTTATTCCGGAGGACAATCTATTTTTGTCATCCCCGGTGGAGTTTGCCTTCGCCTTCAGCATTTATTTTTGCTGAGGCACCTCTTTTGCATTGCATAAGGATTTGTTTTGCATGGCATCCTCCTAAATGCGTAGCATTTCCACTTCGTGTGGAGCATTACGGCAAAATTCAAACATATGCATCCGAAGCATAAGCTAGGTTTGAGTTTTCCTTCGTCAGGAAAGCCGGATTTCAGGAGATATCTTTTGACTTTACTCCACAAGTGTTTGTTAAGCAATATTTGACATTCCCTGGCAGAGTTGTTTGCCAGGATCGTTAATCCATGATTTCATTTTTACCCCTTCGTCCAGGTGGTCCTTTGGTTTGTCCTCTCTAGGTTTTTTACCGTCAGACACTCGTCCGTGTTTCCTTTGGCACCCGTCCGTGTTTGAACCTGTGTAATTTCAATACCCGTCCGTATTGACCTTTTGATGACACCCGTCTATGTTTCATTTCAATCCCCAGAGAGGTCGCCTTATACCCTTTTGTTTCAATGCCCGTCCGCATTGACTTTTACACCCGTCCGTGTACCTTTTCGATACCCGTCCGTATTGAACTTTTTGCACCCGTCCGTGTACCTTTTCAGTACCCGTCCGTATTGAACTCCTTTTTGCACCCGTCCGTGTTTGAACTTTTGTTTCAATGCCCGTCCGCATTGACTTTTTGCACCTGTCCGTGTACCTTTTCAGTACCCGTCCGTATTGAACTTCTTTCAGCACCCGTCCGTGTTTGAACCCTTTTCAGTACCCGTCCATATTGAAACCCTTTTTACACCCGTCTGTGTACCTTCTCAGTACCCATCCGTATTGAAACTTTTACACCCGTCCGTGCATCTTTTTGATACCCGTTCGTATTGAACCTTCTCACACCCGTCCATGTACCTTTTCGATACCCGTCCGTATCTGACATCTTTGATTCCTTGACACCCTTCAGTGTTTATCCCTAGCATAGTTAACACTCGTTTGTGTCTATTTCAAGACTTTTCAATACATTGTTTGTATTAGTTTCCAACACTCGTACGTGTGACAGTGCAACATTTATTGCTTGTTCCCCAGTGGAGTCGTCCCTCCTTTGAGGATTGAAAATTTCAGGTTTCTTTTGGTATTCAATCTCCGTGAATCCTTTGAATGCATGATAGCCGTCACTATCATACCTTCAGGACCAAGTTGATTGAATAGGGGCAGCTGTAACACCCCAAAATTTGCCTTGTTGTTTTTAGCTATCTGGCTTATGTTTCTTTGCATTTCTTGCATTAGCATTTATGCATAGCATGGTTATTAGCATGGGATCAAGGTACTTGGTTCTTTTCAATGGAGTCTCAAGCCTCAAGTTGGTTTGAGGAGTTCACCATACCTTCATAAGGTCAAGCATGGCAAAGATTACAAGTGATTCTTTCCCTCCTAACCAGAGGGACCAATTAGGGTTTGTGAGTCAAAAGGACTTCTTGGAGGGCTAGGTGGATTCAAGCATATTCTTATGGTATTCCATATGCTCATAAGTGTTCATGGATGAGGATTGGGCTAGTGATTCATTGTGGAGAATGTTAAGTGGATTAGTTACTTGTGAAGTAAGCAAAAGTCAACAGTTCAAGAGGAAAGTCAACCATGGGTTTTCAAGGGTTCAAATCATGATTCCCAAGTCCATATACCTTTATTTGGTCAAGGAATAGCATGGATGGCATCATTCTTCAAGAATCAAGAGTTTGTACAAAAGTTACTAAATTTGGAAAATGACCTATAATGAGAACTTTCCATTTTTGGCAATTTTTCCACCACATTCAACTTGACTTTTCATCATCAAGGAAGCTTCAAATGAATTTTCCTCCAACATTAAAATTGAAGATATTTTTCTCCCATTTCCAAAAAGTACTAGAACATCTCCATATCATTTGTGGAACTCTAGTTATGGTCAAAACAATGCAAGGTGCATTTTGATGGTTTTCCATGTACCATTTTTCCACCTTTTGCATTTTGGTACCAATGGACTTGTAATGGCTTCTAATGGTTCATGTCACATTACAACATCAAAGTACATCTCATTTGGATTAGATTTGGCCTTTGAATTAATTCATTTCATGCTATATTTCTCACTTATTCAACAAAGTGCAATTTTGCAAGATGGATTGAAACTTGCAAACCAAGACATTTCAAGGCCCAATTCCAATCCATTTGTGATCAGCAAGGGATGTGTGAGGGATTCATGAGAGAAAGCATGAGTTGGCACGTGAGAATTAAGGGTTTAAACACAAAGTGAATTTTGGCAAAATCACTCCAATCTCATTAACCAAGGGTTTAACCAATTGCTAATCATGATCAGTGGACTAATGGAGTGTATATAAGCTAACTCATGCCTCCAAAATTATGTCATGCACTCATTTTGGTTCAGAATTCCATTTTTCATCTCTCACCTTTCTCTCTTCGAATCTCTCATTCCTTGAGGGATTTTGAAAATCTCTTGGCATATTCTTGATCAGTGAGTTGAAAGGAGTGTGAATCCACTATTGTTTCAAGCTTTAAGCAAGGATTTCATCAAGTGCATCTCAAGAGGGATCAAGTTCAAAGTCTTAGATCTAGCCAGATTTAAGCCTCTATTTACATTTATTTTGCAAATAGAGCTCAAAAGAGGAAGATCTGCAGCTTTTGGAAGGCGTTCTTGTGTTATTTCAAGCTCTACAGATCTCAGGTAAGCTCACTTTTCATGGTCGTGTAATTGGAATTTTAAGTGTGCATGACGATCTATGAAGTTCACTGAGCATGATGATCTATTTTGTTTTGAATTTGGAAGTGTATCATGGATGAATTTTGAGATTTCAGTTTTGGATCTAAACTTTCTTTTGTTCGATTTGCTCTATGTGTTCATTGTTTGACGAAATGGTTTGAATATTTGAGATCCTCGTGAAAATCTGGTTGGAATGGTCTATCTGTTTGCTGTTTCTGGAGAATTGCAGGTTGTTGTTCATCTGAGATGGTGACCGAAGCCCTAGCTCCGTCACCGGAATTATTTGCAGGTCACCGGAGGAAATTTGGAGAAGATGATGTTCTGACCGTTGGATCTAGTGATCCGATGGTCCTTGTTGTGCCACACCATTTCAAATTTGGTTTTATTTTATTGGTTGTGTGTTTGTTACTCCATGATAACTACCATGTGCCTTCAATCTAAGCCACGCATCTTGCTTACCTTTTAATTTGTTGACTGATTTGCATGCGTAGGATTAATCTTGTGGTTAGATTTATGCCAGCAAATTAAAATATCATGTGCATATCACGTGTCTTTTTTAAATTTCTAATTGATTTGGTGTGCGCGTGTGTATGTTGGTTATGGTGTGCGTGTAGATCTGAGCCACAAATCATGACTACTTTTTGTTTTGGTTGAATTAATATCATGCGTTGGATTAATTGTATGGTCATGATTGAGTCTGATGGTTGACTGAAATCTATATGTTCCATGTTTGACTGCGCTTTTGGACCTTTGGTTTGGGCTTTGCTTTTCACACCCCTCCTTCAGCCCATTTATTGTTTCCAACGTGTTTTGCTTGCTGATTACACCCCCTGCTTGTTTTTGTTTCATTTTATTTTATTTAATTGCATTGTTTGCATTTTATCTTTTAAAAATAGATTTGTGCATCCAAAAATTATGACAAAAATCATGAAGCATGTTTAGCATTTTATAAAATTTTTCCAAATTTTATTTTCTATTTTTATTTTATTTTTGGCATCTGAATTTATTGTTTAATTGATTTCTTTTTTAATGTGTTCTTATTTGCATACTTTGCATTGTAGAATTTATTTCTCATCATCTATAAAACACTTTCAACCCATTCTTTTTGCATTGTTTCACCAACACATTGAAATGCATAAAAACATTTTTCTCATATTTTTAAATTCTGTTCATATTGAATTTTGGTCCCTCTCCTTTGCATATTAGTTCATAGTTCCTATGTGATTTTGCATAATTGATGGAAGGACTTATCTTGTGAATTTTTACATGAGTTTTTAATATGATGTTTACTTCTGGTTGAGTTGCCTTGAGAATTAATTTGGTAATTTCTGAAGTTTATTTGCTAATTGTTTGATTGCTCTTTGTTTGAGGTCTCTTTTATGCACATCTTTGGATCATGTTTGATTACTTGTTTGAGAAGGCACTTGTGCCATTGTTTGGGATGGTTTCTTTGAATTCATGAGCCATGTTTGAATCATTGTAGGTCATTTGATTATCATTATAGATCACTGGTGCGAGGTTGTTGCATATTTTGTGCATATGTTCAATGTTTGATTTACATGCCTCTTTTGACTTATCATTTCACTTCTTCTCATCTATGCCTCTTCTTGGTTTGTGTTTGGTTTGTGTATACCATGCCATATCTCTTATTTCCATCCCATTTGATTTATGTTTCTGACCATGGAGTTTTGTATTCATGTCATATGTTATTCATGTTGCATCTTGCATACTTTAACATGTTTCATTTATATGCTTCCAACTCCTGCTTCTAATGGTTCTTAATGCTTGGATACTTGCTTGTTTGCCTTATGTGACACTTGTATAGCATATTTAGGCATATGTTTAGGTCATCCAAATTTTGACTTGGATTTTATTTGAAGCATTCTTGCATGATCACTTTGCATATCCACTCATTCTTCTTCTACTCCTTCTTTGATGACTTTCTTGGATGTTTTGCCACTTGTTTGCATTCTCTTTGCTTGAGTTTGTTTGGTAAACATTATGGGTCACCCTTAAGGTGCACATTCTGACTTGGATGAGTTTCTTTTGGTTTGTAACCATTTCTCTTTGGGTTGTATCTTGTTTGGGTTTCATTTGTCTTATTGTTGCTTATGTTTATTTTGGCTAACCATGTAGGGGCTAATGGTAAGTGAATGGGATGTGGATAGTCATCCACATTCTAACTTCTCCTTTATCTTTTAAGCTTTCATACTTGTGTTTGCTTTAGCATTTAAGGTGTTCCTTTCTTCTCTCTCACTCTTTCTCATCCCATGAATCTCAAGACTTGATTAAGTCTTGGATTCATTTCCCCTTAGAGCTACCTAGTCCAACTTAATTTTTGTTTAAGCTTGGAGTAGGATTAGCATTAGGTTTTAGGTAGTCGTCTCTTCTAAACCTCACTAACCATAGGTTATCCATATATGATAACATTAGGACTCTTAGTTTCCCTTTAGAGTTTCCTTTGTGTCTTCTCTCTTCTCATCTTAAAACTCCTTCAAGACACGTAATAAAAGTTAACGTGTATTGCGCTCGAGCCTTAAGCATGGGAAGTGAGGAATGAGGGGTTTCCCTTCACTCTTATAGGGTACCTAGTGTACGTCCTGTTAGGGACGATACGCGAAGTATTCGTTCCTATGTCATAGACTTTGGTGCAATTCAAGTTATGAACTAACTTAAAACACTTCTGTCTAAAAAACACAAAACAAATTCAAATCTTTTTTATCCTTCGGGATTGTTGGGTTTCAAATTTCATTTTCGGAAAGAGCTCGTCGCTCACATAAAAAACACTTACCCATTCGTGGTCGTACCCACGAACTACATCAGCTCTGATTCCTCTCTCTCGTCTGATTGAGGATATGTAGACACAAGACAGCGATTGTCTTGGCGAGCAACCTTCCCCCAGTTCCCATCCGAACTACGTTGACTCTGACTTTCCCATTGCATCGAGGGAGTACGTAGGCCTAGGACAACGACACCGTCCTATCGAGTCACTTTTTTTTTCTTGTCTTCTTCGTTTCTCCGTTCTTTCCGTTCTCATTTCTTCTCCGGTCCAGTAACAGTGGAGCTCCAGAAGACGATGCCCTTTGATGCAGACAACAAGCGTGGATCCCATCGAGTACGATGGATGTGTTGGGTGCTAACACCTTCCCTTCGCGTAACCGACTCCCGTACCCGTTTCTCATGGTCGTGAGACCATGTTCTTTCCCTTCCCTCAAGTTTATGCAGTGTTTCATTTCCCTCTCTCAGGATAAATACACATTGCTGGCGACTCTGTTTTTTCCACACCACTCTCGCGTTTGTACCGTTGGATGCGAATCTTTCGGGAGCGACACTCTTCAAGACCATCTTCTTCAATTCTTTCCTTGATCATGTCCACAATTCCATCTCTGAAGAAAATCTCAGACAAAACTCTTCCATAAGGAATGTAGGATTTTGTGAGGTTACGAGACTCAAGAATGGTTTTCCAGAGACAGTTGAAGATTGAGTGTGGTAAATTTATCCGAAGTTCATTCATTAGTAAATAAATGAACTTATGGTTGTGAAATTGAATTAGATTATTGCTATCTATTCTGGGAAGAAAATTTGACAACATGAGTTTGTACCAGGCTTTGGGAGTTGGCAGGAGATTCTCAGGATTGTAGGGTATGTATCTGGAGGATAAGTCATGAAGGGATGCAAAATTTCTTGCAGGAAAGAAATTGTGTTTGTCAAAATTAACATGAATTCCAACATCCTCACATCCAGTTGCAAGGATCACTGAGAATAGGTTGATGTCAATAGGGATTTCAAAAACATAGGAAGTGATGCAATTTCTTTCAACATCAAGATCGACATGTTTCCAAAATTCTTTGACCAGGTTTACATAGATAGGCTTTTCTAGCATCATGGAGTACCTAGTCCATTGTTGAGTATACAAAATATCTGCTATGCTACATGCAGTGTCTCTTAAGAGTGAAGGAGTACAGAATGAGAATCGTTTCTCAGGAATAAGTTCAAGAAGATTTGGATTACCGAGAAAGGTTAGTGGAGGCATGATAGTAGATTGACAAAGAGGCTTAGAGTTTTAGGGTTTTGAGTATAAGAGCATGAAAGGGAGACGTAACTTTATAGAGTAAGAGGTAGATTGAATTATGCCTAGTCTAGGGAAGATATAGGCCAGTTCAAAAGATTTTAGTAAGATCTTATTAAGTTATCAGAGATATGTTGTGATTTTAATAGATTTTCAATTATGATTGTATCTTTTGCGTGTAGTTTTTGTTAAAGGGTTTTCTTGTATTTTGCAATTTCTTTCATTTATGCTTAACAGATTTTATATTGGTTGAATATTTCCCTAAAGAGACATGTAAGCATTCCTAAATAATTACTTAGTAAAACATGCTATGACAAATTTGAAAGAATTCTAATTAAGGCATCTCATGAGTTTAACAGATTATTAGTGGAGAAAAAAAAATGTACCTTCGATTTTTCAGACTTAACTGAGTGCTTTTTAACTTGACTTTGATCTTCATTCTGATGAATTTTGAAATCCTGGTAATTTTTCGTGAGTGCATTCTTCTGAGCTTTTGATCGAATTCTTTCAGACTTGGCTTGCTTTGAGCATCTTTCTGATTCTTCCTATTTCCGAGTAAGCTGCAGATGTTTCTTGGATTCTTCAAGATAAGTTTGTCTTCTGACTTCTGAAGAGAATATTTTCTTGGAAAGTGATCCTAGTTGGATTATAGCTTTCTCTCTCTTTTCCTGTTCAACCTTGTCCTTTAGTTCTCAAGGTTACAGTAACCGAGATTAGGACTTATCATGATCGGAGTGACCATTTTATTTGAACTTGGCCAATTCCATGCAATCTCTTTAAATAAGGTGACACTCCTATGCGTGGGAGCAGTACTGAGTGAACAGTAAATTTCATTTGATGACCCCAGACAGATTACTTCTGTTTTGAATGTTTCTTACTTCTCTTTTCCTTGATCCATATAACCTGTTTAGTTCCGATACAGTTCCGAAGATATGGATCTGAATCTTAAACGACAAACTTCAAGAATTGGTTGAGTTTTCTTTTCAAAGCCCACATTTAGTTTGTGAGAGTTTCTTTTCTTTGAAAGATGATTGAATTCATCAATTCAATGAGAACCTTTGAGAGATTATTCAGGAAGAAGTTGACATATCAACATCAGACTTTGTTCCTCAAGGTTGTTTCAGAACTTGTTCAGAACCAAAACATCATCATGCCCCATGTGTACATAACTAGACATGATTTGCATAAATCTCTTGTTCTCATAATTATGATTAACTTATTTGGGGTTGTTCACACATATCTATGATTTAACTAATTCCTTCAAACGAAACATCATTAACGTCATCTTAGTTGGAGAACCTAGTTACCTAAAATGATAGCATTTAATTTCTTATCAAAAGTGATTCTGAGAACACTTGATCTGTCAAAAATCAGATTATCAACATTTGATCTTTACTAGGATGATTTCAGGTTGTTGGAGCTTGATCACCGAGCCAGTTAAGAGCTCGTTCAGAATCAACTAAATCTTTTGATCATTCCAGATTCTGACAATGAATCATTTCTAATAATTTGAATTTTTCAGATTTTGAATTTAACCGATTTCTTTCTGAAATTCAAAATCTTAGAACATCAATCTTCCTCTTTACATGAAGAGATCCAAAATGAGTTTTTAAACGAGAAAGTCAAGGGTGGACCTAATCCGTTTCTTGAAAACATCTCAAAAACGTATACGTGGTTTTATCCACACATATTTTCCAGAATGAGCATTCAACAGATACTTCCTTTTATCTGATGAATTTATCTTATCATCTGATTCTTCAACTTTAGTGAGGCTTCATCTCGAATCAGTGAAATGCTCATAAAGTAATCAGATTGATTACAATTTTGTACACAGTTAACTGTTGAACTGTTACAGAAATTGCAAGTGGATTTCAATCTCACCAAGAGTACTTCTACGCACCACATCTGGATCTTTTTTCTGACACTGTTAAGTGTTTGATGTAAATCAATAACAGAACTGGAGCTCTGATACCAATTGAAGGTGCGAGAAAGACACAAGAAAGGGGGGTTTGAATTGTGTATTTACTCTCTTTGTAACTTTTCTCATCTTGTTAATTTGACGCTCAAGAACTTTCAATGTTCGTTGAGAGATTCTGATCTATTAGCTAAAGAGTATGAGAACCGTATAGGTTCTGTTCATAAGATACGATACTCAGGACTTGCAGTGCGGAAGCTTATCAGATATAGGGTGCAAGGTTCTGACTTTGCTTAATATGAGGTTCTAATATTCAATGTAGAAACATAAATAGAGATACTAAGCAAGAGAGCAAAGGACACACGATATATCCTGGTTCACCACGCGGGCTAATTCAGTCCACCCTCCTCAGGTAATTTCGCCTTGAGCACAAGGACTTAATCCACTATAACCAAATCATGATTACACTTGCACGGGCAACAGCCGGTGACTAACCACTTGCACAGTCGTACTGTGACTAACAACCCAATGAACCGTTCAGGGATCCAATAGGATATAACGTTCATTGACCGTGCAGACCCCCTGCTGGGATTTCACAGCTAGCCGTTCAGGGATTCATCACAATGAATATAACGCTACTGACCATATTTCAGGATTTTCCACAATGACCCTCAGCCATTGTCATCTCAAGTATCTGATCACCACATGATCTACTCAAGGGCCTCAACTCACAACTGAACCGTTCAAGGATCCCTTCAGGATATAACATTCACTTGAGGAGTCTCAATTCATCTAGTTGAATTGGCAGACTGGAGATTACAAATTGTGCTTTTTAATAAGCAAGTTTCTCCTAGGTTTAAGTACAAAGAACACACATGTGTTCAAGCAAGTTTTGAGCAATCAGCTCCTTGCTTTCCTAAGAAACTACAAAGATGTATTTAGATATTATGATTATTGACATCTTGTAGATCTTCTTCTTCTTCGTCTTCTGGTTGAGCAAGCTTTGAGCAGCAACTCCTTGCTTCAGATCTTCAATGTAGTTTTGACGAGAAGGTAGGTTGATGACTTGACTGATCTTCAATTGTTGTCTTCTTCATCAATAGCTTCTGTTTGATTGTTGTTGTTGTGTTGATTTATCTTCTTGAGTTTCAACAACAATTTCCATTCGTGAAATAGTAATAGCTTTGAATATTCTAAGTGTTACAACGAGAACTCATCGTTGTTGCTATCTTCACAAAATGACTTGGTCAATTTTGTAGATGAACATTCAGTTCATGATTCTACAAGTAATCGACACATCAAAAGCAAAAACTCTTTCCATTAAATAGCCAGTAGAAATATAGCCGTTAGAGAATACTGTTGGCTGTTTGGAAAAGAGACGTTGTGATATAATGAGTTGTACTGACACATCTTCTTTTTGCAGAGGAGGAAGTGACCAGACATCTTTTCTTGGGCAGTGTGTACATTTAACTCACAATGGTAATATTTAGACTTCGAAACTTCAGCGGCTTCTGATGTTAATTTGATGAAGCATGAGTGGAGTCTTTATAGCAGAATATCTGATGCATCAAGTCTTCTGTTAATTGAAGAAGTCCATTAGGAATCAGTCTTCAGAACTTCAGCACTTGGTCTTTAAGAGCGCTATCCTTTTCTGCTTTAAGTCTTCCAAATCTTCAGAGCCTGTCTTCACAGTCTTCAGAACTTCTTTTTTGAAACCTTGATCTTCAGAAGTCGTCAGTCTTCAGATTCTTTCTGCACTTGGTCTTCAGCGCCTTCAACCATCAGAACTTCAGGTCATAGGAGTCTTCAGAACTTTGGTTCTTTTTTAGTGTACTTCTTTAGAAGCTTTTCTATCTTCAGAATCTTAATCACTTTCAGAGAGCATCCACAAGAGCATTGCAACCGCAATCTTGGGATCCTTGGATCTGGCTGATCATGACTAGATAAACAAGCGTTCTTGCTTCTCGCGACTTTACTCACACATAGTAACTTGACAAATATATATTCAATCATAGTACATCTAGCTGGTGTATGTCGGTTCTGATGTCTTTAGTTCTTATGATCTGCACACAACACACGTTAGACCATAAAATGGTTCTTTCATAAATACTTATTGTTATCATCAAAACATAGATTGACTTGTAGAGACAATTCTTGCTCTCACACATAGTACAAGTGGATAATAAATTGAGTCACCCAAATACAATAATACTGAGTCTCAAAATGCAAAACCAAAAGTCTTCTTTATCTCGCGCTCTTGAAGCTCTTTCAATTCAATCCTAAACCTCTTCAACATCCTCTCGATGAGCTGAATGAAGTAACTGATAGAAGAAGGGGTGTGTTCATCAACATCTTCCACAACCATCTCTAGCCTCAAAGGTAAGTCCTTGGCTATCTCATTGCAAAACCTTATCAAGCTTGCAAATTTGTCACGGTAAATGGTAGTAGAAAGCTCAAGGAACTTAATGGTCTCCTCGTAATCCTTCAAAACTTTATCCAATTGCTTTTTTTCATTCACCCGTCCCACGCTCTGACTCTTCAAGGCCTGATGTTGGATTTTCAAATGTTCCACCAACTTCTTGCTAGTGGCCAACTCATCACACTTCTCCTGCCATGCTTCAGAACTAATTCCAGAGACATTCCTTGCTTGTCGTCCTTGGTGGCGCTCGTGTTCTATTTCATCTTCAGATTTCTGTAGGAGCTCTTTCAATTCTTTGATTTGGGCCTCAAGCTTTACTCTTTCCTCTTTCTTCTGTTTGGTGGCTAAATTCCACCAATGCTTCCATTCTTGTCCATTCCTTTTAGCTTCCTCTAATTGCTCATGAAGAGATTCTAGACCACTATTGGCTTGGTCCAAGCACTCTAGGACTCGCTCTTTAAGATCTTCCTATGCCTTGCTTTTCTTATTACTCTCTTCCAACAACTCTTGTTTCTTATCAAACTTCCTCTTGAGAACCATGTTCTCGCCAGTCGTTTAATTCAGCTGCGACTGTAGACCTTCATTTTCTTTCCCAAGTCTAGCCACCATGGCTCTCAGCTCTTCTACTTCCTCGAGAGAAACAGGCACAGGTTCGAGTGGAGGAGACCTTGGAGGAATAAAATCTTCTACAGAGAAAGGGAGCTTTACAACTTTGACTCTTTCGGTAACCCATTGCTGATATGGAACATCACTTGCCTTTGATATCATTGATCCTTTAGTATGCACCTTCTCCCAAGATCTGATAATCCTACAGAGTAGAGATGGATCACTGGCTCCCATATCATTCAGAACCATTTCTTCCAATTCTCTATCATTAGGTTTTCCACGCATCGGGTGTCCAAGTTATTGCAAAGCCAACATATGATTGTAGCTTATGCAACCCTTGGAACCTATTAATGGCACATTTTGGAAACTCCCACAGCTGATAACAATCTCATGGACATTGAGCTTGTAGCGATACCATGGAATATCATTGCTTGATAGAGACGCCAAGAATCTATCCCACCCTTCAGTGGACATCCTACTTATCTGCTCATTGGATTTGAGCACACATGCAATAAGCCAGTTGTAAAGTAAAGGAAGTCCGCAAGTTAAAGACCTATTCTTATTTTCATGGCGAGTGTGCAAGGTGTGGAAAGTATCTGCCAAGAGAGGATTAACAAGATTTTGCTTTTCTTTCCAAACGGCCCAAAAGACACTAATAGCAGACGAGTCAACGAAACCTTCATGATTAGGGAATAATACCAACCCATAAATGAGGAGGGCTAATATATTTGTCAATGCGTCCTAATGACGTGCAATCAACCATTTCTCTGCTTCATTTTCTAAGAAAGTTCTCCAAAATCCAAGGAAATTTTCCTTCTTCTTCCAATTCCTTTCAGCATTGGATATGGGAATGTGTAGTGCAAGAGCCAACTCTTTCACACCAGGCTTTTGAACAATTTGATTGTATGCCATTCTTCCTTTCATTGTGAAACCCAACAGCCTGTCATATTCCTCCAAGGTAGGAGTCAACTGGAAGTCTTGGAAAAGGAAGCTTCGGAGTGGAGGATCATAATACTGAGCTAAGGTTGTGATAGCTAGGATCTGGACCTCTATTGTGAGAAGATCTAAAATGTGACCAAACCTCCCTTGCATTGTAGTTTTGAAGCAAGGAGGAACCTATTCCAAGAGCCTTAGTATGTTGGTGACATCTTGCATCTTTGCCTTGAGTGGCAATTGTTTCCTCCTGTCTGAACTCATTACGAACTTTTCGTG
Source organism: Lathyrus tuberosus (assembly GCA_022829125.1). Classification (NCBI taxonomy): domain Eukaryota; kingdom Viridiplantae; phylum Streptophyta; class Magnoliopsida; order Fabales; family Fabaceae; genus Lathyrus; species Lathyrus tuberosus. The sequence goes on from JALAZF010000247.1 coordinate 9,225,365, forward strand.
CTAAACAACTGCTTTATTAATAGGACTCCCTGAAAACAAAACATATGAGTGTTATGATGCTATGAAAATGCTCATGAATGCATGGAAAAGGTTTGGGATAAGGTAAACACCTCTTAACTCCCTAAGTGGTAGGCTCTTAAAAGATGGTTCTATGGCAATTACCCTTAAACCCACTCACATGGTAGTTTCTAGGTTTTTGGTAAGATCTCAGAGTCACGGACCTTAGTCGTATCAACATTATGCAACAGGCTAGCCATTTTACAACGAGAGTGACGAAAAGGTCTCTCCTGATTGGGGTTTTCATATTGGTTGGAGCAAGGAGATGTCCTTGAAGTCCAATATTACGCAACCACCAAAAAGCACTGGTTCTAAATGGGGAACCTAGAGTCATGGACCCTTCATGAATCAGTGTTATACAACAGGCTAGCTGTTTTATAATGAGATCTATAAACAGGTCTACTCTAGAGGAGCCTTCATGTCAGTTGCTACAAGGAGCTTGCCCTCGTGGTCTAACACTACTAACTACCAAATCTATCCTTATGTTTTCTCTCTGCTCTTTCTAAAACTCAGGTGTAGAGCTTTATTCAAGATATTAGATCCCCAAAGCCCACACAGGATATATATAGAGATATATAAATGTCATACAGCAAAGAAAAGCATATAATCAAAGAAGAATAAGAAACAAACAAAGCTAACACATATAACACCTAACTAAACTAAGTTTGACTCACTTAGAGATAGAACTCCCCAGCAGAGTCGCCATCTGTCGTACCTCGAAAAAATGAGAACGACCTCGCGAAGCGCAATCGTACGCCCGCGGGATGGACTTAACAGAGTCGCCACCGATCTTTATTTATTCCATAGAGGGTAAGGGAAAATATTGAATAAAACCCCTAAAAGAAAGGATAAGATATGGTCATCGCAACCAATGTCTGAGTTCAGGAGTCGGTTACGCAAGGGGAAGGTATTAGCACCCCTCACGCCTGTTGTACTCAACGAGAACCATTTAGTTAAGGTTAAAAGAGTGTTAGCTTAAGTATTGTTTCTAGTCTTCTACTTAGAATGGGAAAGGATAGATAGAGAAATGATTATTAATCAGAGAGGGAGAACCTAAAGAGGTTTTATTACTAGGGTGCTCGCCAAGACTTCGTAGTCTCGTGCCTACGTATCCTTAAGAGGATGGAATCAGAGCAATCGTAGTTCACCTAACTAAGGTGAGTAACCATTGACTATGGTCAAAGTTCCAAAGGGGAATAAGTATTCATGATCATGATACTCACATAGATTTAAAGAACTCTCTAATTCTAAGTTGTGATGGGATTGAATGATTATGAGGCCAAAGGGAAAAGTAGGTATCTTATGACTCTGAGGTCAAGGGTTGAGGATGTTTTGGTCTCATGATGAGAATCAAGATCTGTCCATAAATATGGAGTTTTGAGTATGATTGGATGTATTTTAAGAATGATGATCATCAAATGATCAAAGAGTTTATGCTAAAGTGTTAAACTCTAACACTCTCTATCATTCAAGATTAGTTTGAGAAAATTGTTTGTTGGACAAAGAACATTGATAAAGATCAATGGTTCAAAGAGTTGTGCTAGAGTGTTAGACTCTAACATCTCTTAGTCCAAATTGTTATTAAGTGTTTTAAGGATGAAAGAAAGAAATGATTGGCTACCTCAATGTGCAAGACTTGAGACCAATCTTTCAAAGGGTTATGCTAGAATGATAGATTCTAACAATCCTTTTCTTTCAAGTTTATTTTGAAAAAAGATTTGGTGTACTTTGAAGTATTGATATCCTTAAAGAAGGATGGATTCTTGAGAAGACGATTGACAAAGGTAAGAGATGGCAAAAGGTGGCTCGCCAAGAATTAGGATCCTTGTGCCTACGTATTCTCATTGAAGAATGAGAAATCAGAGCGTCCCAAGTTCTGAGTACTACGAGTTGTTGGTTGAGGTATGTTAAGTAACTGGCGAACGTTTGAGCAAATGTTCAAAGAGTTATGCTGGAGTGCTAGACTCTAACGGCTTTTATTCAGTTAAGTTGATAATGAAAGTTATTTAAAGGATAATGAGAACTTGATGAAAATCAATTGTTCGAAGAGTTGTGCCAAGATGCTAGATCTTGATGGCTCTTATTCATCCAAGTTATGATTAAAATTGTTTTTAGGACAACGAGCTTTTGATGATGAAAAACTCAAAAAGGTTATGTCAAGATGCTAGATCTTAACGGCCTTTATTTGTCCAAATTAATATGAACGTTGTTCAATGGACAATGAACGTTTGATGAAAAATCAATTGTTCGAAGAGTTTATCCAAGATGCTAGATCTTGACGACTCTTATTCGTCCGAGTTATGATTAAATTTGTTTTGAGGACAATGAGCTTTTGATGATTAAAAAAATTGTTCAAAAAGGTTATGTCAAGATGCTAGATCTTAACGGTCCTTGTTTGTCCAAGTTGATATAAAAGTTGTTCAATGGAAAATGAACGTTTGATGAAAAATCAATTGTTCGAAGAGTTGTGCCAAAATTCTAGATCTTGATGGCTCTTATTTGTCCGAATTAAAATTAGATGTTTTTGACGAGCGAAAGAATGAATAATGGCTATCCCAAAGTGCGATACTTGAGACCAATCATGCTAGAATGCTAGATTCCAACAGTCCTCTTCTTTCGTGTTTTTATCGAGAAAAGGTTTGACAGACGATGGATGCTTAATGATAATCAATTTGTTCAAAGAGTTGTGCCAAGATGCTAGATCTTAACGGCTCTTATTCGTCCAAGTTGATATGAAAGTGTTTAATGATTTAATCACATTATTTGATATTGGACCAAGATACGATTTGTTGTATAATGATTTAATCAACATCAATAACCACCTAGCTTAAATTTTAATGTTCTAACACATACAACTAGGTAAATAAATTAATAATGAAGATCACAATCATGTTGAGGAAATGAATAGAGATTTTTTTTAACTTTGCTATCATTATTAAAGAGAAAGCCAATTTTGAATAAGTTAAAGTGGTATTAAAAAAGTTTGATCTTATTAATAAAAATAACTTTGATTTTTAATTATACTGTAATTTTTTTGAAATTTGAAGAGAAAATAACTTATTATACTAAAGTTACTTCATTTGTTATCAACTTAAAAAAAAATTAAAAGAACATGGGCCGTAGAATGAAATGAGCATTGAAGCCCAAGACTATTGTTGCTGTTGGGGCAAACCAAACTATGAGAATGCATGGGTCAGGTTATCCAAACCTAAAACCCGGTTCGCTTGAGATTAAGGAAAATGTAAATGGAAAAACTTAGAACCCATTCTTCACAGTCGTCCCTTTTCTTTACTTTGAAACAAACCTAGCTCTAAAATGGTGAAAACAAAAGAAACTGCTGGAACTATCCACATGATCTGAACACAAACCGTCTCTCTCAAGCTCATTTTTTCACCATTCTCAATTTCTCAGCTCGCGGTCTCTCACGTTTCCCTCAAGTGCTTACTCTCTCAATGATTCGCTATCCTTTCATTCCTCTGAATCGCGAGTCTCTTCCATCTCTACATCTCCGAATCGTGACCTCTCTCTCGGTTTCTATTCTTTCTCGATGTGAGTTCGTAACTCTCTCTCTCTGCTCAATATCTCACACGTAATAAAAATGGGTCTTAACGGTAATGGTGAGATCCAAAAAAATCCACATCACAGACAAAATCAAAGTGTCAACAGAAACGCAAATATAGAGACGAAAAGGGAGTCACAAGGAAACATCATTTGATTCAATCAGAGAAGAAATAATTGTCACGAAATGGGGGGAACAACAAGTATAGAGTACGAAGATTCACTTTATCTCACTCTTAATTCATAACCAGGTTATTATCAGCGTCCTTTGAATGAATGCGGTGGTTGAAAAACATTGAATTTATGAATTTTTCCTGAAATTTACTATGCGTGTATGAGTAAGGTCTTTCTGATATGATGGAGGTTGTTCTCTGTTTTTTTTATTTTCCCCCCTTTGTTCCTTCCATCCCACTCTTTTAAATCCAATTCATCCTTGTTGGTTAAGTTTAACAGTACATAAACTTTGTCTTGTATTGAATGAAAAGTCACTCTCATCCTACATATCTGATGTTGCAAGAACTGACTCAATTTGAAAAACTTTCACTAATGCGGGTTTTCTTGTAGGAACGAGACAAGTCTGTGCATAAAGGGAGTTTGTTTTGCAATTATGGTTTGTAGCAGATGCAACAGCGTGAGGTGTATTGGTTCTGTTGTGGCAGAGCAAAAGCAGGGATCACTTTGCAGCAGAGGTTTGTCATGATTTTGGGAAAGGGGAGGTCGCACAAGTTTTGGAAGCAGATCAAACTTTTTTCATTTTGGTATAAGTCTTTGTCCTGGTATTGCAGATGCATGGTTCAGAACTTCGGTGGAATCTTGGATATTAATTTCATGGCGTTAAAATTTTGACCAAAGGAATCTTTTCTTTCATTTTTGTTTTTTTTTGTAACCTTGATTGTAAAAGAAAAACCTTAGTGGGCCTTGCAAGATAATGGGCCTTTGATTCCTTGTATTGAAACTCTTGATAAACTTGTGTGAAATAATTTTGTATCCTTTTAGAATTTTCTTGTAATGAACTTTTGCACTTGAATTGAATGAAACTCTAATCAACTTTGAAAAATATGATCAAGTATAACTCAAATTTTGGCTTTGAAACACAATTCGACCTTGATTTTTACTGTGGGCTTCAGATGAACTGGTTTTGAAATTCTGGTATCAGATATGTGATGTTAAGTGAGATGTCACAACATCAATATCTGCTGTATGAACAAGATAATAAAAGTAACAGCACTTGAAAGCAATAAATAAACACAGAGAATTGTTTACCCAGTTCGGTCAGACAACCTACGTCTGGGGGCTACCAAGCCAGGGAGAAATTCACTATTAGTAGTATTAATTCATAGACTCTACCGCCAATACACCAGTTGACAATCTACTCACTTAATCACTACCCAATGACACTTCTACCTAAGACACTTTTAGATATGAGACACCTCTCACTCCCCCTCAATTACACCAGTGATAACAACTTACAATAATGAAAGTAGAAGACACACTTCAACGACAATACTTAATCTTGCTTAAAAGCTTCAATCAAGAACAAACACTCGTGCTTAACAGCTTAGAGTGGACAAATTACAACTCAACTAAATCAGTCCAATTCAAACATCAAAACAGATGAATGAATGGCTCACAATACACAGAGGAAAACACAAACCCTAACACTTGACACTCAGTCTTTTCTCTCTAGTCTTCGTGTCTTCCAAGTAGGGTTAAGACTCCTTTAAATAGAAACAGATTCTTGGGCTTGGGCTCTTTTAAAAACTCAAATGTGATGCACAATAAAAACAGATTTTATCTTCAAATTTCTTCACCCAAAATATAGAAACAAACGATTACATCTGAATAAATCTTCTCCAAGAATTTCTCCTGCAATCTCTCAAACAGAATCTCTCAAAACATAACAATTAACATGCAGCCATAAAACAAATAACAGACTGAGCATGATGTTCTGTCAACAGATGTTAAGACATCAGTCTTGACATCATGCACAAAAACTGCAATACCAAACAACACACCACATGCAGAATGTTAGAAGCACATGTTAAGACATCAGACATAACATCTTGAACAAACACATTGTTTTACCAAAATTGCTGCCAATAACAGAACTAACAATCTCCCCCTTTGGCTAATTTTGGCTAAAACAATATCAGCACACATCAGAGATACCTGCAGCAGAAACACACCATAACACTAACAATCACCAGCTGCACACCAATCAAAACTCAAACTCCCTCTCAAGCTAAGAAACCAACAACAACCAGAAATCCAACCATTTCAACCAAAAACCAACATCAGAACATCACAGAACATCCACTGTAGCAACAGCAAAGCCAAAAAGTCACTACTCACTACTCTCCCCCTTTTTAGCCATAATTGGCCAAAAGAACACTATGAGCAGCAAGCCCAATGTTCTGACACTTAATCAAACATTGTCAAATACCAAGAAAAACTATTGTAACTCAGCTTGATAAGAGTGACCCATTACTCAGCAGAGAGAAGTGCACTGACACCAAAAAACTTTGACTGACCAGGCGATACAAACAAGGGCTTCCATTTGAATTATAAAATCTACACCCACCTGCTTCTGACTACAGCTAAATTGAGAAGGAAACATGAGTCAGTCCTCCAAGATAGTTGAAACACACAACAGTCAGTTGAAGCAAGACCAGAAGAACAAGAGCACAAAACCAAAGGAGATAAAGACCAAAGAAATGACAACATGTGGATCCTCTACAGGGGCAACAAGGACAGGAAGAAAATAAGAAACAAGGATGGAGACCATCAAGAAGGCTCATGTGCAACTACATGATTCTGAGGATGAAGCTGATGAAGATTGGGTTAATTTCATTAACTCAGGTGGTTAGAGTGAATAGCTGATCCAAACATGAGAACTCATTGCTTGTAGTTTAAAAAAATGTAATATTGAGTACTTCCAGCAATAAAAATGTTCTTGTTTGTTTCCAAGCATTCTTAGTTTGACAATTTCACCAAAGAGATAAACTCACACACATAAGACAACTGCACCAAAAATCACCTTCCTGCACTCCAAAAAAAATTCTACTAATCCTCATATATGCAAACCCCTAATTTGCTTCTCAAATTTTCAAATTGATTAGCATCTAAGGCCTTGGTAAAAATATCAGCTAATTGCATTTCAGTAGCAACATGTTCCAAAGCAACCACTTTATCTTCAACCAGATCTCTTATAAAGTGATGACGTATGTCAATATGCTTAGTCCTGCTATATTGAATTGGGTTCTTGGAGATATTGATAGCACTCAGATTATCACAGTACAATGTCATAACATCTTGCTTGACATTGTATTCAGTTAAAATTTGCTTCATCCAAACCAGTTGTGAACAACTACTTCCTGCTGCTATGTACTCAGCCTCAGCAGTAGAGAGAGACACACAATTTTGCTTTTTGCTAAACCACGAGATAAGATTGTTCCCTAAGAAGAAGCATCCTCCTAAAGTACTTTTTCTATCATCAGCACTCCCTGCCCAATCAGCATCATAATATCCACTTAGTTCAGTGCCTGATCCATGACTGTATAGTATGCCATAGTCACTAGTACCATTCACATATTTCAGAATTCTCTTCACTTGATTCATGTGGCTAACTTTAGGTTCAGATTGATATCTGACACAAACTCCTACAGCAAAGGAGATATCAGGTCTGCTAGCTGTGAGATACAATAGGCTTCTAATCATGCTTCTGTATAAGCTTTGATCCACACTCACTCCATGTTCATCCTTGGACAGCTTCAGGTTAGTAGGAGCAGGTGTCCTCTTGTGATTAGCATTCTCCAGACCAAACTTCTTGACTATGTTCTTTGCATACTTGCTCTGAGAGATAAATATGGAGTCTTCCATTTGTCTAACTTGCAGACCTCGAAAATAGATGAGTTCACCACCAAGACTCATCTCAAACTCAGACTGCATCTGTTTCACAAAATGTTGAACCATTGCTTCTGACATCCCACCAAACATTATGTCATCAACATATATTTGATTTATCAACAGTTTTCCTCCTTCCTCTTTGACAAACAATGTCTTTTCAATTCCTCCTTTTTTGTAACCATTTAGAGACAAGAATTCAGTAAGCCTGTCATACCAAGCTCTAGGTGCTTACTTTAATCCATAAAGAGATTTCCTTAGTTTGTAGACATGGTTAGGAAATGTTGGATCAATAAACCCCTTGGGTTGATCTACATAAACTTCTTCATTTAAGTACCCATTCAAGAAAGCACTCTTTACATCCATCTAGAATAACTTGAATTTGAGATTACAAGCCACACCTAAGAGTAACCTGATAGATTCCAGTCTGGCCACAGGAGCAAAAGTCTCATCAAAATCAATTCCTTCTACCTGAGTGTAACCATGGGCAACCAGTCTTACCTTATTTCTGGTGACCACTCCTTGTTCATCAGATTTATTCTTGTAAATCAACTTGGTGCCAATCACATTTATTCCATCAGGCCTTGGTACAAGATCCCACACTCCATTCCTTTTGAATTGTCCCAGCTCTTCTTACATGGCATTAATCCAAAATTCATCTTTCTAGGCTTCTTTAACAATTTTGGGCTCAATTTTGGATACAAAGCATGAATTTGACACAACTTCTCTTGACCTAGTGGTAACTCCTGAGTTTGGATCACCTATGATAAGCTCTTTTGGGTGGTCCTTTTGCACTCTGATGGAGGGTCCATTGTTTGGCTGCTCTAGTTCAGGTTTAGCAGCAGTAGGACTGGGATTTACACTTCTGTCTTCAGCTTCAGTTGATACATCATCAACAAATGTTCCAACATCATCCAGGACATCAGCATCTTCCTTCATTCCATAGTCATCAACAACCACATTTATAGATTCCATCATGACTCTGGTTCTGGAGTTGAATACCCTATAAGCTCTGCTGTTTGTAGAGTATCCCAAAAAGATTCCCTCATCACTTTTAGGATCCATTTTCCTCCTATGTTCACGATCTGACGGAATATAACATTTACTTCCAAAGACATGAAAGTACTTCACACTTGGTTTTCTTCCCTTCCACAACTCATACAGGGTAGCTGAAGTACCTCTTCTCAAAGTAACTCTGTTGTGAATGTAGCAGGAAGTATTCATAGCTTCAGCCCAGAAATGGTAAGGAAGCTTTTTGGCATGAATCATTGCTCTAGCAGATTCTTGAATGGTTATGTTCTTCCTTTCAACAACTCCATTTTGCTGAGGGGTAATGGGTGAAGAAAACTCATGACTGATGCCTTCAGTAGAACAATATTCAGCAAACTTGCTATTTTCAAACTCTCTCCCATGATCACTTCTTATTCTGATGACATTGCTCTCCTTTTCTCTTTGGAGTCTTTGACAGAGATCTTTAAAAACATCAAATAATTCTGTTTTGTCTTTGATAAAATTCACCCAAGTGTACCTGGAATAGTCATCCACAACTACATAAGCATATTTCTTCCCACCTAGACTTTCCACCTGCATAGGCCCCATTAAGTCCATATGAATAAGTTCCAACACTTTAGAAGTAGTGGGATGTTGAAGCTTTTGATGTGACATCTTGGTTCGCTTCCCTATCTGACAGTCTCCACAAACTCTCCCTTCTTCAATTTTGAGCTATGGGATTCCTCTTACTGCTTCTGTAGATATGATTCTCTTTATTCCCTTCAGATCCTTATTAAACTGTCTTCCCAACAGAACAATGGCATTGGATAGCTCTTCCTGAGTTTCAGGACCACACTCTTTCTCATCATCTTCTGTACTAGACACCAAAGCTATGCTTTTGACCTTCTTTTCAAATCTGTCATTCAACCCCAATTCAAATGTCTGAAGGGAACCAATCAATTCATCTACCCTCATCTGGCTGATGTCTTGAGCTTCCTCTATAGCAGTCACCTTCATTTCAAATCTCTTGGGGAGAGATCTGAGAATTTTTCTCACCAGCTTCTCATGAGACATTCTCTCTCCTAGGGCACTAGAAGCATTTGACAGTTCAAGTATATTCATGTGAAAGTCATGAATGGTCTCTTCATCTTTCATCCTTAAACTTTCAAACTTTGTGGTTAGCAGCTGAAGTCTTGACATCTTAACCTTGGAAGTTCCTTCATGAGTTGTTTTCAGGATATCCCAAGCCTCCTTAGCCACTTCACATGTGTTGACCAGCCTGAAAATGTTCTTGTCAATACCATTAAATAAGGCATTCAAGGCCTTAGAATTCCCAAGAGAAAGTTCATCTTCTTCCTTGGTCCACTCCTCTTCAGGTTTCAGCTTTGACACACCATCTTTTCCCACAATGACAGGATGTTTCCATTCTTTCAAAACAGCCTTCCAAGCCCTGCTGTCTAAAGACTTCAAGAAGGCAACCATGCGAGGTTTCCAATAGTCATAATTTGATCCATCTAGAATAGGGGGTCTATTCACAAATCCACCACTCTCCTTGTCCATTGAACCAGAAAGTAACAGCCTTAGATCTCACCCAGATACAGAGCAGGATGACCTGCTCTGATACCAATTGATATTCTGGTATCAGATATGTGATGTTAAGTGAGATGTCACAACATCAATATCTGCTGTATGAACAAGACAATAAAAGTAACAGCACTTGAAAGCAATAAATAAACACAGAGAATTATTTACCCAGTTCGGTCTAACAACCTACGTCTGGGGGCTACCAAGCCAGGGAGGAAATTCACTATTAGTAGTATTAATTCATAGACTCTACAGCCAACACACCAGTTGACAATCTACTCACTTAATCACTACCCAATGACACTTCTACCTAAGACACTCTTAGATATGAGACACCTCTCACTCCCCCTCAATCACACCAGTGATAACAACTTACAATAATGAAAGTAGAAGACACACTTCAACGACAATACTTGATCTTGCTTAAAAGCTTCAATCAAGAACAAACACTCGTGCTTAACAGCTTAGAGTGGACAAATTACAACTCAACTAAATTAGTCCAATTCAAACATCAAAACAGATGAATGAATGGCTCACAATACACAGATGAAAACACAAACCCTAACACTTGACACTCAGTATTTTCTCTCTAGTCTTCGTGTCTTCCAAGTAGGGTTGAGACTCCTTTAAATAGAAACAGATTCTTGGGCTTGGGCTCTTTTAAAAACTCAGATTTGATGCACAATAAAAACAGATTTTATCTTCAAATTCCTTCGCCTTAAATATAGAAATAAATGATTACATCTGAATAAATCTTCTCCAAGAATTTCTCCTGCAATCTCTCAAACAGAATCTCTCAAAACATAACAATTAACATGCAGCCATAAAACAAATAACAGACTGAGCATGATGTTCTGTCAACAGATGTTAAGACATCAGTCTTGACATCATGCACAAAAACTGCAATACCAAACATAACACCACATGCAGAATGTTAGAAGCACATGTTAAGACATCAGACATGACATCCTGAACAAACACATTGTTTTACCAAAATTGCTGCCAATAACAGAACTAACAGGTATCTTGATAAATCTATCTGAATTGGTCACTTGGATGCCAAATGAACAAAATAATGCCTTGAAATTGGAACCATAACTTGAAATATGGACCTTAGTATGCAAAGAACCTAATTAGAAATGAGTTTAAACTCTTGATGACACTTAACATAAAAACATCTGAATTCAAGTCACACTGCATACATCCTCGACTAGATAGCCTAGACTGACCCTTGATTCAATCTTACAAAACCCTCTGCCTTGAAAGTATGAGAATTTAATTGGTGAATGCTCTATCAAGAACCTTGATTAATTGACCCTTGAAGTGTCTACAGTCAAACCCTAATTCCCTAGGTGAGAGACGAGACAAAAACTGATAAAATGGTTAGCTTTGCAGTATGATTGACCTAAGCTGATATGCAAAAGATCAAAGAATCTAAGGGTAAAATTTGGGGTACAAGAATACTTATGAAAAAGAAGAGGTGCACAGACAAGAAAAAAATTGATCTTAATGACAAGTGTAGTGCCGTCATCCAATGTGTGCTTCTGCGGAAAGAACAAGATCTGGGAAGAGCAGTTTTACCTATTACAATAGGTAATGATTTTCAATGCAAAGCTTTGGTTGACCTGGGTGCTAGTATCAATTTAATTCCTTTGTCGGTGGTGAAAAGACTTGATAATATAAATGTGAAATCAACAACCATGACATTACAACTTGCGGATAAGTCTAGAACTCGTCCGTATGGTGTTGTGGAGGATGTGCTGGTAAAAGTGGATAAATTCTTATTTCCTGTTGATTTTGTGATTGTTGAAATGGATGAGGATGAAGATACGCCGATCATATTGGGCAGACCATTCATGAAAACCGCCAAAATGTTGGTGGATGTTGATGAAGGCTTAATGAAGGTGCGGATCAAGGAAAGTGGTAAGGAAGAAGAAGCTTGTTTTACATTGTTCAAAGGAGTGATGTTTGTGAATCAAGTGGATGAAGTCGTGCAAAAAGAAAAAGACTTGAACAAAGAAAAATTGGAAAGTGAAGCATTTAAAAAGAAAAAGGATGAGGATGCGAAGGTGGATTTGATGAAGTCATGTTGGGATTGGTCATTTTTAAAGAAAAGGAGACCAAAAACTGGGCACGATAACGGATGAGTTGTGTTCGCAAAGTGTGTTTTTCTCGGAAGCCAATTCTTTAGCTTTTGGGGCGTCTAGTCTCCGGACCGCCGAGCTTAGCCGACATTAAACAAGCGCTTATTGGGAGGCACCCCAACATTATAAGTTTTTATTGCTTTATTTACTGTTTTTAAGTATTTGTTGAAGTTTTGATGTGTTGAGAAAGGTGGCAGAGTGCAGAAAAATTTGAAAATTTTTTGTCATGTTCGCTGGCGTTCGCTTAGCGAGCCTGGGGCGAGCATTCACTAGCTTTTTTGCTTTGCGAACCCAGCAAGACAGAGGAGGTTATTTCTGCCACCTCAGTTAAAAATTGGGTGTAATTTTTGGGTGGGCCAGACATTTGGGCCCATGACCCAACCCGTTTCTGAGCATTATGAGTAGATAGTTTCCTCGCACACTCTTTGTCTCTTTAACATTTTCAAAGCTTTCTCTCCTTCTCAAGAACTCATTGCTAACGAATTGTCTCTTCTCTATCACATTTCACCAAGTTCTTCCTATTTCAATTGCAAGTTCAGGTGTGAACCTCTTTTTCATCTTAATTTCTGTTTGACAGTAGGTTAGGGAATGGATTGGATTTTAGAGACAAATCACTTAGGGTTTCTTAGTTTCATGTACCTCTGTTCATAATGCTCCATGTTTCTGCATGTTTTAAATTAATCAAGCATTATGAATAAGAGTTTGTTTAGAAGTATGTTTGTTGTTGGGTTCGCTGCCGTGTTCGCCTTGCGAACCTGGGCGAGCATTCGCCAGACTTCGCTTTGCGAATCTGGGGCGAATGTTCGCCAGCCTTCACTTTACGACCCCTGGAGCGAACGAAACAGAATTTAATTATTTTTTTATGAAGTTTGAGTTTGATGATGTGTTGGCTCTTTTCACTAATGTGTTGGTTTGGTGCTTGTTGTGTTTTATTGGTTGTTGTGTGCAGATGGCACCCAAAATCAACCCTGGAAAGAAGAGAAAGGCAACAATATCGTGACAAGTACCAATATGGTTTTGTTAGTTCTTGTATTGGCTAGAATTTTGGTAAAAAAAAGTTGAACAATGTTGATGTCATATGTCTGATGTCATAACATTGGTTCATAACATTAGTTGTTGCAGGGTTGAAGTTTTATATGCTGATGTTATAAGTGATGTCTTGACATCACTATATTAGAACATCAAAACATCAGATTGTGATGTTTTAGGGCTGCGCGTGTTAGTGAGTTTTGAGGAGATCTGTTGGAGTGATTGGATGCGAATATCTTGGAGAAGAGATTTCCAATCAGATATATTTGCATATTATGGAGCAGATTCTGTAACCAACATTAGGGCTGATTTGGAGAGATTTAAAAAGATTTGAAGATCAAATTTGTTTTAAATTCTGGTTTGAAAATAAATCAAATCAAAATTTTTTGGAGGAGATCCAAGCCCAAGTCAGAATAATATAAAAGCAGTCTCAACCCTAATTGAAGATAACGAAGACATAGAGCATAGACTGAGAGTCAATTTGAGTTTTCGTGTGTGTTTTTGTAAGCCATTCATGTTGGAATTGGTGTTACTATTTTGAGTTGTAAGTGTATTCACTCTAGAGCTTTTAAGCAAGAGTGGGTTGTTCTTGATCAAAGCTGTTAAGTAGAATCAAGTTAGGTGGTTAATTTGTAATCATTGGATTGTATCACTGAGGTGATTTAGGGAGTGAGTGGTTTCTCATACCTAAGTGGTTTCTTAGGTAGAAGTGTCATTGGGTAGTGATTAAGTTAGGTAGATGTCAACTGGGATTGTCGAGTCTATAATTTGATACTACTAATAGTGAATTTCCTCCCTGGCTTGGTAGCCCCCAGAGTAGGTATTTAGACCGAATTGGGTGAACAATTCTTTGTGTTATTTACTGTTGCTTTTGCCTTGTTCATATAGAAGATTGTGTTGTTGTGACATCACACTTAACATCACACATCTGATACCAGAATTTCAATTGGTATCAGAGCAGGCATCCTGTTCTGCATCTGGGTGAGATCTAGGGCTGACACTTTCTGGTGCAATGGACAAAGAGACTGGTGGATTTGTGAATAGACCCCCTATTCTAGATGGCTCTAATTATGACTATTGGAAACCACAGATGGTTACCTTCTTGAAGTCTTTAGACAGCAGGGCTTGGAAGGCTATTGTGAAAGAATGGAAACATCCTGTTATTGTGGAAAAGGATGAGAATGGAAAGGAAGTAGAGGGTGGCTCAAAACTGAAACCTGAAGAAGAATGGACCAAGGAAGAAGATGAGCTTGCCCTTGGGAATTCTAAAGCCTTGAATGCCATATTAAATGGTGTTGATAAGAACATCTTCAGGTTGGTCAACACTTGTGAAGTAGCTAAGGAAGCATGGGATATCTTGAAGACAACTCATGAAGGGACCTCTAAAGTCAAGATGTCAAGACTTCAACTTTTGACAACAAAGTTTGAAAATCTGAAGATGAAGAAGGATGAGACAATCCATGATTTCCACATAAACATTCTTGAGCTGTCAAATGCTTCTAGTGCCCTAGGAGAGAGGATGACTGAAGAGAAGCTGGTGAGGAAAATTCTTAGATCTCTTTCCAAGAGATATAAAATGAAGGTGACAGCTATAGAAGAAGCCCAAGACATCAACAAGATGAGGGTTGATGAGTTGATTGGTTCTCTTCAAACCTTTGAGTTGGGATTGAATGAGGAGCCTGAAAAGAAGACCAAAAGCATAGCTTTGGTGTCCAATACTGAAGATGGTAAGAAGGAGTGCAATTTTGAAACTCAGGAGGAACTGTCAAATGCTGTTGTGATGCTTGGGAGACAGTTTAATAAGGTGTTAAAGAGGATGGATAGAAACTATAGACCTAATGTTAAGAACATCACATTTGACAACAACAGGTCTAGTGATCAGGTGAAGAAAACAAGAGATGAAGAAAAGTCCAATCATGACAAAGGAGTTCAATGCTATGAGTGTGAAGGTTATGGTCATGTCAAGAAAGAATGTTCTACATACCTCAAAAAGCAGAAAAAGGGGTTATCTATTTCCTGGTCTGATACAGATAGTGAAAGTGAAGAAGAGAATGCCAAGCATGTTAAGGCATTGACTGGACTATGTGCCTCTGATGGAGAATCTAGTGATGGTGAATTGACCTTTGAAGAGCTGGCATCCTCTTATCAAGAGCTGTGTCTGAAAAGTGAATAGGTCCTTTAAGAAGGGGAGAAGCAGAAGAAGATTATTGTACAGCTTGAGACTGAGAAAGCTGAACTTAAGAATGAAGTTTTGTTGTTAAAATCCCAGCTTGATCAAATGTCAAAATCCATCAGAATGTTAAATAGTGGAACTGACACTCTGGATAAAATACTTAAAGCTGGAAAAGGTACAAGTGATAAGACTGGTCTAGGATATGAGGGTGAGAAGAAGATATCTGCAGAGGCTAGTTCTTCTGGGGTTAAACAAAACATTCCTCATCAGCATGAAAAAGGACATGGATATGGAATTAAAAAGGATGTCCCTCACCCTAGGCAACAAAATAATGGAAAGGGCTATGGTCATGTTCCTAAGAAGTTTTTGTCTCAACCTCAAGGAAAGCCTCAGTTTTCTGGAGCTAGACAGTATATGCCTCCCCAATACCATAGGAGCATGCAGGCTTATAATTTCAAACATAACATGTTCCACGCAATGTTCCAACATCAAGGGAAAATGTATGGGCTTGAACCTAACAATGTTGTGTCTCATGGTGATGGCAGAAGAAGGCCACATCATCATGGTAAAAGACAGCTTAAGCACTACAGAAGACAACCTAGTTATGGGAGAAGACAGCATCAATACTTTGACAGATGGCAACCTCAGCATCAAAGGGGGAGACATTTCAATCACTTCAGAGAAAAAATTCAAAGAGTAAGATGTTACTATTATGGTAGATTTAGCCATATACAATCTTCTTGCTTTAAACTGCATGGTTATCCCAAGCCTGTTCCTCAACCTAGTCAGAAGCAGGACAGGCCTCAGACTGTTAAACAATGGATTCCTAAAGCTGTTGTCACATGTCTATTGGCTCAATCATCAGTTAGAACCCCAGCTATGGATGGTTGGTATTTTGACAGTTGTTGCTCAATGCATATGACTGGTTTTAAGAATCAGTTGGTAGATATCAGGACTTACTCCACAAAGGATGTAACTTTTGGTAATGGAGAAAAAGGGGAAGTAAAAGGAATTGGAAAATTGAATTATAAGGTTGGACCTAATCTTGAAAGTGTTCTTCTGGTCAAAGAATTGACTGCTAATTTGATTAGCATTAGTCAGTTATGTGATGAAGGATTCAAGGTTAGCTACACTAAAGATGAATGTTTAGTGACTAATGAGAAGAGTGAAGTCGTTATGAGGGGAGTTAGATCCATAGATAACTGTTATTTATGGGTTCCTCAAGAGTCCAGCTTATCATGTAATGTCAAGGATGATGTTATGACATCTGAATGTGACATTAGAAGGATCACCAAACAACCTAGTGTTATGCAACTATTCAGAGGAAATATTGAAGAAACTAAGGTAGTGGAGGTTGATCATTCAGGTATGAAGGGTAATGAGGATTTCCCTAAAGATATGTGTGCTGAAATTTGTGAAGTGTTAATTAGAAATTTGGGTAATTGGAAAAGGATTCAAAGGTTAATGAATTATGATGTGCGTTTATTAAATTTCAAAAATTTAAAAGGAAACTTGTTTTGGTGGGGAAAATGCATTTATTGGCCTTTAAGTGACCAACAAAAGCAGTTCCCTTACCTTAGGCTATCATTCCCTATAATTGCTCTCTCACGCTATTTCACTCTCCATACTCCAAGTCCTTTCATCTTCCCCCCCAAGAATAGAAATTACAAAACACCTTTGGTCACCAGTTGTTGCACAGAAACGATGTCTAAATAAGTGTCATCTCCATCGAAGAAGGCTGCGTCCAAAAGTTCCACTCATGCAAATTCTAGGGTTTCGACAGAAGAGGTGTATGTGAATGAAGCTATGGACATTGCTCCTATCTCTATGATTCCAGCCTCTGATAAGAAGAGACCTGAGAAGTATCAACCCAAAAGACCTTCAAAAGGTAATACATCTAATCAATCTGCGAGTAGTAAATTTGATGATAGTGAAAGTAGAGCCTTTGTCACTAGTGTGTTGTTTGGAGATAAACCTAATCCTAGGACTACCACCCCTCTTCCTCAAACGGTTGAAGAAAGGGTAGATGTTGACAAGAGCATTGATCGGATTGTCACAAAAATATTTGAGAAAGGGATTCCTGTGAAGGGAATATCTAGACCACTGAGTCAAAGGCCTGCTGATCAATCTGTTAGAGAAGAGGGTGACATTGAAAATTCTGAAACAAATCTGCATAGATTAGCTATTTCAGTCATTGAGGATGCTGAGATTGAAGATGAAGTTGAAGCTAAAGCTGAAAGAGAAAGGGATATTCATGTTGAAGATGAGGTGGATGTTGAACATGATGTTGAAACATCACATGCTAGGGATGTTACTCCTATTCCCAAAGGGAAGAAGAAGGCTGATGTGGTGGATGTTGTTGACTTATCTGATAATGAAGTAATTGGTAATGTTGTTCCTGGGATTGCCAATAGATTGAAGACTAGAAATGGAAAGACTGTGGAATCTTCTCCTAAGATGACAGCTGAAGGCAAGAAGAAAAAGACATATGTTGTTGGTCCAACTAAATCTAGGAGCAAGGTTGCTGTGACCTTCAAAAAGAGAAAGGTTAGAGAAGAATCTGAATCTGAGTATAATGTTGAGGAAGATGTTCAAGACATCATCCCTGTCAGAAAGTCCATTTTGAAGAGAATTTTTGATAAGGTTCCTGAAGTGCCAGTAGACAACATATCCTTTCATTATGCTAGCAGTGCTTCAATGTGGAAATTTGTGTGCCAAAGGAGATTAGCTCTGGAAAGAGAGCTGGGCAAAGATGCATTGGAGATGAAAGAAATTATGGAGCTCATTCATGCTGCTGGACTGTTGAAGACTGTGGCAAAATTCTCTAAGTGCTATGGTGGACTTGTTAAGGAATTTGTTGTCAACATTTCTTTAGAGATTTCTGATAAAAGAAGTGTGGACTTCATGAAGGTGTTTGTTAGGGGTAAGTGCATAAATTTCTCTCCTAGTACCATCAATAAGTATCTGGGAAGAGATGATCAAGAAGGTTGTGAACTGGAAGTGACTGATAATGATGTGTGTAAAGAGATCACAGCCACTCAGGTGAAGGTTTGGCCATTGAAACGTAAATTGACAGCTAGCAAACTCAGTATCAAGTATGCTATTTTGCACAGAATTGGAGCTGCTAACTGGGTACCTACTAATCACAAAACCTCCATAGTTGTGGGATTAGGAAGGTTTATTTATGTTGTTGGGAAAAAGGTCAAGTTCAATTATGGAAATTACATATTTGATCAAGTTGTGAAGCATGGTGCCAATAATGCTATCAAGATACCTATAGCATTCCCTTCCCTTGTCTGTGGAATGATCTTAGATCAACATCCTGGAATTCAAACCAGTTCAGATGTAGCATGTAAGAGGGAGTCAGCTTTATCCTTGTATCCCAAGCTGTTTGTTGGGAATCATGTTCCAGACATTGTTGTAACATCAAGTTCTGGTGTTAAGAATGCCAGTACTAAAGCTGAGTTGATTGAAGAATTGAAGGCAACCTGCAAGGATCTTGATATGGTTATCAGTACTAGCACTGCTAGGAAGTTGAAAATTGAGCAGATGATCAAATCCTTGGAACAGGGTGAAGATGATGTGAATGTCAATACTGAAGATTCAGGTTCAGAGGAAGATGAGGAGAATGATGCAGATGGTTCTGATGCTAATGAAGATTAAAGTGCTGCTTTTGCTGTTTATTGCTTTTGTAGTCTATAGTTTTTTTTTTGTTTCTACACATTGTGTGCATGGTGTGTAACTTGGATAATAGTACTTTTATGCTTATCTTGGTTTTGTTCTATGATTTGTCTTGTCTTGTGGTGCTGACTTTAGACTGACAAGGAGAGCTAGTAAGACTAACTGTAGTAAAGTGGTAGAGTATAACTTGTTGGTAGTTGGCCAATTGTGGCTAAAAAGGGGGAGAGTTAGCCTAGTTAGCCTATGTGTTGCTAATGTGTGAAGACTGATGTGGTTCTAGGCTTGAGGGGGAGTGTGCATGTTTGAACAGCTGGTATGCTGGTTCTTGCTTTAAGGGGGAGTTGAGCTTGGAGCAGCTTGTTATGTGATTGCTGCTGGTTTGAATTTTTATTCTTTTGAAGTTTTTTCCGCTGCAGGGACCTCTGATGATGGCAGAGTTTGTTTTAGCCAAAATTAGCCAAAGGGGGAGATTGTTAGTTCTTGTATTGGCAGAAATTTTGGTAAAACAAAGTTGAACAATATTGATGTCATATGTCTGATGTCATAACATTGGTTCATAACATTAGCTGTTGCAGGGTTGAAGTTTTATATGCTGATGTTATAAGTGATGTCTTGACATCACTATATCAGAACATCAAAACATCAGATTGTGATGTTTTATGGTTGCGCGTGTTATTGAGTTTTGAGGAGATCTGTTGGAGTGATTGGATGCGAATATCTGGGAGAAGAGATTTCCAATCAGATATATTTGCAGATTATGGAGCATATTCTGTAACCAACATTAGGGCTGATTTGGAGAGATTTAAAAAGATTTGAAGATCAAATTTGTTTTAAATTCTAGTTTGAAAACAAATCAAATCAGATATTTTTGGAGGAGATCCAAGCCCAAGTCAGAATAATATAAAAGCAGTCTCAACCCTAATTGAAGATAACGAAGATAGAGAGCATAGACTGAGAGTCAATTTGAGTTTTCGTGTGTGTTTTTGTAAACCATTCATGTTGGAATTGGTGTTACTATTTTGAGTTGTAAGTGTATTCACTCTAGAGCTTTTAAACAAGAGTGTGTTGTTCTTGATCAAAGCTGTTAAGCAGAATCAAGTTGGGTGGTTAATTTGTAATCATTGGATTGTATCACTGAGGTGATTTAGGGAGTGAGTGGTTTCTCATACCTAAGTGGCTTCTTAGGTAGAAGTGTCATTGGGTAGTGATTAAGTTAGGTACATGTCAACTGGGATTATTGAGTCTATAATTTGATACTACTAATAGTGAATTTCCTCCCTGGCTTGGTAGCCCCCAGAATAGGTATTTAGACCGAACTGGGTGAATAATTCTTTGTGTTATTTACTGTTGCTTTTACCTTGTTCATATAGCAGATTGTGTTGTTGTGACATCACACTTAACATCACACATCTGATACCAGAATTTTAGGTTTCATAACGATCAGTTTAAAGGAGTCAAGCAGGTTGCGAGGTTTGAGACGTTGGAAAGGAGAACTATTTTGGGTGAAAATAGGTTTAATTTGAGAGACCGTGGGAGTTATCGGACGGTGGCTGCACTTTTGAAACAAAAAGGGTGGGATCGCTTGATGACTCCTCTTGATGGCTACAACACAGAGGTTGTCCGTGAATTCTATGTCAATGCACTTCCCGATGATGGGGAGCTTTTTAGCTGGACATCTCTAGTTAGGGGGACTTTGGTGAGATTTGACCGGAGAACAATAAACACTGTTCTTGGAGACCCTTTGCCATTAGTAGGCAGCCAGTTGGATGTGTACCATAAATACCTTCATCTTCACTGTGATATCCCGCAAATGACCAGTGATCTGCTACGTCCGAGAAAAGAGGTAGAACTCAACCCATCCGGGGTTGCTATTAGATACAGGAAGACAGATTTACAACCTTTGGCTAAACTCATTCTACTTTTTGTGATTACCAATATCAAGCCAAAGTCACATTCTTCCACCATCCCTATACCCCTCGCTCACCTTGTTCATAGCATTCTTATGAATGTCCAGATCGACGTGGCCCGTATCATTGCTGATGAGATTAAGGCCATTGTTCTAAGTGGTGTTGGAGGTGCTGCTTCTCGGGAAAATGCCCCGCTTGATTTTCCTTGTCTCATAATGACGTTGTGTGCACATGCTGGGGCTAATATACCTGCACACCGTCAGGTCACCATTCCTTCTGCCATTGATGATCGTTACATGGACAAGTTTTGTAGGCCCAAGGGGGCAAGGGGAGAGACATCTGGTGCTGGTACTGATGCTAGCATAGGGGTGGTGATACTACTGGTTCGGGGTCACATGCTTTTTATCCTTTTCAGCAAGAAATATGCCAGTACAACTGGGACTGGATGGAGGCTTCTCAGTGTGCCATGACTGACTTACATGATTCCATGCAAGTTCTTTAGTTGCAGATTCGTGATCCTGTCGGTGAGCATTCTTTGATGTCTAGGGAGCAGTTCCTGACACATGCTGGTTGACCTGAGGCCAGGCCAGTTCTCGGAGGGGGTGAGGATGCAGCTGATGATGATGCTGATGAGGAAGGTGTTGATGTTGAGGCTGATGATGATGATGAGGTGGCTGGCTCTGTCGATGGTTCAGAGGGCAAGGAGATCGAGGTGTCCGATGAGGACTGATTTTTGGTGTGGTGATTTTGTACTTCCTTTGAGCATCAAAGTGAAGTTTTTCTTGTATTCTATTTTTATTTCAGTTTGTATTGATGTACTGTATCCACTATGTGGATTATTTTGGATATTTGGATGTACTTGTACCCTTTAGTGGTACTTTGACTTTGTTGGTGTGTTCACACCAGTACATTATTATTATTATTATTAGTAATATTTGTTGTTTTTCAGTAAAAAAATTTCTCTTTTAATTTTACTAATATTTCGGTTTTAATTATTGTATTAAGAGTTGAATTCTTCAGTTTATGAATGTTCAACTCTTAAAATGTTAATATGTTTTTTATTGTTTTTGTTGGTATGCTTGTGGAAATTTAATATTTCCAACTTTTGGATGTTTTGTGGAAGAAACTTAGGTTGATGTTGATTATGCATCAAAGAAGATTCCTCCAAGATTGGATGGCTATGATAGAACTTTAAGCATAATGTTGTGGCAAGGTACATAGTTACATAGTTCTAGAATTTAGAATGTTTTAGAACTTTGTTGTCTTTGTACAAATGAAAATGTTGTTTCTTGTTACAACTCTATTTGAGTGCTTGTGTCATTTTGGTCCAAAAATCACAAAAGTGAGAAACCTCCAGGTTATACTATATGCTTTGGATTGATGATACATTTTTTTTTATACTTTTAATTCATGCTTTATCTTGTGATGTATGTGATTTTGTGGAAGTATTAGAAATGATCAAGGCACTTGTTGATATTGAGCACAACCATGTCCAAACAGTAATTTACCCGTGAGTAGCGAGAATTCGTTAACCCCTTTTGCGCCTAAATTGTTAGATCTCTTTTAGTGATGAACTTTGTGTTGTACATATTCTGAAAACTAAGTTCATCATTGAATTTTTGAGAGTTTCTAAAAAAATTTCTGCTTGAACCTTGGAACTTTTGTTTTAATTGACTTCCTTGCCTTAAAAAGCAAGGAACATTCACTTAAGGTTTATTCGAAAATAAGTTGGGGAGAATGAAAAAGAAGATTGGTGAATTACTCAAAATTTTGAAAACATTTAAGCAAGCATGAAAAGAAAAGAGTATGTGAATATTTGTATACAAAAGAGAAAAAGAATGCTTACTTGAATGAGAAAAATAGGTTCAATAATTGTGTGAGGAAGTTTGAGAAGGTGTGATAAAGGAAGGAAATTGGTGAATGAAGTTGAGATGTTGTGAATACCTTGTATAGTGAATGTTCTTTTGCATCGGCAATTTCAATTCAATGGTCTTTAGAAATGTCCCTTTATTGTTAACCCGACCAAGCGATAACCTTAAAGCCCTTAGTGATCTTTTGCTTCCATGATTTCTTTTGTGATCATTTAGATATTGTATGAATTGCTTAGTATTTGCATGATTTGTCATTTGAGTGAATTTATCCTGTGCTTGCATGCGCGTTTTCCTTCAATCCCTTTTTGAAGAGGATTGTTAGAATGACATGTGCATGATGATTTAGTTGTCTCTTGAAGCATCGTCTGAAAGTTGTTTAAGAGTCAAGTTCTTTTACATTGTCGATTCTAGGATTGTGTAATTGTTGCCTTGTTGCAATTCTTGTTTATTTGAGCTGTTTATCTTGTCTTGGTTGAATTAAATGTTCGAGCAAATCCTCTTATTTTCAATGAGAGGCATACTTTGCTTGGGGGCAAACAAAGAGTTAGTTGGGGAGAGTTTGTTAGATGTCAAACATGCCACATATTTGTATTTGATACTTGGCATTTTTCAACTCTTTCTATGATTAATTGTTGATTTTAGTGGTGAATTATTGTTGTTCTTTAAACATTGTAATATACCTTTGGTGCTTGTAATATATGTGCTATTGTGCAGGAAAAGGCACTAAATGATCCATAAATTAAGACACAAAAAGATGATGCAAGCTGCCAAAGAAGGAGGAAAAAAATAGCAAGTTGGCTTTGCAAACCCTGGCGAATTCACCAGCGAACGTTTGCCTGGAGAACAGTGGCGAAGCTTCAAGCAAAGAGCTCCAGAATGAGACAGCGAATGTTCGCTGCTTCACTCGTTGTGCGAAGGACCTGGCGAAGAACTCTTGGCTGAGGCAGTGGCCAAAGGAACCAAAATTTGCTTTGCAAATGTTTTGGCGAATGGTTCGCTTTGCGAATGAAACGTTCGCTTAACGAACCTGCGATGACAGCCACGGGCAGTATAAGCTTTCAGAGGCACTTAAAGTGCCATTTTTCTTCATTCGCTGGGCGAAGGAATCATTCGCTAGGCGAATGCATCAGAACCCAAGTGTGTTATAAATAGAGTTTTTAGTTTTCTTGGGATGATAACTTGATATTTTCACACCAAAACATATTTTTCTGAACTTTGATCATCCAAGAGTGAATTTTCACATAGAGAAGCTGAAGTCACATCCAATCTCGATTATTCGACTCGGATGTTCTTTCGTCTCCTCTTGAAACTTGTCATCCAAGCTACCATGAAAATGAGTAGCTAAACACTCTTGTGTTAAGGTTAAATGTAGTTGATCTTGATCATATGTATTTCTTTTGATCTTTTGTATATGAACAAGGTTTATGATCAATATAGCTGACACTCATGAATTTGCTTTAGACATAAACTTATTCGAGAGGATACGCAATTGTATTGGTCGGAACTAAGTTCATATGCTTGATTAATCGGATATGTATGAAAAGGATTAACGAAATCTAATCTTGACATGCCTTTCTAAAACTTACAACATCTTTGCTTAAAATTTACTCTTTGCAACAAATTTATGTTAAACAAAACCAAGAATCATTTGAAACTCCTTAACTTAAAATGTTTCGACTATTGAACGGCAAGCATCAAAATATCGCACAATCCCTATGGAGACGATAAAAACACCCACCGAAATACTGTTTCAACAGCTATATGCCAAGTTCCTTGTGCCAAAAGTTATTTGATGCTTTGGACACTCTCAATTGATCCCTTAGAAGTTTTTATGATGATTAGAATCAGCTGGAATTGTCTGGAACAAGTTTGAGCTCTTTCTTGCAAAAGGGGCAAAAGTGACCAATATGGAAACTCTCTCAAATGGTGTTCCAGATAAGGGGAACCATTTGGGACAGTTCAAGGATGATATTTGGAGTGTATTTGAACCTTTGTTTGGTTTTGAAGGTGACTGAATCAAGACATGGCTTGAAAAATGCAGAAAAGTCAAGTTTTAAGGTTTTGGAGGTTGACTTTCTGATTTTGGTGTTTCAGATCACAAGTGAGTGTTTGAACAGCTTAGATATGACATATTGAATGTGTTTGAATAATAAGTTGTGATGAAATTGGTCTCTAACTCAAAAGTTCAGTTGTTACTTGCAAAAGAAGGCAAAAGTGAGTGAAAGAGAGGATTTGAGAAAGGCATCTGTTTAGGACCTTTGGTGTACTTAAACTGATCAGAATTGAGGCCTATTTATAGTGTGTCAAGTTTGTTTTGGCATCAATAGTGAATGGCAACTGCAGCACGCCTTTGTCCAATTGTAGCATAAAGGTGTTCAAGTCTTCCATAGCCATTGACTAGAGGTTAGGGCGCAGGCCTGTGGTCCTTTGGTTCAGAGTTGAACCTTGACTCATTCGGTGAAAATTTCCTCAGTTCATGCCACCTTGATGCATCCATTGAATGCATTGGAACAAAATTGGAGTCTTGGCACATTTTAACCTTTTTAGGTTTGTCATGGCTACTTGTAGATTCTTGGACTTGGGAGGCTTGTGGATCAGATCTTTTCTCTTTTTTTTTCTATCTCTTGATGTGTCCAAGTGGATGACAAGACTTGGAGTTGTCCAATTTTTCCAAATCGAGCAGAAATGTAAAATTCTGCCTTGTGTAGACAGTTGGAAATGGCCATTTTGAGGAGGTCATATCTCCTTGCTTAAATGGAGTTATGGGAAGTTCTTGTACTTTTTAAAGAGCCCTCATATGATCATAGTTTGTTTTGAAACTATTTGGATCTAATTGAAAAATCTTCATGAACATTGATGTTCAAGGCTGCTAACTTAGGCAGATTTTCACTAAGTGTTGAAAAAGTGTCATTTCTTCATTTTTGTCATTTTGATCATTCCATAACTAAAAATCCATGAAGAATTGGAGTTTCTTGTAGTTGAAGCTTTTGTAGAGTGTAGGAAAGTCTACGAATCAGGCTTTGGATCACTCAAAATGGATGCTTGGATCACAAGTTATGACCCTTGGAAGTTGGTACCTAAACCATTACATTTAGTAACTTAGAAAAATTTCTAAGTTTTTCAAGATGGCCCATTTTGCAAGTTATCTTGATTTCTTGATCCATTTTTGTTCAAATGACAATATAAGTCATATTTTATGAAAATATGAATCATAAGGACCATTTTTGCCAAAAAAAATCATGTTTTGGTTTTTAGCTCCGAATCGGTTCAGGGTGTAAAACCCTAATTCCCGATTTTTGGGGAAATCATTCTCTGAGGGTGTTTTGACTTTTCAAATTGATCCCTAGGGTTATGTTGAGAATATTGAGTCATGTGTAGAAGTCTTGGCTCACCCTTTTGTGAAAATCTCACTCTGGAGGTCCCAGTCGTCCAAAACCCTAATTCGACGATATCGGGTGCTTCGAGGCTCCTTCCTCTTGGAATGTCATAATTTTTGCTTGATTCTTGATATGGGAATCCTCTTGATTCCTTTTGGAGTTTTAAAGAGGTTATACAAGTTGAAGATCATGTCATTTCTGGATTGATCTTTTGTCTAAGTGTCCTGGGAGGGCTCAAAACCCTAATTCTTGATTATGGTGCATGCTCAACAATCCTTGAGGAAATTGATGAGGCATGATGACACATCCATATTGTGATGATGATTATCACAATGATGGGAAATCTTGGTGGTCAAATTTTGGGGTATGACAGTTCTTTTATTATCTACTTACTGGTGTTTATCTGTTATAAATTGGGAAAGTTTCTCCTGTGGGAGTGTTGAGAAGATATTTTTGTTGTTTTCGGGTTTTTTGTTGTTTTTGGTAAGGTATTGAACCTAAAGTTTTTGATTTGTGTGCTCGCTAAGATTTCGTAATCTTATGCCTACGTATTCCCGTAATGATAATAGGGAAATCAGAACAATCGTAGTTCCTCCTATTCTATGGGAGGAAAATGATGTTTGGTATCTTGTTTAAAGCCCAAGATTGAAGCTAAAGGTTTATTTGTGTCTTATTCAAAGCCTAAGATTGAAGCTAAAGGTTTTGACTGAGAGAGAATTTGTCATCTCTAAAGGGAGATATCTCACCTGTTTATCACAGTTGTTAGGTAACTGATTATAAAGGAGAATTACTTTAACTGGAGTGTATGGAATCCAACAATGCCATAATTTCCTTTATAAGGGGATTGTCCTGAAGGAGGAAACTTTAACTCAATGTAGAGCAATGCCATTTTTCCTTAGGAATATTTCATGCTAAGAGAGGGACATTGGCTTGGATGTAAATAATCCAGAGGCTTGCCACTTACAGCAATTAGATGAAAGAGAAAGTTTACCAGGATAAAAGATAGACTACAACTTGGATTTTGTATCAATAAATGTCCCACTTATAGGAGTTATCTGGAAGTAGGGTTTTTTTATTATTTGTTTTGAGATGTGATATACAGAGAAACTGTATTCCTACAGAGAGAACTTCTTCTGAGGGTATGTTGGCTTTTTGTGTTCCTTGATCAAAGCGCAAGGTTGAAGCTGAAAGGTTGACTCTATTTAGGAAGTTTTTATATCTGTCTTGTACAAAGCCCAAGATTGAGGCTGAAAAGATTTATTCTTCCGGGGAATATTTTGTCTGTCTTGTATAAAGCCCAAGATTGAGGCTAAAAGAATTGACTGCACTGGGGAGAGGTTTTATCTGTCTTGTACAAAGCCCAAGATTGAGGCTTAAAAGAATTGACTCAGCTGGAGAGATTTTATTGATCTTGTACAAAGCCCAAGATTGAGGCTAAATCTGCTGAGGGAAGTCATTATACAAAGCCTAAGAGGAGGCTGGCTAGGGAAATTCTTACATGAAGCCTAAGTGGAGGCTAACTTCTGTTGAGGATTACTGAAATCTAGAGACAGGTCCAAATTGGTTTGGGGAATCCATAAGGAATATCAACTCTTGCTGGGGATTGAAGAAGAGTTGGATATGAGGTTCTAATTTTATTGGGGATTTGTTCATGGTAATCTGACCCTGGCTGGGGATTCTTGAACCTTGTGGGAATCAGAGAAAATTAAAGGTGGGTTTGAAGAATTTAAAAGTTTGGACTCTCCTGGGGGTTGGTGTATGGATAAAATTATCTGGATTCTTCCTATGCTTTTAGGGAACTTGAGAATTTTTGGAGATCCAAGAGGTGATGAGACTTTCCAAGTCTACAAGTATGAAGAGGTTTGCTCTTAGCTGGAGAATGATCTTTGTATGATGCCCAAGAGGAGGCTGATGTTTTAAGGGATGAGAATCAACCCTAGAATGGATGTTCTAGAAATTCTGACTCTTTGGAGGATTGAACTAGCAAAAGATGACTAAGTTCTGTCCTATACCTGTAGGAGGTCTTCGGGTCCTTGTACTAAGCCCAAGAGGAGGCTAAGAACTTTTAAGAAGCCTGAGGGTCCTTGTACAAAGCCCAAGAGGAGACTAGGGATGCTTTTAGGAAGCCTGTGGGTCCAAGCCTGAGAAAATTTCAAGAAAGGTTTCATCGGGAATTAATCCTTTCCTTGCGGAACAATTCTAGGGTTTGAAGAAATTCAAGAGAGGTTTCACCGGGAATTAATCCTCTATGGGGAAATGAATTTCTTGTATACATATATTTCTAAGTTGTGACAGTCTTGAGAAAAGTTTCACCGGGAATAATGCCTTTCTCTGTTCCATATTGTATAAGCCCAAGAGGAGGCAAGACTGTATCTGGAAATTCCTATGGGGAACTAGTTTTGACTGTATTAGAGAGTAACCACTAGTTTGATCTAATCCTAGACCTAATTCCTGGGAAAAACTCTAAACAAGTATATACAAACATACATATGCAGATGAAATATATAAACCGGTATATTGAGAGGATAGGGGAACTTACAGTTGAGCAAGCCCAAGCATAGCAATTACAGTTGTATAGTTAGTTATTCAAGAAATTGAAGAAAGTTTTGATAAAAAATAATTTTGAATTTGAATAATAAAAAAAAGAAAGTTGTCTGGGGCTTATAACATTTATCGCAATGCGATACGAACAAACGTTGTGGGACATATACTATAGCAGAGGCCCAAATTATTTATTTACAAAGAAATTTGGGTCTTACACTCTATTAGAGGCCCAAGGTTTATTTTTGTACAAGAGATGAGGCTTATAACTCAAAGAGATGCCCAGGTGAAAAACAGCGATCGCGCGATTATTTTGAAATTCGTATCGGAACTTATACAATGACTGAGGCCCAAATTTATTTATGTACAAAGGGGTGGGACTTACACTCTATCAAGAGGCCCAAAGTGTTTGAAAAATGTTTGTGAGGGTGAAAAATGATCAAAACCCTAATTTGATTAAAAATGTATTTTAATTTGAATAAAAATACATTTTCAAATGATCAAAATTATCAAACATGTGGAAAAAAAATAAGTTGTGATCTTGGATAAATGTTTGAAAAATCATGTTTAATCTCATAAAAGATCAAAATTCATTTGAAGTGAAAAAAATCAAAGTAAGAATATCATTTTAAAATGTTTAAGAACAAATAAAATGAAATTAATTATAAAAATTTTAACTATATTAAATAAATAATATAAATTGGATTTTTTTTTTTGTAAAATAAAATAATTTAACATTTTTGTGACTTTTAAAAAAAAGAACCAATAAAAAAATGTTAAAAAAAATGAGATAGAAATTAATTTTTGAAGTTATTAAAAGATTGTGAAAAAATGTGAAAGAAATAAGTAGTAAAAAAAATGGGATGGTCCTTCCAAGGTTTTAACCCACGCCCTTGGGGTGGAGGGTTTAAAACTTTACCATCTGAGCCAAGTGCATTGGCTGATAGAGAATGGCAAGAGTAAATAATATGTGAAACTCCCTTTGGAAAATGGTTCAAAAAAATACCAAAAGGTTTGGGGCGAGGGGGATTTGAACCCCAGACCTCTCGCTCGCTACACACAAGCAAATACTAGTGTTTCCACTAGGGCACAATTCCAATTCAAACATATATTGGCAACTGAATAATATATAGCAAAAATATGCTTGATTCTGAAGAATCGCGCCATGGCCACCACCTTCATCTTCATCATCTTCTTCAAAATTTTGAAATTGTATCTCCATCAATACACAACCATTTTGGATGATTCAAAAACGAAACGTGTCTATTTTTGAACGAGGAATTGAATGGCATTACTCAATTTTATTTAAATTTAAAGAATTGAAAGAAAATGGTTTGAAATTGTATGAACCCTAAAAGGAAATTCCATATGTGCAATATATGAAGCAATTAATTGAGGGAAAATGATCTATAAACTATCAAGAATGCAATGGTAACTTGAAAGGATGTTTATGATGCATGAATTAATGAGTTCAGCTTTGAGGAAGCTAACCTTGAAAGTGAGAATTGAATTCTCTGTTAGAGATGTTACAGATGTGTTCTGATGACATGGATAGCTTCCTTGACCCTCAAGGATGGTGTTCCAATGTGGAGACTGGATTGAAACCTTATAAATTACTTGACACGACTCAACCTGCAGCTTTAAGGTAAAGTTGAGCAAAAGGATGGTGACTTGAAGATTTTGATGTTACAGATTGAATGCAAGTGTTTATATCACTCATATATGTTGTATATGAGGTGTGTGATCCATTGGTTTGAGTTGAATTGGTCTTCAACTCAAAACCCAATAGTGCCTTCTCAAGAAAATGAAGTTTTTGTGTTTAAGATGGAAATGAGAGAAAGCTATGTTGTGAGTTGCTTTGGTGTAGTTTCAAACATCATAAATAAGTTCTATTTATAGGTGAATAGATTTGTCAAGCATGAACAGTTGGAACTTGAAGGATAAGAACTGAATTCAATGGTCTTGGCTTGACATAATTGCTTCTTACACAAGGTACAATAGCAGTCCCAAATAGCTCAGCTATGTGTTGACTCAATCCACAATCTGTAAACCTCTTAAATGTTGTTTATTAGAGCATCTTGACTACAAGGGATGGGAATCTTGAATATGCACTATTTGCTCATAACTGCCCTTTGAATTCAAGGCTTCCATGACAAAACTTTATCATTCTCATGAGATTTTTCCTTGGCTCTTTGGCACTATCCTGCAGGTTTGTGAGGAGTCACTCTGATCACATTGAATTGGTTTGGCATAGTGATCATTGCATTCGACTCAAAAATTGTGGCTTGCAAGAAAACATCTAAACTGTCATGAAATCAGTTGTAACAATGCCTCTTTTGGCAGCAATAACTCTTGGCTCAAGTTAAGTTGTTTCATGCCAATGATCTCTTTGGATTGTTGGTAACATGTATAACAACTTTGATGTTTACATTTGGGATTGATTCTTCTTGTAACTAGGTGTAAACATCTCCCAAGTTTTAGTGTTTTACCTAAAATCTGTCTTGGACGGAATTTTCTCTAAGTGTTGGAAAAAGAAGCATTTCATGTTTTAGTGATTTTGATTCAATCATAACTCAAAATCCATGATGATTTGGAATGAGATGTAGTTGACATATTGGAATTATGTCATATGATCTTCCGTTTGAGCTTTGGATGGAAGCAAATGGCTTTGTGGTTTGGGAGTTATGACCTTGCAAAGTTGGTACCAAATCACTTTTGTTCCATAACTTAGAAAATTTTAAGTTTTCTATGGTTGCCCCTCTTGCAAGAAACTTCACTTTTCTTGATTTTTCTTGATGAATGATGATAAAAACCATATATTAACCTTGTTTTTTACTTAGGGGAGCCATATTTGTGAAAAATTCCAAAAAGTCAAACTTGATCTTGGGCACAGTTGACTTTTTGTCAGATGAATTTCAAACTGTGTGATCTTTTATGCAATCAAGTTCTTGACCTAATTCAAACCTAATGGATGGATTCCATAGGTGTTTTAGGGTGTCTTGAATCATGTCCCAAGGTTTGGGAACATGTCTTGGTCAAAAGTCAAAGATATAGTTGACTTTTTTTCAAAACCCTAATTGTGGTCCAGATGAATTTGAAACTTGTGAATCAAACTTCTTGGATCAATCCATTGTTGTAAATGGATCAATGTAGTGTGTTTGAGGCCCTTAAATCATGTCTTGAGGTTTTGGTTCATGTCTTACCTCAAAAGTTAACTTAGGGGTGAATTAAATCAAGAAACCCTAATTCCTGATTTTTGATGAATGCTTCCCCCGAGGCTATTTTAATTTGATGATTGGATCCATGAGGTCCCTTGGAGCATCTTGGATCATGTTTTGAAGTAATGGCTCATGCCCAGATGAAATTTTTTATCTGGAGGCCTTGGTCAACCAAAACCCTAATTTGGTGACACAATCGATCTTGAGGTTTGATCCACTTGGAATGTTGTAACCTTGTGCTTGATTCTTGATATGGGAGACCTCTTGATCCTTTATGGATGTTTGAGAGGTTAGACAAGTTGAAGATAAAGTCATTTATTGATTGATCTTTTGTCTAAGTGTTCTGAGAGGGCTTAAAACCCTAATTCTTGATTGCAGAGCATGTTCAACAATCTTTGAGAAGATTGACGAGGCATGATGGTACATCCATATTATGGTGATGATTTGTACAATGATGGGAAATCTTGTGGTCAAAATTTGGGGTATGAAACCACCACCCAAGCCACCACTTCCACCATTTAAACCTCCGGGGCTCCCGATCCCACCTTGGCTGGCATCTACTCCGGGTGCACCCAAATCTACAATTCCTCCAGGCCCACCCAAACTTCCGATACCAATACCACCACTCAAGCCGCCAGGACCGCCACCTAAGCCTCCCGCTCCTCCAGTCCCACCCAAACCTCCAACACCACCATCAGCACCACCTAACCCGCCAACTCCACCACCAATGCCATGGTGACCACCGAGAATTCCAGCTCCACCACCAATCCCGCCAACTTTCCCAATGCTGCCACCAAGCTCGTCAGATTTTCCAATGCCACCACCAACACCATGAAAACCACCAATTCCAGCTCCCGCACCAACACCATGGAAGACACCAATTCCAGCTCAGGCACCAACACCATGGAAACCACCAATTCCAGCTCCACCACCAATTCCACCAACTTTTCCTATTCCACCACCTATCCCACCACCAATTGCACCAGCCTTTCCAATCCCACCTCCAATCGCACCTCCAATTCCACCACCAATCCCACCAACCTTTTCGATTCCACTGCCTATCCCACCTATCCCACCATCAATCGCACCAACTTTTCTAATCCCACCTCCAATTCCACCACCTATTGCACCAGCTTTCCCAATTCCACCAACAAACCCACCAACCCCTGCAACACCACCCACAAATCCACTAACCCCACCACCCAAAAAGTTATTCTTTTCATCAACACCCTTACCAGTTAAATTCTCTGCATGTTGTGAAACATTTGCATGCACCACACCCATTTTTTGTTCATCACCACCATTTAGAACTGTACGTGCTGCACTTGCATGCACTACAAGAAATACAACAAACACAATAATGGTACTCCACTTCGCCATCTTACTTACCTTTCAACTCTTTGTCTCAGTTTTTTAGTAGGAAAAACTTGATATGATATTGCTGTCGATTGCATGCAAAAGGGGTGTGTTATATAATAGTGGAATCAGTATAGTGGACAGTTGAGAGTAATAAAAGATATCAAGTGAAGGTAATAAAGAGTTGTTAAGTGTCGAAAATGAATGGGAAGACTTTAATAAGTTTAGGACTATATCAGAAAAGTAGGTAGAATCAAAATAAGAGAAAATTTAAGAAGGTCATGTGGGTATCGCTCATATAGTAATTGTCGAAATCATAACAGTTTGTGTTTCCAGTAAGTATTGGACCACGCTTCTCTTCATCCTTGTCAATGCCACAAGGGCTCCTAGTTAGGGATCGATTTTATTTCTATAGAAAAAGTTGAAATACATTTTCTAACTCTAGATGTTTGCAACCCACACTGGCCAATCTCTTTGATTAGTTTGTTAACATTTATATGAATTCCTGTCCATTTAATGTTAGTGCAATGCACGTTTTAATGAGACTTGTTTATTATTCAAAACCTTGAGGATATATCATTTGAAAAGGTAAGTAAATTTCTTGTATATTAAATTTGAGTTGAGTATTGTTACTCTACAAAATTAACTAACTAACAACTTTGACCAGAACCATAAAAAAATGAGAGAGGACAAAGAGAGATAGGTAAATGGACTTTAGTCATGAGGTCAAGAAGAATGAGAAGAAATTGGACAGATTGAGACAACACAGATAGTAACAAAATAATAACCTGTTATGTCAACAATCTGTCAGAAGACATCGGTGACAGAGAAGTGTGGAGAGAGTATTTGAAAAGTGGAGAAAAGTGATCGACGTCTTATTTACGGTGAAATTTAGTAAACAAATACAAATTTATATTAATACTTAAGGGATCAAACTCGAAAATCTCCCAGACATGTTTTTCTGTTCATTACTCGTGTAAATCTTAGGGCTTGTCGAAGTTAACATAAACTCGGATAAATATATGAAAATGTTTGTGATCTCTTGAAAAGAATGATGCAGGGTAAAAGAAAATTTAAAGTTAGAAGAGAGACTTGAAAGTAAAGTGCAAGAAAATGTAAAGTTGCGTGAAAAGTAAAGGGAGTCGAAAAAACTTAAATGCATAAAAGAAGACTTAAGATAAAATTGTTGAATTTGTATAAAACGGTGGAATGCATACGTACATCTTCCTTACACTCGTTTCTCACAGTGCAGGTAACTTGAATGTTTCAAAAACATGTAAAATTAGCGGACCCCTTACAAAATGAACCTAAGTACCTGCTCGAACTGTACTATAGGTGGGTTTTTGTTATCGTCTCCACATGAATTTTAAATATCTTGATGCTCGCCTTTCAACAGTTTATTGTTTCAAGATAAAGGGTTTTCAAAGTTTTGTTCATAAATTGACACGATTTTAGTAGCAAAGCTTATAAATCGAAAGTTGTTTGATTAACAAAGAATATCAAAACTAGTTTTCATATACCCTAAATTATACGTATTCTTTCAATCTTGTATGTGAAGCCGGATTCGATTAATATTGTCACGTATTCTCTCAACACCGTCTACCTTTAGAGTGGCGTCGTGCGAAATACCATATTCATCGCTACACGATTTCTCCATATAACAACCAATATAGTAAGCTTTAAGTTCAATACAAAGCAACTATCAACCATAGACCAATCTTGCTAATCTATATATCGATAGATGAATATTTTAGGTCAAGTTTCACAAAATCTATGTCTAGAGTTTTACATGTTCTAGCAAAAAATGGTTAGACCACCAAAAGTGCTAACTCTCTTTCTCTTTGAACAAGGAGAGTCACGTTGTAGATTGCTGTAGAAAAAACTCGATATGATATTGCTGTAGATTGCATGCAAAAGGGGTGTGTTATATAATAGTGGAATCAGTATAGTGGACAGTTGAGAGTAATAAAAGATATCAAGTGAAGGTAATAAAGAGATGTCAAGTGTCGAAAATGCATGGGAAGACTTTAATAAGTTTAGGACTATATCAGAAAAGTGAGTAGAATCAAAATAAGAGAAAATTTATGAAGGTCATGTGGGTATCGCTCATATAGTAATTGTGGGTATCATAACAGTTTGTGTTTCCAGTAAGTATTAGACCACACTTCTCTTCATCCATCTCAATGCTACAAGGGCTCCTAGTTAGGGATCGATTTTATTTCTATAGAAAAAGTTGAAATACATTGTCTAACTCTAGATGTTTGCAACCCACACTGGCCAATCTCTTTGATTAGTTTGTTGACATTTATATGAATTTCTATCCATTTAATTTTACTGTAATGCACGGTTTAATGAGACTTGTTTATTCTTCAAAACCTTGAGGATATATTAATTAAAAATTATAATTGATAAAAATCAATTAATACAATTTAAAGTGACAGTATTTTAATTATTTTTGAAAATGTGGATTATATATGTTGTTAAGAACAACTCCAATGCATATCGCTTAATGCATAGTTAAGAACAAATGGCAGCCATGGAAAACGGAACTTCAGAATTCATTTACTCCCAAAGGAAAAAGTATCCGTCATCTCTCTCTCTCTCTCTTTCCATATCCGTGGCTTTTAATGAATTCAAAAGATTAAAAACGGTCAATGATGATTTTATTAAATTTGTTTTTATTAATTTGTTTTTTGTTTTATAAGCAAGTTTCATTAAAGAAGAGAACAATGGATTCTCAAAACTACTTTGTATTAATTAGTATATTTTAATTTCAGAATAATTGTTATGCACTTTGTATATTTTAATTACAGATTAATTATTAGAATAATTGTTATGCACTGTTAGTAAATATATTAGACAGTAAATATTTTACACAGTAAATATTTTATAACTATTTATAAATGATATTTTATATGTGATTAAAAAAATCAAATATATATAAAATTTATCGGTTGTTTTTTTTTTTTTTTGAATAAGCAATTATCATTAAAAAGAAGAGGCAAACACAAAATGTGCAAAGACTCTTAATACAAAATTCAGAACAGAGTACAACCACCAAAGAACAGACAAATACAAACCAAACATCATAGCAAAGCTACTGTCTGCAACATAAAATGGGAGCTATGCTCCATTCTCCGAAACTAACATTCACCATCAACAAATCGGCAGCAGCAAGCCAAACCCAAACCCTGTGTTTAATGCTCGAGATACACTCCAGAAAACTGAAAACCGTTCCATTAAATTGAATACCGTTCCGTTGATTCAAAATACTCCAGATCACCGCCAACCAAATCATACCTATCGAGTGTCTTATAGACCTTCTAGTGACTTTGTGATGGAACAGATGAAACTCCTTATCGGTTGTGATTCATTGACAATGTAAAACTTCTTTACATTATCACATTCTAATTAAATTCATGTTATTTTATTTAATAAAATTTGTTAGAAAATGAATTTTATTATATTTTTTCAGTTGCATACTTTGATTAATAGTAATATATTTTAATTTCTAACTATTATATTACAAATTGTTTTTGTGACATTGTGACACATAAATTTTTAGATAAACTAAGTAAACAAGTCACAATTTTAACAAATTTGATTTGATTTTAAAATATGTAAGAACTTTAAATAACATTTATTTTTAAAATTAAAAAAATGACCTGCAATTCTTAATATAATAGCAATTAAAATTATAATTAAAAAAATCAATTAATACAATATATAAATTGAAAGTGATAATATTTTAAATATGTAATTGATTCTTCACAAATGACGGACTATACACCACACTAATATAACACATTTTTTTTTAGGCAAAATACTATTTTTGATCCCTTAATTATACCCTTGAGTTCATATTAGTCCCTTAACTCTTAAAATGTCTCATGTTAGTTCTTTTCGTCTAATTAGTGACGAATTTAGCGACTAGTTTTTGAATTTTTCCGTCGCTAATTGGACGAAAAGGACTAACATGACACGTTTTAAGAGTTAAGGGACCAATATGACACAAAAAATAATTAAGGGACCAATTTGAACGCAAGGGTATAGTTAAGGGACCAAAAAGGGTATTTTGTCTTTTTTTATTTACATTTTTAATGTAGAGTTAATAGTCATTTTACCCTCTGCCATACAGGCGATTTTCGAAAAAAACCCCTGTAAAAAAAAAACTTGCAAAAAAAACCATAACATTTGAAGATTCTCTC
This sequence comes from Lathyrus tuberosus, assembly GCA_022829125.1. Classification (NCBI taxonomy): domain Eukaryota; kingdom Viridiplantae; phylum Streptophyta; class Magnoliopsida; order Fabales; family Fabaceae; genus Lathyrus; species Lathyrus tuberosus. Next base: position 9,262,962 of record JALAZF010000247.1, read on the forward strand.
AATTTTGACATTCATCTCATTCAGTCACCAAAAAAGCTAATGTGGCAGGGGTCAAAATAAAAACGCAGCCAAAATGGCAGGGGTCAAAATAAAAACGCTGCCAAAATGGAAGGGGTCAAAATAACAGATTTTTGGTGACTGGATGTGATGAAGGTCAAAATTGAGAGAATCTTCAAATGTTAGAATTTTTTTTGTAAGTTTTTTTTTACAGGAGATTTTTTGAAAATCGCCTATATGGCAGGGGGCAAAATGACTATTAACCCTTTAATTTATATACAAATTTTAAGTGATACTTATTTTAAAAGGGAATGTAATTTGTGACTAATATATATATATAATAATAATAATTAAAAATTATAATTGATAAAAATCAATTAATACAACATAGAAAATTTAAAGTGACACTCCTTTAATTATTTTTGAAAATGTGAGTTATTTAGTATATGTTGCTAAGAATATCTCCAATGCATATCGCTTATGGATAATAGTCATTTTGCCCCCTGTCATATAGGCGATTTTCGAAAAACTTCCTGTAAAAAAAAACTTGCAAAAAAAACTCTAACATTTGAAGATTCTCTCAATTTTGACCTTCATCACATCCAGTCACCAAAAATCTGTCATTTTGACCCCTGCCATTTTAGCAGCGTTTTTATTTTGACCCCTGCCATTTTGGCAGCGTTTTTATTTTGACCCCTGCCATTTTGGCTGTGTTTTTATTTTGACCCCTGCCACATCAGTTTTTTTGGTGACTGAATGAGATGAAGGTCAAAATTGAGAGAATCTTCAAATGTTATGATTTTTTTTGCAAGTTCTTTTTTACAGAGAGATTTTTTAAAATCGCCTATATGGCGGATGCAAAATGACTATTACCCCTATCGCTTAATGCTTATATAGTTATTAATGTAGATATATCATATATGTGAGTACGTGATGTTTTTATTGTTTAAATTTTTGTATAAATTGTTTATAGAAGTAAAGCAAAAAGTGTAATTTTTATAACTAAAAAACAATAAAACTTTGATATAAAAAATACAATGGATAAGATCAACTATAGATTGTTATTGAAATCACCATTAAAATAAAATATATTAAAATTGCTTAGATGTTACAATTTAGGCCGCAAAAATAGCTCAAAACATTCACAATTAATTTTTCCATCCAAATATCCCAAAATAATTTTTTTTAAAAGGCAGGTATCGTATTGTAAAATTTATGTGATAAAAATTTGATACTTAAAATTCCAATTTATGATGAAACCTTTAAATTAGACCATTTCTTAATATACCACTTAAATTTTTTATACACCACGTAAAATTTTGTTTTTGCCTCCTGATTCCGGATGTGCACATCCGAACGCACTGTTTTTTTAAAAAACGCTGATGTGTTCCGGATGTGCACATCCTGAAACATAGTATAGCTTTATTTTTTTTAAATTCCGGAACTGCAGATCTGGAAAATAGCATAACTTTATTTTTTTTTAAAATCAGTTTTGTCGGTTGGTCGCATACGTTAATATATCATCGCAAGTTAATATACATTCGAATGAGGGGAACGAGAAGGGAATGTACCTTTCACTCCAGTGTAACCACTGCTCCTGTTATCTTTCTTTGTTGATCGTCCAACACTACCGATGGACTCAATATATTTCGGAGATAAACCCTTTTCGTTATGGAAAATAAGTAATGTGGATGGTGCACCAGTAGCAGTAATGTCATCAGAAGTTATAACAAACTCTAGGGTTGGAGTCTCTCCGTCAATATAATGGTTGTTTTCGACATTCTGATAAAGTTAGGACTCAATATATTTCGGAGATAAACCCTTTTCGTTATTGAGAGTAGTTACTAACTTACACGATACAAGAAAAGTGTTTGAATGCATAAATAACTCATTATTATTTACCATTTTGGTTTTCAGGGAGTGGCGTGTGGCTTTCTATAAATCAACTGGGTTTAAGCCTAAAAGGATTATATTTTCCAGGTTCGAAGATTGTAGGACAAATCAAGATCAACAGTAAAACATTACTTCTTTGACTTTATCCAAGATAAATGACATTGAAACAGTATAATATATACATATACATCAATATACATAAGTATGTATCATTTAGAAAAAACCAATGCGAACCTGTAAAATATAATCCTTTTAGGCTTAAACCCAGTTGATTTATAGAAAGCCACACGTCACTCCATGAATTATCCTATCATGAGGAATGCACAAATCTAACAAAATTATCTTATCATTCCAGCGGGCCGATTTCCCTTCTAAGGATCCACTGTTATTTTAAAGAGATCTTGAATTATCTCCTCACAATGAACCTGAGCAGAAACAATTCCTCTGTATCTTGTGACCCAAAGTCAGTCCATTGGTTCTGCAAGTGGTAATAGAAGTACCACCAACTTTGTGTCGACTCTGCTGCCATTTATCTTGGATAACGTCAAAGATGTAATGTTTTACTGTTCATCTTGATTTGTCCTACAATTTTCGAGGATAGATTTGAGAGTTCGGATAACGTCTAAGAAGTAATGTTTTACTGTTGATCTTGATTTGTCCTACAATCTTCGAGGATAGATTTGGGAGTTTGGATAACGTCAAAGAAGTAATGTTTTACTGTTGATCGTTATTCTTTTAAAATACATATTATTATTATTTCTTAAAATAAATATACCTTTTTAAGTTTCAGCCATTTTTTCGGATGTGCACATCCGAAATACGCATAACTTGTCATTCCGGATTTGCACATCCGGAACAAGGCAACATTTTTAAAAAAACGGTGCGTCCGAATGTGCACATCCGAAACTGGGGGGAAAAAATAATTTCACGTGGTGTATAAGAAACTTGGTTGGTGTATTAAGAAATGGTCTTAAATTATACTATTGAGAAAGCACACTAAATAACCATTTTAAAAATTGAATTGCAAAAGTATGCATTAATATACAATATCGAATAAATAAAATGTAGTTTTAATTAAGGCTGCCAATTACATAGTCCAATATGAACTTCAAAAGATAGCTCCAAAAAGAGCTTTTGCTTACAAACAAGGAATAACATTAAACACATCTTAATGATAGAGAAGTACAAATGTCCCACGTTAGAGCTCTGAAGACCAGTTCATCACTCACTCAACAAATCTAAGGCTTCGATAGAATCTAGAGTAATCTGCTGTTGTTTTCGGCTTAAACTTCTTGCCTTAGGGCAAGGGGCCTTGGCACTAGTGGACTTGTTCTAGATTCTTTTTCGACTTAGGTTGAGAACTTTAGGTGAGTTAACATGGATTGGGAGGTAGTGAAGAGAAGAAATAAGGGACCAGAAAAGCTCAAGGTATCGATTTGGACATAAAATAGAGGTAAACAAATGAGGGAACACGAGGTGATCACCTCTTTCTTTTTCACGGAATATCCTGAAAACTATAACGCGAAGGACATGGCAAGAGTTTTTATGGAGTATAGCATCCTAGTGGAAGTGTTTATCCCGGACTGGAGAGACAAAAGAGAAAAACGGTATGGATTTGTAAGATTTAGAAGCGTTGAAGACGAAAGATTGTTCGCTATTTCATTGGACAACATACAAATGAAGGGAAGAAAACTATTTGTCAACAAGCCTCGATTCAACAGAGAAAGATTGGTCATAGGGGATAATAAGAATAGAGGTCAAACAGAGAATAGAACAACAAGATCATACAATACAAGGTCAAATTGGAAAATGGCAGGGGAGGATAACTCATATGCTGATATAGTAAGGGGAAGAGGTAGATGTGCTGAGAATGTTTAAAATGAGGTACATGGCAAAATATTAGGAGAAAAAAGGAGATGAAACCCAATTGGAATGACCTAAGGTTTAACATAGACGAAAAAGAAACCAAGAGATTTGAAGAAGCTTTTGTGGGAGTAATAAAAACGTCGGGAAATTTTTACAACATACAGGAAATATTCAATAGAGAAGGATTTTTTCATATCAAAATTAAGCCTATGGGAGCGAAAATGTGTTTAATGGAAGATATTGAAGAGAATATAGTAAGAGCTCTTATTAAGGAAGAGGAAGATTGGCTGTTAAATTGGTTCGAGGATATTAGACAATGGTCTCCGACAGAAGTCGACAAGGAACGTCTCACTAAGGTTAAATGTTTTGGGGTTCCTTGCCATGCTTGGAGGAATGACTTCTTCAAATACATCTCAAGCAGAGTTGGAGAACTTATTTGCTGCGACGAGGAAATGGAAACTCATTCCAAGTTTGATGTTGCAAGAATCCTAATCAAAACAAAATATACCAGCAACTTGAACGAAGTGATTAACATTGAAATTAATGGAATGTTGTTCTGTATTAAGTTGTTGGAGGACAATCATGGCCCTAAGAGAATCATACTACAAGACAAGAAGGAGGTGTAAGCTGAATCAGAGGAGTCATATGTAGAGGACACGAAAGAAGATTCGGAAGAAGATGAGGATGAAGACGGTGATGCTTTCAATGGAGATGGAGAGAGGGGAGAAGAAAACGAAGAAACTAACAGACAAAGCTATAATCAGGAGGAAGAAGATGATGTCAGGAAACTGTCAGACATAGGGATGAAAAATAAGATTGTTAGTATGAAAAAGCAGTCTAGTAGGCATAATGACACTGTCACCTTGGGAAAAGTTCAAGAAGAGCAAAAGTCTACTCAAAAGGTAACTTTTGGAAGTTGTGGGGAAAAGCTTCATAATGAGGAGACAGTAAAAGAACAGGAGACATTTAATGTTAATAGTTCAAAAGGCGGGCAGATAGGACAGGATAAGGGAATAAGGAGTGATAGGGTGGAGACTTCTAAGGATGCGGATGAGATAGGTGCAGAAAGAATATATGGGCGGGAGAATTTAAACTTAAATCTAGTTGGCATCAATATGGACTTGGGTCTAAAATGTTGCTCTGACATAAATAAGGATTGGGATGGGCCTAAATCTCTCATACCTTACAATTCTGATACAATTGGGCCGCCTGGTATTAAGATATTCAGAAAGAAAAAGACTATGTCTGAAATTTACGAGAACATGCAAATTTCTTATGCACCATCATACTATTCAGCCCTGTTACACTCTTCCATTCTAAGGAAACTAGTAAATCATTCAAGTGATACTATTGAAGATCCCAACTTCTCATCCAGACAAGAAGATAGTAATTCAAAGTACTCGGGTGGATCTATTCTTTGTTGTGACTCTATTTCAGATAATGATGTGGTCACGGGCAATGAGAGGATTAGGAGAAATCATGATGATGTCCCTAAAAAGGTGTGGGCCATTTTGAAGGATATGGGAATAGAAGGTGAAGAGGATGATAAGGCACTTGAAAGCACAATCAGAAATCTGGAAAAAGGGACATAGTTAGATATCAGAATTTGAGGGAGGCATACCTAACAATTCAATGAATATTGTTAGCTTAAACATTCGAGGGTGTAACTCTGCCATAAAAAAAAGGAGAGTTAAATAGCTGATACAAAAGGAGAAGATGGAATTTTTTATTTTACAAGAAACTAAAGTTCAAGTCATGCATGATAATTTTGCTAACAGCATTTGGGGAGGAGGAGAACTAGATTGGTCAGCATCAGGCTCAAATAGACAATCGGGAGGTATGATATCCTTATGGAACAAGAAATCTTTTACTTCAGTGTTTAGTTTTTCAGGGCCTGAATTTCTAGGAGTTCATGGGATATGTAATCATATGGAAATATATATAGTGAATGTATATTCGTCTTGCATACTACATGAGAAAAGGAGATTATGGGAGGAGTTAATCAGAATGAAATCTAAATTTCCTAATGGGGAGTGGATACTAAGGGGGGATTTCAATGCTATAAAGGATAAAGGAGAAAGGAAGGGTAAGGGAGCAATTAAATCTGTTGAGATGGAGGAGTTTAGAATGTTTATTGATGACATGGAGTTAGTAGACTTACCTGTAGTAGGAAATAGGTACACATGGTTTAATTCAAATGGATCTTGCAAGAGCAGACTAGATAGATTTCTGGTTTCAGATGAATTGTGTAGAAATTGGAAAGCTACTCATCAGAAGGTTGGTAACAGGGATGTGTCAGATCATAGACCAGTTTCTTTGGAATTAAATGATAGGAATTGGGGGCCAAAACCATTCAAAACCATTAATGCTTGGTTGGATCACCCAGATTTCTTAACCTTTGTGAAAGAAGTGTGGGATTCATGCCAAGTTAAAGGGGGTGCTTTTAGTATTCTATTTCATAAAATGAATTTTCTTAAAACAAAATTGAAGTGGTGAAACTTTAATGTGTTTGGGATATTGGATCTTAAAGTAGAGGAAGATATTGAGAAACTTAACACTTTAGAAGATGAGATGGCCGACTGGGATTCTAAGATGCCAGATAGAATTTTGAAGGAGAGAAGTAAATCAATAGAAGGCATGTGGAAGAATATGCACATCAAAGAAAGCTTATTATTCCAAAAGGCCAGGACAAAGTGGATAGTGGGGGGAGACAACAATTCAAAATACTTTCATTCAGTTATCAATGCGAGAAGGAAAGACAACAATATTTCAGCCTTGAATTTTCGTCTTGGATGAGCAAGAGAAGGTGGAGTCAATAAAACAACATATTCATGATCACTTTGAAAACAAATACAAGGACAAGTTGAGGGGTGGTTTTAATATGGATCTAAATGCATTGGTAAAACTAAATGAAGAGGATAATAGCATGCTGACAGAACATTTTTCTATTGAAGAGATCCAAGAAGCAATTAACTCTTGTGATGGCAATAAAAGCCCTGGTCCATATGGGTTCAATTTAAAATTTATAAAGAAAACCTGGGAGACTTTAGGTGGAGACATAGTTAATTGCATCATAGAGTTCCAAGAGAAGGCAAAGCTACCAAAATCTTTTTGCTTATCCTTCTTTGTCCTCATTCCAAAGAAGGACAATCCTCAATCACTAAATGAATATAGGCCAATTGCATTAATTGGGAGCATCCATAAGATCTTATCAAAAATTCTGGCAAGGAGATTGAGCAGGATCATTGGGAAATTAATATCTCACTCCCAAACTGCATTTGTACCTGGCAGACAACTACTTGATGGAGTACTGGTGGCGAATGAAGTTTATGATTACATGATGAAAAGGAAGAAAAGAGGGTACATGTTCAAAGTAGATTTTACACAAGCCTATGATTGTGTAAATTGGAGTTTTTTGATCAAAATTCTGGAAGCCATGAATTTTAGTCATGTTTAGATTGAGTGGATTAGAGGAATAGCTTGCAATAGTTATGCATCAGTACTTGTGAATGGAAGTTCATCCAAAGACTTCAAAATTCAAAGGGGACTCAAACAAGGAGATCCACTTTCTCCCTTCCTATTTGTCCTGATAACTGAAAGCCTGGCAATGCTGGTGAGGAATGCTGAAAACAATAACCTACTGAGAGGTGTCAAAGTGGATGAAGAAATATATGTCAGCCTCCATCAATTTGCAGATGATACAGTGATATTTTGTGATGATTCATGGTCTAATATCTGGGCTATTAAGTCAATTCTGAGAGGTTTTGAAATTGTCTCTGGGCTGAAGGTGAACTACAGCAAAAGCAATATATTTGGTGTGGGAATAGAGAGCAATATAATGGAAGCAGTATCAGACTTTTTGGCTTGTAAAGTATGAAAATTTCCATCCAAGTTTTTAGGGTTGACTGTAGGAGGGAGACACAAGACAACATCTTTTTGGAGACCAGTCATAGACACAATTAAAGCTAGATTATCACTTTGGAGAGGAAGATTGCTTTCTATTGGAGGTAGGGTAACACTAATAAACTCTGTTATCACTAACCTTCCAGTACATTTCTTGTCATTTTTTATGGCTACAACAAGAATCCTAAAGGAGAAAAAGGCAATCCAAAGAAAGTTTCTTTGGGCTGGAGATTGGGAAAAAAGATGTATCTCATGGGTGAAGTGGTCAAATGTTTATAAACCAAGAAATCAAGAAGGGTTAGGAATTAAGGATGTGACTGTGTTCAACGGAGCCTTAGTAGAAAAATGGATATGGAGATTAAAATATGAGAAAGAAGCATTTTGGAATGTAGTAATCAAGGCCAGATATGGTAGTGATATACAGTAGCTCAGTCTATTACAAACAAACAACAATCCCAGGCTAGAATCAATGTGGTGGAAAGACCTCAAGTGGCTTGCAAGACCATCAAATGATAAGGACATTTTCAGTCTGTTAACATAGAATGTAGGTAATGGAGAAAAGACTTTATTTTGGCAATCTAGATGGGTTGAAGGAAAAGCTCTCATGCTACAGTATCCTGATCTATATAATGCCTCAACTGTTCAGAATGTGTTGATTAAGGATTCTGGAGATTGGGTTGATAATGAATGGAAGTAGGATCTAGTTGGTAAGAATGTGATTTTGAATGAAATTGAAGGAGGAAAAGGAGCAGAGTTTAGCTGGCTTAATAGTAGAGATGAAACTTAATGAACAAGAAGAAGATATTACAATTTGGTCTAGAGGATTCGATAACAAATTCAGTGTTAAAGCTTGTTACTTGGGAATGAGTCAAAGAGAGGAGGAGGAAGAATTAAGTCACAATCTTGGGGAAGCATTGGATTTTCTTTGGAAGATTAGAATTCCTCTCAAAGTGAAAATATTTGGATGGAGATTATTCCTCAATAGATTGCCATCCAGAAAAAATTTAGCAGCTAGAGGCATAATACCAGATCCACATCAACAAACCTGTTTGTTTTGTTTCCAAGATATTAAACATAACTCATGTGTTCATATCTTGTAGGAAAACTATGTTATTTTGGAGGGAGATAGAAACATGGTTGGATATGCAGTTTTCTATTGTAGACAATTGCATTGATTCATTCCTAGATTGCTCTAAAATACAAGGGAAAGGTAAGCTCTTATCATATATATGGTTGGTGGGATGCTGGAATATATGGAGATATAGAACCCAGATCCTATTCAAGGATGCATTTGTGGAACCGAAGGTAATCTTCCGTTATGTAGTCACCAGTTCTTAGAACTGGAAAATCTTGAACAACAATAACAAAATGAGAGGTGATTTCTATGCTTAGTACAAAAGGCCTATGGATATGTTATAGGTGTTCTATGAACATAGTTGGATTATTAGGGTGTAGCCTTGTTGGAACTCTGTTGGTTTAGATCCTTGTGGAATTGTCAAGATTCAGGTTTGTAATGTATTTTTAGGATCTCTACCTAAGGCTAGGTTAGATTCATGTTGATAGCATAGTTGGATAGTTGTGTCACTTTTGCTAGAACTCATTGTTAAGAAACTTGTGGAGATACCATGAGTTTTTGCAGTGCTGTTGTATTACTTGGGTTCCCTGCATAATGCAGGGCCTGTTATTGGCTGTTTTAGGCATTAATATTATTGACTATTAAAAAAAAGGAATAACATTAAATTGACATGCATGGTTGACAAAAAAAACTTCAAACTCTATATTGACCCGACAAGACAAACAACATACGAGGCTGGAATCTTAAATACTGATAAAAGAAACCTAAGACTATCTAACCTAAAAGCAATATTGAATCGAAAACACAATAAATGAAAAACAACATGCATGCAAAGCATCAAAATAGTAACAAGTCTTATTAAGTACTAGCACCACCACCCAAACCACCACTACCACCACCTAAGCCTCCATCTCCTCCAGGCGCACCTCCCAATCCCAAACTACTAGAACCACCACCCAAGCCACCACTTCCACCACCTAAGCCTCCCGGGCCGCCTGTGCCACCTTGGCTTCCATCTCCTTCGGGTGCGTCCAAACCTACAATTCCTCCAGGCCCACCCAAACTTCTGATACCAGTACCACTACTCAAGCCGCCAGGACCGCCACCTAAGCCTCCCGCTCCTCCAGTCCCACCCAAACCTCCAACACCACCACCAGCACCACCTAACCCGCCAACTCCACCACCAATGCCATGGTGACCACCGAGAATTCCAGCTCTACCACCATCCCCATGGAAGGCACCAATTCCTGCTCCACCACCAATCCCGCCAACTTTCCCAATGCCACCACCAAGCCTGACAGCTTTTCCAATGCCACCACCAATACCATGGAAACCACCAATTCCAGCTTCCGCACCAACACCATGGAAGCCACCAATTCCAGCTCCGGCACCAATGCCATGGAAACCACCGATTCCAGCTCCACCACCAATTCCACCAACTTTTCCTATTCCACCACCTATCCCACCACCAATCACACCAACCTTTCCAATCTTACCTCCAATTCCAAAACCAATCCCACCAATCTTTCCGATTCCACCACCTATTCCACTACCAATCGCACCAACTTTTCCAATCCCACCTCCAATTCCACCACCTATTGCACCAACTTTCCCAATTCCACCAACAAACCCACCAACCCCTGCAACACCACCCACAAATCCACTAACCCCACCACCCAAAAATTTATTCTTTTCATCAACACCCTTACCAGTTGAATTCTCTGCATGTTGTGCAACATTTGCATGCACCACACCCATTTTTTGTTCATCACCACCATTTGGAACAGTACGTGTTGTACTTGCATGCACTACAAGAATAACAACAAACACAATAATTGTACTCCACTTCGCCATCTTACTTACCTTTCAACTCTTTGTCTCGGTTTTTGAGTAGGAAAAACTTGATATGATATTGCTGTAGATTGCATGCAAAAGGGGTGTGTTATTTAATAGTGGAATCAGTATAGTGGACAGTTGAGAGTAATAAAAGATAGCAAGGGAAGGTAATAAAGAGTTGTCAAGTGTCGAGAATGCATGGGAAAACTTTAATGAGTTTAGGACTATATCAGAAAAGTAGGTAGAATCAAAAGAAGAGAAAATTTAAGAAGGTCATGTGGGTATCGCTCATATAGTAATTGTCGAAATCATAATAGTTTGTGTTTCAAGTAAGTATTAGACCACGCTTCTCTTTATCCATGTCAATACCACAAGGGCTCCTAGTTAGGGATTGATTTTATTTCTATAGAAAAAGTTGAAATACATTTTCTAACTCTAGATGTTTGCAACCCACACTGGCCAATCTCTTTGATTAGTTTGTTGACATTTATATGAATTCCTGTCCATTTAATTTTAGTGTAATGCACGTTTTAATGAGACTTTTTTATTATTCAAAACCTTGAGGATATATCATTTGAAAAGGTAAGTAAATTCTTAGTATATTAAATTTGAGTTGAGTATTGTTACTCTACAAAATTAACTAACTAACAACTTTGACCAGAACCATTAAAAAATGAGAGAGGACAAAGAGAGATAGGTAAATGGACTTTAGTCATGAGGTCAAGAAGAATGAGAAGAAATTGGACAGATTGAGACAACACAGATAGTAACAAAATAATAACCTGTTACGTCAACAATCTGTCTGAAGACATCGGTGACAGAGAAGTGTGGAGAGAGTATTTGAAAAGTGGAGAAAAGTGATCGACGTCTTATTTACGGTGAAATTTAGTAAAAAAATACAAATTTCTATTAATACTTAAGGGATAAAACTCGAAAATCTCCCAGACATGTTTGTCTGTTCATTACTCGTGTAAATCTTAGGGCTTGTCGAAGTTAACATAAACTCGGATAAATATATGAAAATGTTTATGATCCCTTGAAAAGAATGATGTAGGGTTAAAAAAATTTAAAGTTATAAGAGAGACTTGAAAGTAAAGTGCAAGAAAATGTAAAGTTGTGTGAAAAGTAGAGGGAGTCGAAAAAGCTTAAATGCATAAAAGAAGACTTACGATAAAATTGTTGAATTTGTATAAAATGGTGGAATGCATACGTACATCTTCCTTTCACTCGTTTTTCACAGTGCAGGTAATTTGAGTGTTTGAAAACGTGTAAAATTAGCGGACCCCTTACAAAATGAACCTAAGTACCTGCTCGAACTGTACTATATGTGGGTTTTTGTTATCGTCTCCACATGGATTTTAAATATCTTGATGCTCGCCTTTCAACAGTTTATTCTTTCAAGATAAAGGGTTTTCAAAAATTTGTTCATAAATTGTCACGATTTTAGTAGCAAAGCTTATAAATCGAAAGTTGTTTGATTAACAAAGAATATCAAAACTAGTTTTCATATACCCTAAATTATACGTATTCTTTCAATCTTGTATGTGAAGCCGGATTCGATTAATATAGTCACGTATTCTCTCAACACCGTCTACCTCTAGAGTGGCGTCGTGAGAAATACTGTATTCATCGCTACATGATTTCTCCATATAACAACCAATATAGTAAGCTTTAAGTTCAATACAAAGCAACTATCAACCATAGACCAATCTTGCTAATCTATAAATCGATAGGTGAATATTTTAGGTCAAGTTTCACAAAATCTATGTCTAGAGTTTTACATGTTCTAGTCAAAAATGGTTAGACCACCAAAAGTGCTAACTCTCTTTCTCTTTGAACAAGGAGAGTCACACTGTCTATTTTACTGAGTGTGTTGAGACGAATATTTGGAGATTTGAGGAGTATGCAGGTGTTGTATGTTGCCTCAAGATGAATGTCTTGCTTAACCCTTGTTTGGGAGCCCCATTATATAATTTGTTCTTTAATTCAAGCCATTAAGAGAAGCCTCTTGGACTTCTGGTGTTATACGGCCATCATTGCCGTAACTTTCATCCATGAAGGCAGACATTGAAGCCCTTGATAACGTCTGCATTGATGCGCCGCCGCTGTTATAAAAGATAAAGTGACACCTGACGAGCATGTATTCGGCATCGATGTCGGGTTGAGTGAAGTACCCCGGCTCGTGATAACTAGGCATAGTGGGAGTCAGGCTCTATGCTCGGTCCGAGTTATGCGTGAGGTTTGTCTAGCTCTCTTTATTGTATGATTTCTCCTGCTACCATCGTCTGGTCCGTGTTCACCCTTATCCGACTACTAAACTCGACACCAAATATATTTGGCATGTACATAAGCCCCCCGAGTAGTGTATCCGCACATAAGGATGTAGTACTCGGTAGTGACACAAGCCCGAATATGTTTTCTAGGTGTCGAGTTATGGATAGACCTTTTTTATCAGGTTCTTATGTGTCAAGAATTTCTTGGGAGTTCGTGTCCTTTCAGTTTCCCCAATATAATGATGACTATTAAAGGCTACTCCCTAGCTACTCTCAAGCCTTTTATCATAGTCCTTCTTTCTTTCTTTTCATTTCCAAATCGTCTTCCCTCTTCATTAACCAGAACACCTTCCAATCTCTAAGGCTTCTTTACTTGTAGGTATCCTTCTAACACTTCTAGTTACAATTTTACTCTTCAATTTTGTTTCTATTCACTATGGTAGTTTTTAGTAAGCAAGAAGGTAAGGGTAATAGTAGCAAAGTCCGTATGAACGCCATGGAGAGAAAGGAGTTGTGGGAACAATGCATGTGGGAAATAGAAAACACTTTAGGACCAGAGGAGTATAGACGAGTCATGAACGAAATCTATGGCGATGTTCTTACTTCTGGGAATAATTTTGATTCTGGCTCATCTTCCTCAGGTTTTGTAGAGGTTTTGATGACGACTACTGCTCCTTTTGATCTTGAAGTCATGAATCATAAGACTAGTACCTTTGATGATGTAGAGATCGCGAAACTCCGGTCCTTAAGACAAATATCTTCAACTAGGTCTGAAGATGATGTTGTCTTGGAATCATGTATTCCCGGGGAGTGCGTTTGCATACTTCTCCCCAAAGGAGTTAAATAAGACTTTTTCTACTTCTATGTCGGGGTTCTAGAAGATTTCAATATACAAATACCTTTCTCTGACTTTGAAGCGAACTTGTTAAAAACAATGAATATAGCTCCCTCGCAACTTCGTCCCAACAGTTAGGGTTTCATAAAGTCTTTTGAGCGGGTGTGTGAGGTCTTAGATATCATTCCCACAATTAGTTTGTTCTTCTCTTTCTTTGAAGTGAAAGGAGTTGATAATTGTAGCTGGATACAAATCAGTGGGATTCCCGGATGGAGTTTTCTCCATGCGTTTAATTCTAATTATAAAAATTATAAGAACCGTTTCCTGAGGGTAAAGAGCGGACCGAGGTGTCCACAAGTGTTGTACTCTCTGGATAGCCAGCCTTGTTTTCCCTTCTATTGGGTCAGGAACCCATTGCCGATTACTGGTTTTAACTTTGAGAAACTAAGTGAATTGGAAACCCAATCTTTGATTGTTCTTGACTCATTCCGTATGATGAAGGTTAAGGAGTTGTTACCATTGAACGACGAGCAACTACTCGCCTACCTGGGTAATTGCTTGCTTACCATTGGTACATGTGATTTATCATCCTTATTTTAATGTTTATTACTTTTCCTGCAGATACCATTACTAAATTGTCAGTGGCTAAACAGAATAAATTAATGTTGGAGGCTCGTGCTGCCCGGAAAAGATCTGGAGAAGTTGTTCCCACTAAGTCGGATATGGGTGGGCTGGAAATCCGACAACCAAAACGAACCCGGGGTACTATCGCAAAGGCTACCCCAAGTAAGAATGAATCTTAACCTTGTGTTCCTCCTTCTCAGGAAGAAACTTCACAAGGTGCTCCCAAGAGGTTGTGTCTTCATCCCAAGCTAGATCTGTCTGAAGTAGACTACTTTAAGGTGGTGCAGGATGGCCGCCTTATAGATCTAGCCGAGCTTGAAAAGAATAATCTTGAGAAGACTTCTGCTCCTCATAATGACGGGAATGAGACCCTTGATGGTGTTGGCGCTAATGGTACTCCAGTTGTTGAATGATTTTTTAATCTTTTCTGTGTTTAGTTGGTCATCCTCCCGGATGCATTTTGATGTATTTTGGCAAGGGCGTGTGGTGTTGTCCCCCCTTATGCTTATGAATATTTGGCCCTCAGGCTTTGTACAATTTATTTTGGCCCTTCCGAGGCTTTTTTGTGTCATTTCCGCTTATGATATTTATTTCTTCGCAAAATAATCCCGTATATATCCAGCCTCTCGGGCACTAAGTTAGAGTAACTTAAAGTGTTCGACTATAGATTGTCGGGTATTACTTTTGCTTCCGTCTTTGCATGATTGTTAAGGGCCTTTTAGTTATCTTGTGTGTTCAACCTTTACACTCTAAAGAGTTATGGGTTCTTATAGGCATAAGTGCCGATTATGGTATGTACCCGGGCGCATTAACAAGATTCGAGTCTTTCTCGTTAGCAATTTTCCCTTTATGATTCTTTACTTATAAGCTCATAATATCTTTCGACCTGCTTTGAGCTTAGGTGTTTCATCATCAGATTGTCCGTCTTGCATGCACGGAGCTATCAAACATATTATTCGACCCGTTTATGGGTGACCTATGTACACAAGCAAGTCGACACATTTATAGGGTTTTAATCAACCCGTTTATGGGCAACCTATGTACGCGGAGCAAGTCGACACGTTTATAGGGTTTCAATCAACCCTTTTATGGGCGACCTATGTACGCGGAGTAAGTCAACACGTTTATAGGGTTTCAATCAACCCGTTTATGGGCGACCTATGTACTCGGAGCAAGTCGACATGTTTATAGGGGTTTAATCAACCCGTTTATGGGATACCTATGTACGCAGAGCAAGTCGACACGTTTATAGGGTTTCAATTAACCCGTTTATGGGCGACCTATGTACACGGAGCAAGTCGACACGTTTATAAGTTTTTCCGAGTTATAACTCGCCATTTCCAGTCGATCACCTATAAACAAGACATGACAATTTTTAAGTCCAGGTGCCTCGTTAAAAACCCTTGCCCTTTCAAGGGAAAAGAGTGCAACCCGGATCTTTTATTCATTATTGGATTGCATAAAATTTAGCTTAAATACAGCCTAAGATTGGATACATCAATGTCCTAGGTATTTCTATTCCTTCTAATGTTTCCAGCTTGTATGCTCTGTTGTTTAGCTTTCGAACCACCCTGAACGGACCTTCCCAATTGGGGGCGAGGTTTCCCTTGCTTTTTGGGTCAGTTATTTTCTTCAAGACCAGGTCGCCCTCTTGGAACTCCCTCTCTCGGGCTTTTAGGTTGTACCTTCTTGCCACCCTCTTTTTTGCAGCAGCTTCTCTGATCCGTGCTATTTCTCTGATTTCTTCTATCTGATCGGCCGAGATGTTAAAATTCTCGATGTTGCTAATTTCATCAAAATGCTCGCGCCTCCAGGTCGGAGTGTTGATCTCCACCGGTATCATTGCATCAGCTCCATATACCATCCAGAAAGGTGTTTTATTAGTGGTAGAATATGGTGTTGTATGGTATGACCACAAGATCTCTGGAAAGTACTCGGCCCACATTTCTTTTGCTTCCTCCAGCTTCTTCTTTATGTCGTTTAGGATAACCCTATTGGCGGCTTCTGCTTGGTCGTTGGCTTGTGGATGTTCTACCGATGTGAACCTGTTCTGTATTCCATAATCTTTACAAAAGTCTACAACCAATGTTCTTGCGAACTGAGCTCCATTGTCTAAGACTATAACTCCTGGCAAGCCAAATCGGCATATGATGTTCTTCCAATATAATTTGCAAACTTTCTCGGCAGAGATCCGAGCAACAGCCTCGGCTTCTACCCATTTTGTAAAATAATCGACTACGACAATTAAGAATTTGATCTGTCCTGAAGCGATTGGAAATGGGCCTAAGATATTTGCTCCCCACTGGTAGAACGGCCACAGGGATGTTATCAGATGGAGAGACTCAGCTGGTAAGTGTTTGAGTGGAGAAAATAGTTGGCATTTTCACACTTACTGACGTATTCAGTGCAGTCTCGCATCATATGTGGCCAATAGTACCTGGCTCTTAGAATCTTTCCGGATAGTGTTCTCCCACCGATGTGGCTAACATAGGCTCCTTCATGTACTTCTTTAATTACCATCTCTATCTATGACTCTGACACACATCTCAGTATAGGTGTCGACCTTCCCATCTTATACAGCGTGTCCGAGATTATGATATACCGGGAAGCTATCCTTCTAATCTTCCGAGCTTCGTTGACGTCTTCTAGTAACACTTCTTGTGTCAAATAAGTGATGATGGGCCTTATCCACCCTTAAACATTCTCTATCGATAACACTTCTTCTGATTGAATGTTAGGTGCTTCGAGAACTTCTTGAATCACGGTCTTATTTATTCCTAAATTTTTTGAGCTGGCTAGCCAGGCTAAGAGGTCGGCTCGAGTATTATCTTCTCTTGGGATGTGGACAACTTTGAATTACGAGAACGCTTTGGACATTCCTGAAGCTTTTTGTAGGTACTTTATTAGGACGGAATCCTTTGCCTGGTATTCATTCTTCATTTTCCTGACCACTAGCTGTGAATCAGTTTTAACCAACAAGTTTGTTACTCCGACTTGTTTTGCCAATTTCATTCCGACAATCAAGGCTTCGTACTCCGCTTAGTTGTTACTAACCTGAAAATTGAAACATAAAGAGTATTATAATGTTAGCTAGTCGGG
The DNA here is from genome assembly GCA_022829125.1 of Lathyrus tuberosus. NCBI lineage: Eukaryota > Viridiplantae > Streptophyta > Magnoliopsida > Fabales > Fabaceae > Lathyrus > Lathyrus tuberosus. The sequence goes on from JALAZF010000247.1 coordinate 9,280,363, forward strand.
TCCTTCTAAAATGACCCCGCTCCACTTCCTTTGAGATTTAAAGATCCATCTACATAGAGGATCCATCTGTTTGAGATTTCTTCTCCAGCCGGTGCACTTAACTTAACCACAAAATTAGCCAGCGTCTGTGACTTAATACTGGTTTGGGGTATAAAGTTGATGTCGTATTCAGAAAGCTCTATTGCCCACTTGACCATCCGTCCTGCTAATTCGGGTTTCCTTAGTATCTGCTTGATGGGGTAGTTCGTTTTTACTATGATGGGATGACCTTGAAAATAATGTCTCAGTTTCTGGGCTGTAATGACTACTGCCAATGCTAAACGTTCAATCTTTTGGTATCTTAGCTCCGCTCCTTTTAGGACTTTGCTGATAAAATATACAGGTCACCTCTCCATCTTCTCCATCTTGTACCAAAATCGAGCTCAAGGCTTTATCAGTGACTGACAAATATAAGACAAGAGGTGCATTTTCTTTGGGCCTTACTAGGATAAGAGGTGAGGACAGGAAATGCTTTACTTCTTGAAAAGCTTCTTCACATGTCTGTGTCCATTCGAACTCCTTAGATTTCCTTATGGCTGCAAAGAAATGAATTGACTTGTCCCCTGCGCATGATAGAAACTGTGACAATGCTGCCAACCTCCCTGTCAGCTGTTGGACCTCCTTTTTCGTGGCCGAGCTTCTCATGTCTATTATCGCCTGGCATTTGTCGGGTTTGCTTCTATTCCTTGGTTGGTGAGCATGAATCCAAGGAATTTCCCAGCTTGTACTCCAAAGGTACATTTGTCCGGGTTCAACCTCATGTTGTAGCTTCTAATGGATGCGAAGGTTTCAGTTAGATCCTGCACATGCGACCAGTTTTTACTTGTCTTAATCACCATGTCATCTACATAAACCTCCAGGTTCCTCCCTATCTGAGTAGGAAATACCTTATCCGTTAACCTCTGATATGTAGCCCTAGCATTTTTGAGTCCGAATGGCATGACCTCATAGTAGTAATTGCTCTGATGGGTCATGAAAACAGTTTTTGGTGCATCAATGGGGTTCATGCGGATCTGGTTGTACTCGGAATATGAATCCATGAAACTAAGTAGACAGAATCCTGAGATAGCGTCTATTTGTCGGTCAATATTTGGCAGTGGATACGGATTTTTAGGAAATGCTTTGTTGAGGTATGTAAAGTCCACACACATTCTCCATTTTCCAGATTTCTTCTTCACCATCACTACGTTGGATAACCAAGTTAGATATTTGATCTCTTTGATGAACCCGGCTTGTAACAACTTCTCGACTTCCTCTGCTATTGCCTTCCTTTTCTCATCGCCATCCTTTCTTTTCCTTTGTGAGACCGGCTTAATATCTTGGTCGATTGCCAAATGATGACACATGAAATTGGGATCTATCCCAGGCATGTATGAGGGCTTCCATGTGAAAAGGTCCGCATTGTCTTTTAGTACTCGGATGATCTCTTTTTCTTCTTCTATAGACAAATTGACTCATACGTGTGTAACATGGGATGGCAGACGCCCAATATGAACTAGCTTTGTTTCTTCGTCAGGGACTATATTCTCTTCAGCTGCATCATCACGCAAATCAATGTCGACCAGGTTGACTTTGAGGGAACTCTTGAGATCTGCTTCTTCTCTGGGCTCTTTTCTTTTCAACTTCAAGCTGTCCTTGTAACACTTTCTGGCCAGCCCCTGGTTGCCTTTGACAATTCCAACCCGTCCATCTCCAAGTGGGAATGTCATTGTTGGATATAGAGTTGAAAGCGAAGCTTCCAGGGTGTTGAATGACGGTCGGCCTATAATGATATTATAGGGTAAAGCTGCATTGACTATTAAGTACCTTACCTGGGCAGTCTTTGCATTGGCCGTGTTACCAAAGGTAGTTGGTAATGCTAGATGTCCGAGCACTTGAAATTGTTCTCCTGAGAATCCTACTAGACTGCCTTTGAATGGTAGCAGCTCAGTAGCATCAAGCCCCATTCCTATGAATGCATCCCAATACAATACGTCGGCTGAACTTCCAGGGTCTATCAGTATGCTTTTCACGCTTCAATCTCTTATATGTACTTTGATAACCATAGGATCATTCTCATGTGCCAAAGCTCCTATGGTGTCTTGTTTGGAGAATGTTACAGCATCTAAGTCACCCTCTGTTTCCTTCGGGGATTTCTGGTCAATATGCATAACTGCTCTAGCATACCTCTTTCTGGATGAACTTGTTTCTCTACCTCTAGCGACCCCCCCGGAAATGGTGTATAGGGTGTGCCGGGCTGTCTTCGTTTCGTGACCCTCTTCAGCATTTGAAATTTTCTTCCGGGATACTTTTTTGTTCTCTGATCGTCTTAGCGAGGACTTTTTTTGTTATTTTGTGGTCGGGAATCCTTTACGTACGCCAAGAGGTGTCCCCTTTGGATTAGGGCTTCAATTTCCTTTTTATAGCTACTGGCAGTCCTCGGTGTGATGTCCCCGTATACGGTGGTAGTTACACCAAGCCTCAGGCTGCCTCCCGATAATTGCATTGGCTCTTTTGGGACGTTGGGGCTCAGGTAACAGATTCATATGGCCGACTTCTTTGAGGATGTCTCCCTTGCTTGTATTTAGCGGGGAGAGGTCTCTGATTGGCTCGTACAGTTGTCTGTAAGGTCTGGGGGCTTGTCGTTCACGCGCAGCTCCTCGATGATGTTCCTTTCTCCTATTTGACACCTCTTCTTTACTTTTTGTCTTTTCATTATCGTCTCGGGCTCTTTTCTCTTGGTTACTCTCCTCTCCTTTGATGTAACATTTGGCCCGGGTAGCGATCTCTTCCATGCTGATAGCCGGCTTTTGAGCCAATGACTCATTGAATTGTCCAGCTCGCAATCCATGCTGAAAGGCCCCTACAAACAACTCTTGATTTAGATGAGATACTATGAGGGTTTCCTCGTTGAACCGAGCTAAGTATTCACATAACGGTTCCGCCTGCTTCTGTCGAACACTGAATAATGCAGTCGTGGACACCTTCCGGCGTTTGCTTGCCGAGAAGTGTTGTACTAACTTCTTAGTTAAGTCCTGGTAACTTGTGATGGAGAGATGAGGAAGGCTCATATACCATCTTAAGGCTACGTCCTTCAAAGTTCCGGCCATGAGTTTACACTTTAGTGAGTCCGAAGGGGCAACTATGGCCATTTGATTGTTGATGGAAGTGACATGCTCCTGAGGATCTGTCTTCCCATCATAGAAAGCTAATGATGGTGCTTTGAAGTTTTCAGGTACGTGGTCTTCCCAGATCTCTTGGGAGAGAGGTTGAGGTTCGAGAACCTCCTCCTCACTATCAACGTCAGCTTGACTTTGTTGCTGCAGCTCTTTTATACTATCTTGTAGTGTTTCATTCTGTTGTCTCATAGTTTCCATCATGGCTAGTAGCTGAGCCATGTCTGGAGGGTCTCCTTCAAAAGTCATGTCGTCAGAGATGGGTGTGGACTGGGAAAGTTTTACCTAGGCCACAGGGTGGGCGCCAAATGTTCTAGCCAAAAATGGTTAGACCACCAAAAGTGCTAACTCTCTTTCTCTTTGAACAAAGAGAGTCACGCTGTCTATTTTACTAAGTGTGTTGAGACGAATATCTGGGGATTTGAGGGCTATGTGTTGTATGTTGCCTCAAGATGAATGTCTTGCTTAACTCTCGTTTGGGAACCCCATTATATAATTTGTTCTTTAATTCAAGCCATTAAGAGAAGCCTCTTGGACTTCCGGTGTTATACGGACATCATTGCTGTAACCTTGATCCATGAATACAGGCATTGAAGCCCTTGATAACATCCGCATTGATGCACCTCCGTCGTTATAAATGATGCAGTGACACCTGACGAGCATGTATCCAGCATCGATGCTGGGTAGAGTGAAGTACCCGGCCCGTGATAACTTGGCATGGTGGGAGTCGGGCTCTATGCTTGGTCCGAGTTATGCGTGAGGTTTGTCTAGCTCTCTTTATTGTAAGATTTCTCCTGTTACCATCTTCTGGTCCGTGTTCACCCTTATCCGACTACTTAACTCGACACCAAATATATTTGGCATGTACATTACAAAAAAAGAATAGATCATTAACAACAAAAATATTCATCATATATTAATCATCACTTGTTCACATACAAGGCCAATCAAAAGAAATACATACAAGCTAATGGTAGACTACCTTTGATACAAAAGGATTTTAGCTACCCATAACCCAGGTGGCTTGCTTTACAAGTCTTTGAAGAAGAGAAATGAGCATCCATGTTGAAGAATTGAACTCGGGTGCGAATTTAGCTTCTATTTGAAAAATATCACCTTTTGGTGAAGAAATGCTGAAAAATGAAGTTTTTGTGTGAAAATGGGTTTTCTAGGTTATGATCCCCAAAAAAATGTGAAAAGTACATATATAGTACTTCCAGAATCTGTCAAGTTTGCCCAGCGAACACCACTTAATTGCACTTGTAGTGCCTCTGAACAGTTAAACTGCCATTGAGAAATATCTGAAGTTCACCGTGCGAGTAATTCTTCCTCATGTGAACTACTTCATTACAAGTTCACACAACGAACTTATGGCCATTTAGCTACTGCCTCAAATCTTGGATGGTTTGGTGGTCCTTCGCTACAACCTCGCCTAGCGAATATTCGCTACAGTTCACCCGGCAAACTTAGTGCCCTTTTCTTACTGTCAACATTCTGACATGGTTCGCTAGGGCTTCACCATGAGCTCGCCCAGCGAACATTCACTGCTACTCCTCGATGGCTGTTCTCCCAGCGAACATGCTGAATCTCTTCTTTTCCTTGGGCTTCCTTGTCTAATTACTTGTGTCTTACACTTTGATGTTTTATGTCTAATTCCTGCACAATAACACAAATCAAACCAACCAAAGGTATTTTCAACAATAATGAAGATTAGCATGAAAACATGGAGTAAATCCAACAAAACATAACAATTGAGATGAAAAATGCCAATAAATATAGATCAATTTAAAGCATATTTGACATTCAACAAACTCTCCCCAACTAGATTTTTGCTTGTCCTTAAGCAAAGTATGCCTCTCATTGAAAACAAGAGGATTTGCTTAAGCATTTAATTCAACCAAGAATAAATTTATGGCTCAAATAAACAAACAAATATGCACAAGCAATGTTCACCACTTCCTAGAATCGAACACTAAAAAATAATTTAGTTCTTAAACAAATATCATGCAATGTTTCAATTAACAACTAAATTTTCATGCTTGAATTACTCTAACACTCCTCTTCGAAAAAGAATGAAGAATTAAACGTGTTTGCGACCGCGGAGAAATTTCACTCACCTAACAAACAATGCAAATACTATCCAATTCATACATTCATCTAATCAATTATCAAAGAATTCATGGAAGCAAGAAGATCACTAAGGTCTTTAAAGGTTGTGGCTTGGTTAGGTTCACAATAAAGTGACATTTATAAGGCCATGGATTCAAAGTTGCCAATGCAAAAGAAACATTCACTATGTAAAGTTATGTACACATGACAACTTCATCCACTACTTTCTTTTCTCAATTGTTCACCCTTCCAAACTTCCTTTATGCACATTATTCATTTTATTTTTTATTTTTATCATTCAAACAAGCATGCTTTTTCTTTTTCATAATTCATATTCACAATTTTCTTTTCAATGCTTGTTTGAATTTTTTTTCAAAATTTTTGAGTAACCTACCACTTTCTTTTCACTCTCCCCAATTTGGTTTTAACCAAACCTCAAGTGAATGCTCCTTTCATTTTATGGCAAGGAAAACAATTTAGGACAATGTTCAAAGGTTCAAGAATTTTTTTTAGAATCCTGCACAATTCAACGATGAACTAACTTTTGATTTATGTACTAACACCAAGTTCATCATTAAATTAGGATCTAAACTATAAAGCTCAAAGGGGTTAGCAAAATCTCTTTACTCACGGGGTAAGTTATTGTTTTGGGATATGGTTGTGCTCAATATCAACAATTTCCTTGATCATATCTAATGCTTCCACAAAATCAACATAATTACAAGATTAAGCATGAATCTAATGTATTCAACAAGATTTATCAGTCATCCTATGCATTTAGTAAACAATGGAGGTTTCTCACAAATTTGTGGCTATTGGAACCTAAGTGAAACAAGCATTCAAACAAAGTTGCAAAATGAAACAAAATTACATTTGCACAAAGAAAAAAATCTTAAGCATTCTAGCATCCTAGAAAGAGGTAACCAAGTACCTTGCTTGCATTCACATGATCAAATACTATCATCACCATCCAAACTTGGGAGAATCTTCATTGGATACTTTTAGCAAATAGCAAACAATCTAGAAGAAGTTCTCACATTTCATCACCAAAAAGGGAAACATTAAAAAGCAAAAAAAAAAACTACCAACAATCATAAAAAAAAAACTACTAGATCTTACTACTACTGGCCCTTCCTTTTCAATAAGGCTTGTCCTCAGGTCCACTACAGAAGAGGCAATGCAACAGTATTACACAAACAATACAAAAGTTTTGTAGAAAAAACCTGTCATCCTACCAGAATTTGTCATGTTCGCTGTGCAAAAAATTATTCACCTAGCGAACTAATTTTCCCTAGGTTCGCACGACGAACATGACAGTACTAAAAAATTCTGGTTTCTCAAAATCTGTTTTGTCACAACACTTATTACATCATAACAAGCTAACAAATGCAGTAATAAAAACAGAAATACTCAAAATGTTGGGGTGCCTCCCAACAAGCGCTTAGTTTAACGTCGTTTGAGCTTGGCGGTCGAAAGCGACTCAAGGATCGCCAAAAGAAATTGTTCCCGCATCTGTAACAACTTCATAACCAAGGTACACCTTCAACCTTTGCCCATTAATTGTCCAAATTTCTTTCGATGAAGGGTCTTCAATTACAATTGCTCCGTAATGCTTGATTTCCCTAATCCGAAACGGACCAGAACATTTTGACTTTAACTAGCCCGAAAACAATTTTAATCGCGAATTGAACAATAAAACCATTTGTCCTTCATGAATTTAGAATACTTCGGCATTTTCTCTAGAGCCTCATAAATTGGAATGGTTATCTGCAACAGACTAAACATGTCCAAGAATCTAGCATAATGCTTCTCATTGTCTTTTTTGGTAGGAGTAATAGGGTACGGTAACGTTTTCATTGGAACTTCGCCTTCATGCTCCTTTCCTTTCTTACTTTTTTTCAACTTCTCCTCCTTCAACTTCTTTTCTAATTCTTCCTTATCATTATTTTTTTCAACTTCCTCCACAATTTCATCTTCCTTTTTAATTTCAACATTTTTTTCAACTCCAACACCAATTGTTCTCCAACTCCTAGTAAAAATGGCTTTGCAATGCTCCTTCGGATTCACTTGAGTATTATCCGGAAATGTTTCTTTATGTTGGTCGGCTATTTGCTTGGACAATTTCCCAACTTGAGTTTCAAGGTTCTGAATTGCCGCATCCGTACTCTTTTGAATGGAGATAGACATTTGCATGAATTGGTTGAAAGTTTCTTCAATCTTAGTTCCTCCACCTTGGTTTTATTACGGTTGGTTGTAACTTTGGTAAGATTGACAGTTAGAAGATCCCGGTTCTTGCCTCCACCCTTGTTGGTAACCTTGGCTATTACCTCTCGGTTGGTAGCCTTGGTTATTGGTTTCCAGCATTGTTAGCTTCTTCAACGACCGGTGGACAATAGCCGGTAGGATGATCACCTTTGCAAATTCACAACTTGCTACATGTTGATTTTTGTAACGCCCCAGTTTTGATCATTTTCTTTAATTGAGTCAATTTAATTATTTTGAGTATTATATTATTTTATTTGTGATAATATGTTATTTTACATCGTGAATATGTTTTATCGCGTTTTGAGAGCGTTTGCGGGATAATTGAGAGTGAGGGTATTTTAGTCTTTTCCCTAATTATTTACTAAGTTAGAAAGAAAAGAAATAGAAAAGAAAGAAAAATAGAAGTATAAAGGGAAGAGAGAAAATAGAGAGAAAGAAATAGGAAGAGGAAAAAGAGAAGAAGGAAAAAGAAGAGAAGAGAAAAAGAGAGAAATTGGGAGAAAAACTTGGAATTCATCAAAACAACTTCTAGGAATCGATTTAATCGGGTAAGGGTGTGAAATTCAATTATCCTATACATGTGTATGATTATGTAAGTGTTTGTTTGTGGTTTTGTTGGATTGTATGAGAAATAGAATAAATACCCATTTGTGTAGAAAGTGTGAGAATTCGATTTAATCGTGTTAGAAATCATGTTTTCGTGTTCCTTGTTATTGATACATGATAGATATATGTTGTTATACATCAAATTGGTAATTTTCTGGTGTAAAAATGAGGTTTTTGGGTGAAAATTCGTAACAGCAACGCAGCAGGAAAAATTCTGGGTTTCGCTGCCCATACGTGTATGGGACAGGGCAATACGCGTATTGGTTAGGCCAATGCGCGTATGGAAATGAAGGAAAGTAGGTAATACGCGTATGGGGCTGGGCAATACGCGTATGGCTGAGGGCAATACGCGTATGGCCAGCAAGGGTGCAGAATGTGTTTTTTTTCGCGATGTCTTTTCTTGTTTAGTCCGTAACTTTTGATCCGCTTATCCGTTTTGAACGTTCTTTATATCGCTGGAAAGCTAATGAAATGTTTTTTCCTATTAAAATTATTTTGAGATTATTGGCCAATTTAATTATGTCGGGAATTGGGAATAGCGTCGTTTTGTCGACTTTTGTAATTATAATTGTGTGTAATTGATGTGTATCCTGCAATGTGTTGTTGGTATGGATATGGTATGACTTGTGTGCTGTTATGAAATGAAAATGCATGAACTACATGTTGTGATGATGATGTGTGGCCTAAGGGCAAGAAAATGCAATGTGTTGTATTTGGCTATATATGCATGGTTTATGGTTGCATATATGTGTGAAGATGCATTGGTTGTCATGAGTTCTTGTGTGTCAAGCATCATGATATGCATCTTGTGGGATCGTGAGCCTTATACAAAGAGGACTGAGAGCAATCAGATTGTGAGCCTTATATAAAGAGGACTGAAAACAATCCATGAACGTCGTGTGCCCATGTGGGGACCTAAAGCGACGGTTTGATTCCTGAGTGAATCTGTTATAAACATCGTGAGCCTTATGCAAGAGGACTGGAAACGGTGGTTATAGTTGATCGTGAGCCTTAAAAATAAGAGGTATGAATAGCCTTAAAAATAAGAGGACTGAAAACGATCGGATCGTGAGCCTTATACAAAGAGGACTGCAAGCGATCCATAAACGTCGTGAGCCTTATACAAAGAGGACTGTAAGCGACGGGGTGAACATCGTAGGCCCGACGGGGAGTTACAGTGATGTAACGAGCGATGGTTCCAGCAGAGTTCCTGAGTGAACTAGTGTTGAGATTTGATGGAGTCGGTACCACATGTGGATTTGCATAGAGTCGTTGTGTCTGTCTCTTTGCACCTGCATGGTTTATGATTGCATTGGTTATATGTGGAAAATCATGATTTAATTGATTATGTGTGAGACATGGTGATATGCATTTGTGATAAATGTATGGTGCATGATTAATATGCAATTGGGAATGGAGTAATTATGTGATTGAGCTTTTGATAACATTTGTGAATCGATTTGCATTCGTGTTAAATGCATTGAGTTATGAATGACATGTTTCGTGTATAAACATATGCATTATGTGTGAATATGTGATTATGTGAGTATAATCTATATATGCTTTATGTGTTGGTATGTGATAATTGTGGTGAGAATACTTAATATGTGTATTTTATGTCGATATACATAATTATATGCATTTATATTATAATTGTGTTTCTCACCCTTCTGTTGTTTTATAATGCTCTATGAGGCATTGCAGATTAGATTGCTGGTGGTCTTTTTGTGAAGCTTAGGACTTCATTCTTTTGTCGGTCGGCTCTGATATGTGACACCGGGTAGTCGGGGGATCGATTAGGATTATTTTGTGATATTGTGTATATGCATCTTTGTCCTTTGTAGTTGTATTTATACATGATTCTGCTGATAACAGATAAACCTTTATGTGATATATATATATATATATATATATATATATATATATATATATATATATATATATATATATATGATAGTCAGTTTTAGATTTTCCGCTTTTATTCTAAAATCTGATGAAATGTGGGTGTAAGGAACTGAGTTCCTTTGATGATTGCTACCCCACTGTTGCATATCTTTAGGAGCAGGTGTTGTATGTTTTGTTTCAATATGATGTGATTCTCCCTATCTATGCCATGATAATTTAAATATACTCTGATGAAATTTTGAATTTTTATTTATCGCTTTTAATAGCTTGGGGGTATAGATTGGGGGTGTTACATTAAGTGGTATCAGAGCTAGTCTGTGTCTGTTTGTGTTAGTCTTTGTTGGTCTTCGTGGTTCGGTGAGTTGTTGTTTAACCATAGTTGCTGTTATTGGAAATGAACAGAATATGGCTGGAAGTCACGATGCTGCTTTGGCTGCTGCGATGCAGGCTATGGCTCGGGCTGTGCAGGGTGCACCGAATGCTGTTGGTAATGAGGAGTTCAGGAAGAATCAACCGCCTATCTTCAAAGGAAGATATGATCCTGATGGTGCACAGATTTGGTTGAAAGAGATTAAAAGGATTTTTCGAGTGATGGATTGTGATGAGGATCAGAAGGTGAGATTGGGTACTCACATGTTACTAGAAGAAGCTGATGATTGGTGGGTTGGTACTCGTAATGTGTTGGAAGCTGTAGAGGAAGAAGAGATCACTTGGGATGTGTTTAGCAGAGAGTTTCTGAGGAAGTATTTTCCCAAGGATGTTAGGGGAAAGAAGGAGATAGAATTTTTGGAATTGAAACAAGGTAGTATGTCTGTTGTTGACTATACTGCTAAGTTTGTTGAGCTGGTGCAGTTTTATCCTCATTATGCTGAGGCGACTGTTGAGTTTTCTAAGTGTGTGAAATATGAGAACAGATTGCGTCCTCCGATTAAACAGGCGATCGGTTATCAGAGGATTAGAAGGTTTTATGATTTAGTGGATTGTTGTAGGATTTACGAAGAGGATAGGAAGGCGCGTGATACTCACTATAAGAGTGTGAATGACAAGAAAGGAAAACAACCGTCTCGTAGTGGTCCTTATGTGGCACCCGCTGACAGTGGTAAGCATAGGAGTAACTTTGAGAAACAGACAAGTGGGGGAGGAATGTCTAATCCTCCGAGATGTTACAAGTGTGGTGAAGTAGGACATCTTCAGTTCGATTGTGGGAAGAATAAACTGAAATGTTCCAAGTGTGGACATTCGGGACATGTCACAGCTGATTGTAAGAATAATATGGTGAAGTGTTTCAACTGTGGTGAGACAGGTCATATTAGTACGAGGTGTAAAAAACCAAAGCAAGCTTAGGCTGGTGGGGAGGTCTTTGCATTGGCAAGGACTGAGACTTCTAGTGCAGATCGTCTGATTAAAGGTACTTGTTTTATTATAGTACGCCTTTATTTTTGCTGTTGTTGGTACTGGAGCGACTCATTCGTTTAGTTCGTATGAGTGTACGAAGCGTTTGAATTTGTTGTTGTCTTCTTGGGGTGGTTAGATGGTTATCGATACTTCTGTTTTTGGGTCGGTAATTATTTCTTTGGTTTGTTTAATTTGTTCTTTGACCATTTATGGTAAAGACTTGTGTTGGATTTGATGTTTTTAGTTGGAAGGATTAGAATGAGATGAGTGGGGGAAAAGCTGGTACTTTTCCATGTTGCTTCAGGTGTGGAGCGTTGGCTCAGTGGGATGCAGATTGCAAGAGTGTAAGTGTTGTTTGGACAGTGTTGTTTCAGATTCTAGAGGGAATGCGGAAGTAAAGTTTATGTTAACTAAGGGTTTGTGCCTTAGGTAGTTTTGTGCACGGGATGTAAGGAATGCTATTATAGTTTGGTGGAGACGGTTTGTACCCCATCATGATTGTCAGCTGTCTATTGACAAATTGAGGAACTGATCACCCTTAATCTCTTGTTGATAGCAGACGGGAATTATGTTGGATAGAATGGACGTGTCTTTCCGGCTTTGATAGTGGTGCGGAATGGATTACTTGAAATTTAAGGAAATGATTGCGGATTATTTTGTCAAGTTGAGGAAGATTTTATATCTGACGGTGACGCGGAATCAAGATTTTTGGTATGATGGTTAAGTTGTGAAGTCATTGAGAGTCCTTTTTGGTTGGTTGTTGCGATAGATTGGAATTTGGATTGTCAAGAGAAGAAATTGTGTGTGGACTACGGACAGTGGTATAGGGTGACGATTGAGAATAAGTGTTCACTTTTAGGATGAGGTAACTGGATTGGTTTGGTTGAGTTTGATTGGAATTACTATTGTCGGAATGTTCGATAAGAGTGGCGATTTGTTTGAGTTGAGGCTTTGATCGACTTTGTGTGGCGGATTATAATTGTTATCATCGGAAGTAGATGTGATGTTACTATGAGAGGCTCCGAAGTTAATTAAGGTGATTAGAAACTTTTTGGACTTTTGTTGGTTATTACCGAAGGGTATGGAGGGCTTTTCCAAGATTTGCGTTTTCGTTACTTCAGTGGACTTGCAAAGGGGAAGTCGATTGTTTGGGATGCATCTTTAAGGAGTATGGTCAGTGTGTTAATGCAAGAAAGTAAAGTCGTGGCTTATGTTTTTCGACATTTGAGGATTCGTGGAAGGATCAGTACTACTGTGGAATTGGAATTGGTTGTAGTTGTATTATGTCGGAATATTGGAAGTCTTATCTTTATGATTCTAGATTCGAAGTGTTTGGTAATTACAAGAATATTGAATATTGGATTGGTCTGAATGAATAGAGACAGCGAGGATGATTAGGATTCGTGGCGAGCTATGAATTGGTTTAGGGTTATCCTTGAGGAAAGGATGTTGTTGCGCCTGATGTGTAAGTCAAAAATCTTTATGCATGTCTGTTTTAAGGGTCAGAGAGTTGGATTTATTTGAGCAGTGCTGAGGCTTGTGTTTAGTGTGGGAGAGAACACAGTAGAGAGTGTGGTTGGATATATTGGCAGTGAACAGTGATTTTTGGTGAATATGAGAAAGAGTTAGGTTTTGGACGTGAGATTTATAGTCTCGATGGTTTCGGGTAAACAGAGTGCGCAACGGAAGCGTGATGTGGCACATTTTGTATTTGAGAGTGACCCAGTGAGTTTGTGCTTGTGTATTCTTTGAGTTGTGAGTTGGTCAGCAAGTGCATTGTATGGGTTTTGCGTCTTGTCGTTGTTGTTGCTGCTGTTAGCAAGGTGGTTTGTCAGTTGTGTTGTTTGTGGTGTGCTTTTGGTTGGTCTAATGTTTGATTGGTCGGATGCGAGGGCTGTGTCTGGAGTTGTTGGGATCGGTTATATTTTCGAGGACGAAAATTTCTAAGTGGGGGAGAGTTGTAACACCCCAGTTTTGATCATTTTCTTTAATTGAGTCAATTTAATTATTTTGAGTATTATATTATTTTATTTGTGATAATATGTTATTTTACATCGTGATTATGTTTTATCGCGTTTTGAGAGCGTTTGCGGGATAATTGAGAGTGAGGGTATTTTAGTCTTTTCCCTAATTATTTACTAAGTTAGAAAGAAAAGAAATAGAAAAGAAAGAAAAATAGAAGTATAAAGGGAAGAGAGAAAATAGAGAGAAAGAAATAGGAAGAGGAAAAAGAGAAGAAGGAAAAAGAAGAGAAGAGAAAAAGAGAGAAATTGGGAGAAAAGCTTGGAATTCATCAAAACAACTTCTAGGAATCGATTTAATCGGGTAAGGGTGTGAAATTCAATTATCCTATACATGTGTATGATTATGTATGTGTTTGTTTGTGGTTTTGTCGGATTGTATGAGAAATAGAATAAATACCCATTTGTGTAGAAAGTGTGAGAATTCGATTTAATCGTGTTAGAAATCATGTTTTCGTGTTCCTTGTTATTGATACATGATAGATATATGTTGTTATACATCAAATTGGTAATTTTCTGGTGTAAAAATGGGGTTTTTGGATGAAAATTCGTAACAGCAACGCAGTAGGAAAAATTCTGGGTTTCGCTGCCCATACGCGTATGGGACAGGGCAATACGCGTATGGGGTAGGGCAATACACGTATTAGTTAGGGAAATACGCGTATGGAAATGAAGGAAAGTAGGAAATACGCGTATGGGGCTGGGCAATACGCGTATGGCTGAGGGCAATACGCGTATGGCCAGCAAGGGTGCAGAATGTGTTTTTTTTCGCGATGTCTTTTCTTGTTTAGTCCGTAACTTTTGATCCGCTTATCCGTTTTGAACGTTCTTTATATCGTTGGAAAGCTAATGAAATGTTCTTTCCTATTAAAATGATTTTGAGATTGTTGGCCGATTTAATTATGTCGGGAATTGGGAATAGTGTCATTTTGTTGACTTTTGTAATTATAATTGTGTGTAATTGATGTGTATCCTGCAATGTGTTGTTGGTATGGATATGGTATGACTTGTGTGCTGTTGTGAAATGAAAATGCATAAACTACATGTTGTGATGATGATGTGTGGCCTAAGGGAAAGAAAATGCAATGTGTTGTATTTGGCTATATATGCATGGTTTATGGTTGCATATATGTGTGAAGATGCATTGGTTGTCATGAGTTCTTGTGTGTCAAGCATCATGATATGCATCTTGTGGGATCGTGAGCCTTATACAAAGAGGATTGAGAGCGATCGGATTGTGAGCCTTATACAAAAAGGACTGAAAACAATCCATGAACGTCGTGTGCCCATGTGGGGACCTAAAGCGACGGTTTGATTCCTGAGTGAATCTGTTATAAACATCGTGAGCCTTATGCAAGAGGACTGGAAACGGTGGTTATAGTTGATCGTGAGCCTTAAAAATAAGAGGTATGAATAGCCTTAAAAATAAGAGGACTGAAAGCGATCGGATCGTGAGCCTTATACAAAGAGGACTGCAAGCGATCCATAAACGTCGTGAGCCTTATACAAAGAGGACTGTAAGCGACGGGTGAACATCGTAGGCCCGACGGGGAGTTACAGTGATGTAACGAGCGATGGTTCCAGCAGAGTTCCTGAGTGAACTAGTGTTGAGATTTGATGGAGTCGGTACCACATGTGGATTTGCATAGAGTCGTTGTGTCGGTCTCTTTGCACCTGCATGGTTTATGATTGCATTGGTTATATGTGGAAAATCATGATTTAATTGATTATGTGTGAGACATGGTGATATGCATTTGTGATAAATGTATGGTGCATGATTAATATGCAATTGGGAATGGAGTAATTATGTGATTGAGCTTGTGATAGCACTTGTGAATCGATGTGCATTCGTGTTAAATGCATTGAGTTATGAATGACATGTTTCGTGTATAAACATATGCATTATGTGTGAATATGTGATTATGTGAGTATAATCTATATATGCTTTATGTGTTGGTATGTGATAATTGTGGTGAGAATACTTAATATGTGTATTTTATGTCGATATACATAATTATATGCATTTATATTATAATTGTGTTTCTCACCCTTCTGCTGTTTTATAATGCTCTATGAGGCATTGCAGATTAGATTGATGGTGGTCTTTTTGTGAAGCTTAGGACTTCATTCTTTTGTCGGTCGGCTCTGATATGTTACACCGAGTAGTCGGGGGATCGATTAGGATTATTTTGCGATATTGTGTATATGCATCTTTGTCCTTTGTAGTTGTATTTATACATGATTCTGCTGATAACAGATAAACCTTTATGTGATATATATATATATATATATGATAGTCAGTTTTAGATTTTCCGCTTTTATTCTAAAATCTGATGAAATGTGGGTGTAAGGAACTGAGTTCCTTTGATGATTGCTACCCCACTGTTGCATATCTTTATGAGCAGGTGTTGTATGTTTTGTTTCAATATGATGTGATTCTCCCTGTCTATGCCATGATAATTTAAATATACTCTGATGAAATTTTGAATTTTTATTTATCGCTTTTAATAGCTTGGGGGTATAGATTGGGGGTGTTACAATTTTGGTTGGGAACTTCTTGCATCTATTTGATTTGTTGTGGAAGCTTTGACATTTGCTTTGTCAATAACTCCACTTGTTACAATAGTAACTTGTTTTGAGCAAGAATGGCATCATTCGTTCCCAACTCGATAATTCCCAGCTTTCTTTGTGAAGTACCACGATTGTGTTGAACTTGATGATCATTGAGTTCCATCCAATCAATGATGGACACCGCATCTTCCGCACCTTTTAACATTAAAGAACCACCCGTCGTAGCATCGAAAAGAGTTTTATCAATGGGTTGAAGTCCGTTGCAGAAAATGTGAACTTGAGTCAACTCACCAAAACCATGGCCCTTGCACTTTCTCAACATAGATTTGAATCTCTCCCAAGCTTTATTGAGAGATTCGCTTCCTCCTTGCGCAAACACAGAAATTGTCGTCTTGGCCTCCATAAACCGATTGTGAGGGAAAAATCGTTCAATAAACTTCTCTTCCAAAATGTTCCAATCTGTGGTGGTATTTCTGCCATGATTGCGTAACAATGGGTGTAGGTGAAGAAGTTTCTCCACGCTCTTGCCTTTCCTTGGCAAGTTCCTCCTCCGCCTAGTTCTGCTATTGAGCCTATGAGAGGTTCTTTCAATCTCAGGATCGAAAAGAAGTTGATCCGCAGGTACACTCCCTCGCATAAACAAAATGTGCACACTTAACCAATCAAATTAAGCAACACAAGAAAAATAAACAGAGGTAAGAATAACAATACAAAGATGTTAAATCAATAAACTATTACAATGCTTGCAATATCAAACAATCCTCGGCAACGACGCCATTTTGTTCAAACTGTACTATAGGTGAGTTTTTGTTATCGTCTCTACATGGATTGTAGATATCTTGATGCTTGCCTTTCAATATTTTATCGTTTCAAGATAAAGGGTTTTCAAAGTTTTGTTCATAAATTGTCACGTTTTTAGTAGCAAAGCTTATAAATCAAAAGTTATTTGATTAACAAAGTATATCAAAAGTAGTTTTCATCTACCCTAACTTATATGTATTTTTTCAATCTTGTATGTGAAGTCCGATCCGATTAATATAATCACGTATTCTCTCAACACCGTCTATCTCTAGAGCAGCGTCGTGAGAAATACTGTATTCATCGCTACACGATTTCTCCATATAACATCCAATATAGTAAGCTTTAAGTTTAATACAAAACAACTATCAACCATAGACCGATATCTCCGATCTATAAATTAATAGATGATCATTTTAGGTCAAGTTTCACAAAATCTATGTCTAGAGTTTTACAAAACAAGAATGGATCATTAAGAACAAAAATATTCATCATATAGTAATCATCACTTGTTCACATACAAGGCCAATCAAAAGAAATACATACAAGCTAATGGTAGACTACCTCTACCTTTGATACAAAAGGATTTAGCTACCCATAACCATGGTAGCTTGATTTACAAGTCTTGGAAGAAGATGAATGAGCATCCACGTCAAAGAATCGAACTCGGGTGCGAATCCAGCTTCTATTGGCAAAATATCACTTTTTGGTGAAGAAATGCTGAAAAATGAAGTTTTTGTGTGATAAATGGGTTTTCTAGGTTATGTTCCCCAAAATATGTGAAAAGTACATATATAGTACTTTCAGAATCTGTCAAGTTTGCCCAGCAAACACCACTCAATGGCACTTGAAGTGCCTCTTGTACAAGCGATTTTCGAGGTCGCCCCACATGTGAACTTTTAATTTATCCCAAAAAAGAGGGAAGGGGAAAAAATCTAAATAAACCTGTGAGTGTGTGCAATGTAAAACAATTCAATAAGAGACCGGGAATCGAGGATTGGTTATACAAAGGGAAGGTACTAGCACCCTAAGTATCTATAGTATCCTATATGAGCCTTTTGTGTATATTTGTGTTACTGTTGATTAAGTCATCTGTTGTGTATTGGAGATTTGTTGACTGTTTTGAGTGAGTGATAAGAGTGGGGATTTTTTTTGTTGTTTTTGTAGGGTATGTTGAAATAAACTAAGAAAAAGGTGTAGGAATCTAAAGGTTTTACTTATTATTGTGCTCACTAAGATCTCGCAATCTTATGCCTACGTATTCTTAAAAGGAAGTTGAGAAATCAGAGCTTTCATAGTCCCACCTACTAATGGGTGGAATTGGGTTTGAGAGAAGAGACAAGTTGTCATCTTAAGGGAGATATCTCACCTATTCACCACAAACATTTTTAGAAAGAAAATAATAAGGGAAAAAGCTTTAAACTTGGATGTAGAAAATCCAGAGTAATGCCATATCTTTCTTTAAATGAGTCTTTGCATATTAAAAGAATGACCTTGACTTGGATATAGAATAAACAAATGTGCCACTTACATCACTTAAATGAAAGGAGTGTTTTTGTACCATAATAAGAGAAGGACTCCAGCTTGGATTTTGAATCAATAAGTGTGCCACTTACATCACTTAAATGGAAAAAAGTTTGAAATGTTTGATTTATATTGCGGGGAATAAAAGAGACATCTCTTCTATAGAGATGATTCATGCCTCATCTCTGGGGGGGGGGGGGGGTGTTGAATTTGAAGTTGAAGGTTTAAAGCCACAAGGGGCTAGGGTTTGACTTGAAGTTGAAGGTTTGAAATGAATCCTAAAGTTTGAAGTAAGTCTAAACTAAGAATGAGTATTGAAATACAATAGTTGTATGAATGCAAGTGTTATAAACATAAATGCCAAGAGAAACTTAACAAGACAAAATGGATTAAGCTTTTAAACAAATGTAATTATCAAGGATGAAATGAACATGATTGTGATCAAGCATGGTATATCAACATGTGAATCAGCATTATACAAGTAGATATGTTCATCATGGTGAAAGTTTATGAAGGAAATACTTGAATATGTGAGCAAAGATTTAATCAATTGAAGCAATCACAAAGAAGCTCAAGTAAACATGCATTCAAAATGAATTAAAGATTAGATGAATATAGCAAAGGGTAAACAAAACCCTAATGACAATTTATGGAGATAAGCACATGAACAAGACATTCAAATATGGTTGAATCAAGGGCTTTGGGGAATCCAAACTCAAGTGGAAGCCCTAGTCATGTATCAAGATGTTTTCATAAGATTAGTTGAACAAAACCCTAAGGTTTCAACTAAACAAAATTTAATCGAGGTTTTCTTCAAAAGAAATAACACCTAATCATGGTATGTATAAGTCAAGATAACATGTTATGTACATTAAACAAGACTTAAACAAAGTATATTATGACCATACAAACACATATGTACAATTAGGTCAAAGAAATGATCAAAAGGAATCATGAAAAGGCATGAAAAATACTTAAAAGTACTAGTTTTCAACCTAATAAAAATGTCAAAAATAAATATTATTTTTGGGATTTTTTGATGGATTCTCAAAATCTACAAGATAAATGAGAAGTGTATAAAAAAATGTCTCAAAATAATTAATTTTTCTTGGTGAAATAATTGGATGAAGTTGTGAAAAAAAAACCATGAAAATAGTGATAAAAAAGAAGGGAATGCTCCCACCAAGGGTTGAACTCACGTCCTTGGGCCTACAGGCTAAAAGTCTAGCCACTGGGCCACTGTGCGTGTGGTGATAGTAAGATGCACGCGTTGTATATTATATTAATCCAGGTGTTTGAAAATGCCAAAAAAAATAACATCAAAAGGTCTGGGGCGAGGGGGATTCGAATTCTAGACCTTGGACTCACACACAATGCACAAATAATAGTGTTTCCACTAGGGCACGATGACAATTCGTTAATCAACTTGCAACGAAATAATAATATATTAAAAATGCATTTTATATTGGAAAATGGCGTCATGGCTATGCTCATCTTCTTCCACGAGCTTCAACTTCTCCATTTTACAAATTGCTAATTCTCTCAATACGCAACCAAATGACATGATGTAAACATCAAAGTTGTTGGAAATTTCACCAGAAATTGAATGGTATAAACCAGTTGCATTTATATTCAGTGTAATTTAAATTAACACGCATGAACACATAAACCCTAGAATTGGAAAATTAACTATGAAATCCTATATGATACAGATACATTGAAATTGGGATTGGGGAAATGATCTTTACACTACCAGAAACATGTTGGTAACTCAAATAATCATGTATGATGCATGAATCATAGAGTTCATATTAGAGCAACTTACCTTGCATAATTAAAATCAAATTCCTTGATAGAGGTGTTCCAGATGCAATCTCTTGATGCTAACAGCTTCCTTGACCTCCAAAGAGTGTGTTGTTGTGTTTAAATTGATCTGAAACCTTCTAAAACTCCATGACCAACTCAATCTGCAGCTTGAAGCAAGTGACATATGGAGGATGTGTTTCTGGAGTTACAGAAGCAAGGTGATAATTTGGATCACTTATATATGATGTATATGAAGTGTTTGGATGCCTGGTTTGGTTGGAGATTACTTGGAGTTGAAGTTCCAAGTTTTCATTTTCTTGAGACTTTGAATTTTGGAAGGAGGAGGATTTCTTAGAAAATAAGTCTTTGCTATGTTTTGGTTTTGAATGATCAAGGACGACCTCTATTTATAGGAAAATGTTTCAAATATTTGTGAAAATCTTTGGATTAGGATACATGCCATTATCTAAAGAGTAATAATATGCACCTATTACTTGAGTGCTAAGGTACACATAGCCTATTTCTCACATGGCTACAATATGATCTTTTGGAGATTGAATTCCTCAGATTGCATCCTGATCCTTGGTGTTTTGATCATTCTTTGACAGATTGTGATGGTTTTTAATCAATTCACTAATGCACTTTAATGCTAGAGGACAAAACTTAAGTTCCTAGCTTTTTGGAATGATTCTTCACATGCAAAGGATAGAATTTTGGAAATTCTTGCAGAGCACATGGTGTATCATGATTTTGAAGTTGATCTTGTGAAAAGGTGTAGCTTAGAAATTTCCCAAAACTCACTCCAAAATTGTGTGGCACAAATATGTGTAGAATATGTCTTGGAAATTCAGTTGCATCCATGCCTTTTGTAGAATTCATAACTTCCAACTCAAGTAAGGTAAATGGATGTTCTTGGACATTTTGGAAAGATGAGATAACATACTTCAATTTTGATGTTCAAGGTTTGTCTTGAATCAATGTGGATCATAGTGAAAAATGGCCTCAAAGTTGGCTCCAACACAAGGAAGATTCTGCTTGAAAATTTTCTAAGTGTCCAAGTTCAAAAAGTATTGAACCTCCAACTTCATGGCTTCATATCTCTCAATCTATGTATTTTTTGGGAATTCATCCTCAAAGACAAAGTTGTAGTATGTAACAAGCTATTCAATTTGGTCTTTGGAGCAAAGAAAATGGTTACTTGGATTGGAAGTTATGGCCTTGGCAAGTTGAGCAAAAATCATGAACTTTCATAACTTAGAAAAATTTCAATTCCTCCATTGTTGCCCTTTTTGAAAGTAACCTTGATGAGTCCAAGCCTTGAGGTTGCCATCAATTTTGGTAAAACTAACCTGACAGCAAGTTGTTGGACATGATGTCCTATCATGATGATTCGACATCTTTATCTGTTACTTTTCAGTTTTTAATTACTGCTATTTTTGTTCCAGATTTTAGATTATTCTGGGCCTATTTGTTTTTCCTAGGCGGCGTCCAAGATTGAGGAATCATTGATTCTGAGTTTAATTTGAAGATGCTGTTTCTAAGTGTGGAGACACTTTAGGAAACTTAGGATTGAAGAAACTATTCTAGAAGAGAATCAGTTGCAGATTCTGTGGAGCAAAATTACTGCATTTTGAAGCCCAAATCCAGTCATGTTTATGGTTATAAATAGGATGGATTTAACCTAGGAAAAGTGTGGAAATATACATTGTTACCTAGAGAGTTTAGGGTTTGAATTTTTTGAGCCTCTCTTGTGTCGTGTTGATACTAGAGCTGGACTGTTTACATTGAGTTGTAATTTCTCTCACTACTGTGATTGAAAGGGAATTGAGAAGGGTCTCATACCTAGGAAGTGTCTTAGGTAGAAATTAAGCACGGGTAGTGATTAAGAGATAACTTGTAAACCAGGGGTGTTTAGCTTAGAATTAATACTATCTAGTGGATTTTATTCCTGGCTTTGTAGCCCCTAGACGTAGGTGTTGTTGTTCACCGAACTGGATTAACAATCCTTGTGTGTTGCTTTATTTTCTGCATTTTGTATTTTACTCCTTATTTTCCTTGTGTGTGAAGCAGAGATCAAGTGTCTCGACATCTCTCAGGACATCTGAGATCTGCTACCAGAATTTCACAAGGTGAGTTCAAAGTACACAAGGTCACAAAAGAAGTTTGCTTCAATAACAAAGCAAATATCAAGTTAGTTGCATATACACTAGCCAACGTATTTTTCTAAGCTAATCAAGTCGATAGTATTTCAAAACAAAGAAAAATTCCAGCACATTTTCAAGCAAGAATAACATAAATTTTAGAATCCTCACATACATAAACACTAGCAGCAATTGGGAGGTAATATCACAATAAGTTCATGTGCACGGATCAAAAACAAGTGGGGCCATAATACTCACAAAGCTAAGTCAAGGCACATAATTTTCAAGGTACAAAGTTGGGGACCACAAGCTTCTAGGTGCAGAAAGCACAAAACAATTACAATAGCAGCATGCCAAAATTCATGTCCAATTCCACAATAGCAGTAAAATGCAGTTCAAATTCGTAAGTGTGCTACTTCTATTATTTGTTGTTGTTTATACAGTCACTGGGATTGGGACTGTTTGATTTCACTGAGGTAATTAGGAAGTGAGAAGGGATTCTCATATCTAGATGGTGATTTGTAGCTAGAAGTTTGCACGGGTAGTGATTAGGTGATAAGTTGTAAACGGAAGAGTTTAACTTTGAACTAATACTATTAGGGGATTTTCTTCCTAGCTTGGTAGCCCCCAGATGTAGGTTTGTTCCACCGAACTGGGTTAATAATTCTGGTGTTGTTTTTGTAAGAGCAAGAGTTGTCTCTGCAAGTCATCTCTATGTTTTGATGATAACAATGAGTATTTGTGAAAGAACTATTTTATGTTCTAATGTATGTTGTGTACAGATCATAATCATAGAAGATATCAGATCCAACAAACACCAGCAAGATGTGCGTAAATAATCATATGTGAGTTACTATGTGTAACACAAGTCGTAAGAAGTAAGTATGCTTATGTATCTGATCATAATCAGATAGATCCAAGGATGCCGATATTGCTGTTGCAATGCTCTTATGGATGCTACTCTGAAAGTGGTTATGATTCTGAAGATAGCGAAGCATCTAAAGATATAATCTTGTAGATAACCGAAGTGCTGAAGATTCTCATTACTTGAAGTTCTGAAGGCTGAAGGCTCTGAAGACCAAGTGCAAAAAGACTCTGAAGACTGAAGTGTTTTGAGGATTATGGTTCTAAAAGGTTAAGTGCTGAAGACTCTGAAGACAGCGTTCTGAGTGAACAAGGTTCTGAAGATTCTGAAGACTTGAAGCTATGAAGATAAAGGGTTTCAAGATAAGTGTTGAAGCTCTGAAGATAGATTCCGAATGGACAAGTTCTAAAGACTGAAGAATTGAAGATTCTGAAGACCCAGTTATAAAGTCTCTACTCATGCTTTAATTATTTACCATCAGAAGCCTCTGAAGATTTGAAGATAAATGTTACCGTTAGCAATGACTGTACACCGTACTAAAAAGATCTATCCTATCACTTCTTCTACAGTAAAAAGAAGATATGGCAGTACAACTTTCATCATTGCATAACGAATCTTTTCAAATAGCCAATGACTCTTTGACGGCTCTATTTTACATGGCTATAAAAGAAAAGAAGAAGCGCTTCTAAAGGTAGTCGATGTGATGATAGTCGCAACGATCAGTTATCGTTGTCACACTAAACATTTAATGCTATCACCATTAATACACGACCATTGTTGTTGAAGCTCAAAGATCATCATTTAACACAACAACAATCAATTGGAACAGAAGGTGTTGATAAACAAGACTTTATTGCAAATCAGTCAAGTCATCAACCAGCTACATCATCTCTAAAGATCAAAGATCAGTAGCAAGGGAGTTGTTGCTCGAATCTTTCTCAACGAAGAAGATGAAGAATTCTCAAGATGTTATTCAACTGTTAAATCATGTACATCTTGTTAGAATCGTTTAGTTTGCAAGGAGTTGTTGCTCATATCTTGCTAGAACATTGTGTGTTTATTTGTACTTAAACTTAGGAGTTATCTGCTTGTTAAGAAGCATCAATGCAATCTCCAGAACAACTAATTCTATGTGAATTAGGATTCCTCAAGTGATTAGCGTGATCAGAGACTTGAGAAGACAATGGCTGAGCATCATTGTGGAAATCCTGGAAGAATGGTCAGTAAACGTTATATTCGTTGACTCGGATCCTGAACGTTTAGCTGTGAAATCCTCATAATAGATCTTGCGAGATTGGAACCTATTGGGTCAATGTTCGTTATATCCATTAACTTGGATCCCTGAACGGTTCATTGTGGGTTAGTCACAGCTGCGGTTGTGTAGATTGTTAGTCATCGGCGTTAGCCCGTGCATCTGTAATCGGATTTGATTATAGTGGATTAAGTCCTTGTGTTCAAGGCGAAATCATCTTGGAAGGGTGGACTGGACTAGCTTGGGAATGGCTCAAGTGAACCAGGATATATCGTGTGTTCTTTACTCTTGCTTATGCTTTGAATTATTGTTTATGTTTCTGTATCTGTTATCAGAACCTTGCATAGCAAGTCAGAACCTTGCAACTTAACTCTGATAAGCTTCCGCATTGCAAGTCTGATTCAAGCATCGCTAATTCAGATTCTCCTTGTAGCTTATGCTTCATGCATCACACAATCTGAATGACGCTTCGCATGTCAGAGTCTATCAATGCAACTGTGATATTCTCTTAGCACGTTAACGATAAGAGGCGAAAAGTTATTAAGAGTTAAAACACAATTCAAACCCCCCCTTTCTTGTGTCTTTCTCACACCTTCAGTTTTTTTTTCTGTCATTTAAATTCTACATCTTTTTTTGTATGGTCAATGTGTTTTGATCCCAGTGTTATGACATCTGTCTCGATATCTGGTATATGCGTGCCAGAATTTCATAGACTTCTTAACCTAGTTAGCAAGCGACTTAAGAAATTTAACGTGTGTTATATTTTTTTATTTTATATTTGTTAAGTCAGCTTTAAATGTACACGACCTAACTAAATTAAAAATATTTACAGAATTGTCACCACGTGACTTCTTAAGCCATGTGGCAGGTGAAGTGACTTAACAACCTTTACTAAAAAGGTATTTATGAGGCTTGTCGGAGAACCTTATCACCAAGGCTTAATATGATGGCAATGTGGGCTTTCTCGGTCATCATCGTCTTCTCCTTCTCCGTTAGGGCAATATCTATCTTCTCTGATCTTTTCAACGCTTCTAACAAACCCTGTTGAGCCAGTATGGCTTGCATCTTCAAGAGGCACAAACCGAAATCATTCACACCATTAAATTTCTCAATCTCATACTTTGTTGATGACATCTTCTACTCCACACTCACCACACCAATTTATTGTGAAAGTGATGCCCAGAAAACAGAGTATTATCGGTTTCTTGATTAACAAGAAAACCACAAGGTAAAAGAAAAGAAAGAAAATTAAAAGAAAGATTATTCAAAGTGGTTTAAAACCCTTAATTCTTGATTCAATTACATATTGAGGTACAATGTTTACAATTGAATCTCAACCACACCACTTTCTTCCTCTAATTAGGATTATTAGGGATTGATGGAGAAGTATGACTAGTATGCCATTTATAAGAAAACTAAACCCTAACTTTCAATTAACATACTAAACAATTGGCCCAATAGACTGACGCAATTTTACATGCTATCTTAAAAAACAAGCTAACGTATACATCTGCATGCAATAATAGACTTCGACTACGACATGCACATCTTTGACTACTGTCGAACCATGAATCTAACCTTGTTGGGGCTAGAGTTCGATCTAAATACCACAAAGTGAAATTAATACTATAAAATAATGTCATTTGGTCTCAAGAACGTTAATACTACCTACAAGAGAGACTGGTGGATACATGTTTGCAGATCTAATAGGCCATAATTTTAAAATTTACATAGATGACCTGGTGGTAAAAACTTTTGAAGAAAATAATAACTAATGATCTTATAAATTTTAGGGTTAATACACATTTTGCCCCCTGCCATATGAGCGAAATCCCAAAAACAACCTGTAAAATAAACACAGATTCCATCCCTGTAATTTGAAGATTCCTTCGTTTTGCCCCTTGAGTAGATTAGGTCAGCAAAATTGATGATGTGGTGCTGCTATGTTGGCATTTTTATTTTTTATTTATTTTATTATTACGTGGAAATGCCATGTGGACTTTTTTTTTAACGTGGCTTATATATATATATATATATATATATATATATATATATATATATTTTAAGTTTGGAAATTTTGAATGGTTACAATTTTTAAAATTTTGACAACAATGGATCTTGAACCCATGACCATTTGCATAATGGTAGTAGCCTTAACCACTAGGCTATTTGATTTCCTTGTCTAATAGCTTGCATCAAAATGTATATATTACAAAGGTATTTTACATAAATATTATTCAATTATATGTATGTTTACATGAAATAGTTTTGGTTAATTTCTATAAATTAATATAAATAAATTAATGTAAATAAATTAACTTTATTTATAATTAGTTTCTATAAATAAATCACGTTAGATAATAATTTATTTATTTATTTAATTAATATATTTTATTTTAATATAATTCATAATATATTTATTTTTAGTATAATATATTTACAATTTACTTTCAGTTTATTTGTTTGTTAATTAATATAAATTAATAAACTGAAAATAAATATATTTTAAATATATTAATTAATAAAAAATTAACATATTTTCATATACTAGAAATTAATTAACGTTATTAAATATTTTAAATATCAAATAAATATTTAAATATTAAATAGAAACGTTAAATCCTTTACAAAATATAATTGATTTCGGTTTATTATTAATAAATATTATAATATATTTATTTTTTAGTTTTTTATTAAAATAAATTTATTAAATTATTTAGTTCAATATAATTAATAATATATTTATTTTTAGTATAATATATTTACAATTTACTTTCAGTTTATTTGTTTGTTAATTAATATAAATTAATAAACTGAAAATAAATATATTTTAAATATATTAATTAATTAAAAGTTAACATATTTTAATATACTAGAAATTAATTAACGTTATTAAATATTTTAAATATCAAATAAATACTTAAATATTAAATAGAAACATTAAATCCTTTACAAAATATAATTGATTTCAGTTTATTATTAATAAATATTATAATATATTTATTTTTTAGTTTTTTATTAAAATAAATTTATTAAATTATTTAGTTTAATATAATTAATAATATATTTATTTTTAGTATAATATATTTGCAATTTACTTTCAGTTTATTTGTTTGTTAATTAATATAAATTAATAAACTGAAAATAAATATATTTTAAATATATTAATTAATTAAAAATTAACATATTTCAATATACTAGAAATTAATTAAAGTTATTAAATGTTTTAAATATCAAATAAATATTTAAATATTAAATAGAAACGTTAAATCCCTTACAAAATATAATTGATTTCAGTTTACTATTAATAAATATTATAATATATTTATTTTTTAGTTTTTTATTAAAATAAATTTATCAAATATTTTAGTTTAATATAATTAATAATATATTTATTTTTAGTATAATATATTTACAATTTACTTTCAGTTTATTTGTTTGTTAATTAATATAAATTAATAAACTAAAAATAAATATATTTTAAATATATTAATTAATTAAAAATTAACATATTTTAATTTACTAGAAATTAATTAACGTTATTAAATATTTTAAATATCAAATAAATATTTAAATATTAAATAAAAACGTTAAATCCCTTACAAAATATAATTGATTTCAGTTTATTATTAATAAGTATTATAATATATTTTTTTAGTTTTTTATTAAAATAAATTTATTAAATTATTTAGTTTATTATTTAAGAATATATACATTTGATGTATAATTTTTAATGAAAGAAGCTTATATCCAAGTGGTAAATTGTGCATTTAGAATGCTTATGGTCCTGGGTTCAACACCCACTATGACTAATTTTGGTTTTTTTTTTTTACAGGGTTGTTTTTGAGATTTCGCTCATATGACAAAGAGCAAAATGTATATTAACTCTAAATTTTATGGTATCAGTTTGAAAATATAGTATGTACCTTATACTATTGTATATATAAGAAAGCACTAACTTCACTATGTTAAATTTATTCATACACTAAAGCAAGAAAGTTTTGCTATCTCATTCTCTCTTCTCTTCATCATACTCTCATACACATCAAACAATTATCAAGGTTGTTTTGTTCCTACTTTGTAGCATTTTTATTATTTTTTTATTTTTATTTTTTATTTTTTTAATCATGTTACTTTAAACAGATTTTGTTTCTTAAATATGTAACATGTTTTAAAAAATGTTACAAAAATCTCTATAATGTTAACACTTTAGTAAAGGTCGCAATATAAAAGTTACTAAACACATAAATGTAGTAGTGTATAATTCTTAAGTTTTTAAGTTATTGTTGTTATTATTATTAATAATACTCTAACTCCACTTCTAAATATAAGACTTTCTTTTATGAACTTTATTATTCTTTTTTATAAGCTAACTTCAAATGTTTACTATTTTAATTTTTATTTCTTATAAATATTTCTATTTATTCTACAAAGAATAGATAAACCATTAATTCAGTACATCATAAATTATAAGAAATAGTATTTTTTTATTAACAGTTATTTTTAATTCATCAATGAAAATTTATAATAAAGAAAAATAACGAAAATATCTTTCTTTTATGTTTTGGACAAAACCATCATATCCATTATTGCTATTTAATATATATATATATATATAAACATGACAAAATTCAACTCCTTGAACGAAGAATATACAAAGAAATGGCTCAAAATGAAAAGGTTTTCATGGCAACCTTGGTTGTATTTCTTGTACTCTTATTAGGTATGTCGACGATTAAAAAAAATGACTATTTTTTAATACAAAATTAAACCCTAACATTATTACTATTCTCAACAGGTATGCACACAGCTGAATGTAGAAATGTAGAGCGTCTGAAATTCATTGGACAATGTTACCAAGGTTATAATTGTGATTATGAATGCAAAGAAAGGGGCTACGCGAGAGGGGAATGCACCCTGCCTATCTTTTGGTATTGTTTATTTTGTTATGATCTGCCTAGGGATTGTTGTTGTAAAAATGAATAATAGTTTAAAATATTAGTTTGGAATTAGAGTTTTTCTTGAAGTTGATAATAAAATGTTGTGTTTCAAAAATAATTAAGTTTCATTACAATGAAATGAAAAGATGATATATTGTCAAGTTATTGAGTTTATCTATCTTGGATTATTCCACAAGATAGAGTTTATCTTTGAAATTATTAAATAAGTGAATGTTTTACAAAGTTTGATCCATTCACCACTTTACATGGAGGCAAAAAGTACTCATAAAAAACCAAAGACCAAAGATAGGTAACGGGTTTTAGTGTTTATAAAACATCTGTAAATATTTTTATACTTATGAAAGTATTTTATAACTATTCTTGTAACTATAAATAAACAACACTTAATAATGGTTCCCTTAACCTAAATTTACTAAAAGTTATAATTATTTTTTTATCTATCTCTCTTCTCGTTGTTGTGGCTCGTGTACTATCTCTATATTCAAATCTAGACTTAAATTCTATTTTAATTTTTTCTATGTGTATTTGATTTGTCATGCTATAATAGATAGATGTACACCTGAATGTTCTACGACCCCTTGCCACATAAATCAAAGTTTGCCACATAAATCAAAGTTCATGTAGAATCGAGCGTGGGCTTCAAAGATGACATTTCATTGTTAAGCCAGAGAATTTGGCTAGGGAAAATTGTAGTGGGTTCGTCCACATCTTCAGAATCCTTGGCAGATGTTGTTGCTTTGAATACTCCTCAGTGGCCATTGCAGGCATCGGGTCCTCTGGCCCTTGTGCCTTTGACGGGCATGAGCTGACGCCCTTCTACGGAACATCGGGTTTCTCCTATAAAAGAGGACCACTCATACTTAGCCAACATGTCCAGGGTTCTCCTAGAGGAATAACTCGCAACTCTAGCACGTTACACTTAGCGCGCATCTTCTGCTCTGGCCATTGGTGGTGTTGGTCGATGGGACGCTCCCTGGTCAGGCAAGGAACGTGAAGAGAAATGGTGGTTGGAGGAAAGTGTTCATAGCCTGACGCTTTAGCAGGAAACATACCTACAAGAAATACATATAACTTATGTTTCTCTTACTAGGGTTGGTGATACTCTCTGCCTCTCAATCTTTTTGGCTTTCTCACAAACCTTGTGACTCTTTTAGTGAAGGGTGTAGCGAGGAATGACATGTCTCTATCTTCTATCTGGGCTAATTTGACATCTATCTAATCATCTCTTTCGACTGTTCAAAGAGATATGGAAGCTCTGTGTCTCGAAAATGCCTCTTTAGCCCAACGTTTAAGTAATTGTTATACAATTAGCCTTGCTTCCGTTTCGGAGTCTTTTGAGAATGCCTTGCACCAAATGAAGCATTTTCACTGTCCTCTACATATTAAGAGGTAACAGGTTCGGCTGAATCAGATGCTCAAAGATGATAAACTTGTTTCCCTTTTGGGTTAGCTTTCCTCTCTTTTTTGTCACATCTTGTGCGAAAAGTATATTTATAATGAAGAAATATATATATGTTTTTGTTTTTACCTATTTAAGGTATGTGTGTTTGATCCATAATGTGGAGTTTCAGATTCCATGAGAACTCACGAGGTCTTCCCTCAAAGTTTATCGGACGTCTCTTGGGTTGTTCCCAGCCCAAGGTTGGTTCCCCTTCCCCTATCCAAGTGAAAAACTGATTTGAGGTGAACGTGTGGCGAATCAAACGCGGCCTTTAGAGTGGCTAGCTGTTAGAGGGAGTGGATTGTTATTTTCATTTTAATGATTTTCCACTTTGTACGTGTACGTGTGTGTGTGTGTGTGAGTGTGTGTGTGTGTGTGTGTGTGTGTGTGTGTGTGTGCACGCGTGCTTTGTTTTGTGAGGTTTTTATTGTTGAGGTCGCACACGCGTGACATTTGCGAAAACACCCTTGAGTCTTTGAGTTGGGACCTCGATCCTTTCGGTCGTACACCAAACTCCTTGTTTCCTTACACTGTCACAAAGAAATAATTATTTCAGAACTTGCAACATTTCATTAATAATTGAGAATTAATCCTACATCAGAGAAAGCTAATTATACAAAAATAACGTCAAACGCAAAATTAAAAAACATAACTAGGTGGAGTGACCACCACTTATTCTCCTTGTTTTGTTTCTCGTTCGATCTGCCACTTTTGTGAGGCTGGATGTTCGTGCTTCCAAGCATAGGGACTCCACGTTGATTTTCGTTTCTTTGCCTTCTTATTGGTCTCGTTGAAGTGCTTGATATATTCTCTTCCCCCTCTTCAATATCTTCATTGATTGTGACATGCTCTCCTTGAAGATTATGATATTTGAGCTTGAGATGGACTAGTGAGGCTACAAGGAACTGTGAGTTGACGAACTAGACGTCTTTACCCTCTCCACTAGTAGAAAAATGCTTTTTAAGTCAATTAAAAACGATTTGTTAAGTCGGTTCCGAACCTGACCTAAGAATTGCCAACATAAAAAGTTTTAACTTTTTAAGTCGGATTTGGACCTAATTTAAGATAAAGTTATTAGGTCTATTTTACAACGACCAACTTAGTTAGTCTAAACTTTCAAAAAACATTGATGCCATTTGTACCTGACTTTAGAAGTTTCTTCCTTAAATCAGATATATTTTACAGACCTAACAAGTTGGATTTTTTTCAAACTATTTTTTGTAATCACACTTTTTTAATTAATAATATGGGTCCTGTTCATTTTGAAAAATACATGCACCTAACCAAATATCTAATAAATTATTATGAATAAAAATAATAACACTATAATAGATCTACAGAAAAGTCCCTAGCACCTCCATAAAGCACTAAGCATCACTAATCATGGACTCGATAAGGATTTGTCAACCTCCAACTATAGCACTCAGTGCCAGTCACATTCTGTCAATGCAGGAACATCATCATTCACGTCCAAAACCCTTGATAGTATGAGAAAAGATGAAAATCTGAAATTTGCTTCATAAATGGAAGGCTTTTAGTCCGTCTAAGATGATTCTTGAGAGCCTTTGTGGTTACTTGAGTGCTCTGGTTCTCAACAGGAAATGTTGATGAAATAGGACCCTGCAATTTGGTAAAAGCACACCCATGACTTTCACAATGCTTTTATAATTTACAAAGACTAAGGCTTCAAATAATATATTAGGCCAATTTATAGCTCAGGCATGGATAACATAACAGGAAGAAAAGGCTTCAAATAATATTGCATGTCATATTAGTATTGATCAATCACATGATATCAAACCAATGAATAAGTCATTATTATATCAAAACCTACCTTCTTTGGATCAGCCAACTCCCTAACTATGGAAGTACCTATTGCATCTTGATTTTCAAGTCTTGGAGTTCGAGCCGCCATCAAAATAATGGTTCAACATTCACTCATTTTGCAAAAACCTTATTCAATGGTTGTCGTCGTCTTTGTGATAGCCCCTGCTGAGATTTCCTATGGGATCCAATGGCCATGGTCACCGCAAAACTGTTGGCATGGCAATCGGAATTCCTCTGATCAGAAGCACAGTGAGGTTATCAATTCCAGGATGATAGTGACGATGTTGGATGGGATACATAACAACAAGCTCAATAAGCATCCCTACAGCAATTGAACATATGCAAAAGTTCTCGATTGCAGTTAAGACCTATAATACGGCAAACTAAATAAATATAATTATGAAATCTGAATTGTGAGTACTGACTTTACTAGATTTCAAGAAGAAGAAAAAAATATTCCATTCTCACATATTACCTTTTGAAAATGACTGACTTGGTTTGTAGTATCTACCTTGTTAGAAAATAATTTTTCTTTCATTTAAGTTGGTGTAACCTGCTACCGGATATGTGGCAACTGGTTACCCACTGTTCATATTTCACATAGAGTTAGTCGTTTGGAGGATTTGTGGTAACCGGTTACTCTAAATTTGATAATCGATTATACATGGTGTTTTTTGTATTTTTAGCTTATTTTTTAAGCTATTTTATTTTTTCCCAATTATTTTATACATGTTATATAAATAGTCTTTAGTGCTCCTATTTGTGGTTAATGAAAAACATGGTTCTCACCCTCAATATCTCTCTCTATTATTTCTCTCTCAATTTCAAATCTCTAATTTCTAAATTCCACCATTGCTAACCCAATCGAGTTGTTCTTTGTTCCAACATTTGGCATCAAGAGCACTAGTGTTGTTCCATTAATTCGCTGCAACAATGGATATATTTCCAACAATAGTACCCCACCAACCTACTGATTCTTGATTCGAAGAATTATGACAAGTGGTCCAAACAAATGAAAGTTATGTTTGGGTATCAAGAAGTTCTTGAAGTGATCAACAATGGAGTTACACCACTTGGGGCAGAAGCTACAGATGCTTAGAAGCCTACATTCAAAGAAGAGAAGAAGAATGATTACAAGTCACCCTTCTTGATTCATTCTTGTTCTATGGTGACAACTTCGAAAAAGTTGGCGATTGCGACTCGGTAAAGCAAGCTTGGGAGATCTTGGAAAAGGCTTATGTAGGGGCTAACAAAGCCAAGGTGGTGAGGTTACAAACTCACAAACGTCTATTCAAATTACTTCAAATGGAGGAGAAGGAAAAGATAAGTGATTATGTTATAAGAATTTCTCATTTGATAAAATAAATCATGTCATGTGGAGAAACTACAACCCATCAGAATGTTGTTTCAAAGATTTTGCGTTCGTTAACACCAAGATTCGACAACATTGTAGTGGCGATTGAGAAATTAAAGGACCTTGCGACGATGAGCAAAGAGGAGCTGCAAGGCTCTATCGAGGCTCATGAGTAACGAATGGATGAGAGGAATAGCAACATGGCAAAGGCGGAGAACGCTTTGCAAGCTTAGTTCAACGAGAAGAGTAAAAGATTGAAAGGAAAATGGGTTCCGAGAGGGAAGCAAAATTTCCAGAATTTGGGTGAAAAAGATCCACAAAATTCGAAGGTTTCGATGGGGAAAAAGAGTGAGAGCAACTGCAATAGATATGGTGATCAAAGCAATGGTAGAGGCCGGAAACTAAAGGTTATAGTCAAATTCAGTGTTGGAATTGTCAAAAACTTAGACATTTCTCAAGGGAATGTAGTGCAAAACAGAGGGATTCCCAAAGAGATGAAGCTATGGTTTCAAGGCAAGAGGTAGACGAGGAGAATACGTTGTTAGTGATGATCACACAAGGAGTGGTACTTGGATTTAGGTTGAAAATTCTACGGAAAAGTGCGAAAAAGGAAACGTTATGGTTATGATGCGAGATGGAATCTAATACAGCGAGGAGTGGTACTTGGATTTAGGTTGTTCTATACATATGATAGGGAGGAAGGATTGGTTTGTGAAAATCATTTAAGCCGTGAAAAGTAGAGTAAAATTCGCGATGATACCATTTTTGCGACAGAACGTGTCGATGATGTTTTGATCAAAAAGAAGAACGGTGGACATTCTACGATCAAAGACGTCTTGTACATTATGGAATAAATGTAACCTATTGAGTATTGGCTAGTTGCATGAGAGGGGTTACAAAATTCGCATAGAAGACAAGGTTTTGCGGGTTATGGATGCAAACAGTGTTTTGATCCTTAAGGCTCTTAAGGCTGCCAATAGATCTTTCAAGGTGGAGCTGAAAGTTATGGAGCATAGGTCTTTAGCTACATAAGCAAGTAGAGAATAATGTTTATGGCACTACCGTCTCGGGAATCTCAATTTTCGAGATCTCAAAGTGTTGTAATAAAACGGTATGGTTACCAAGCTGCCACATATCAACATACCAGCTAAGTTGTGTGAAGAATGTGTGAAAGCAAAGCAACACAAGGATAGTTTTAGCAAAGATGCGGATCATAGGACCAAGAATCACCTTGAGGTGGTGTATTCCGATGTATGTGGGCCGATGCAAGTTAACACATTGGGTGGAAATTGATACTTTGTCACTTTTATTGATGATTTTAGTAGAAAGCTATGGAATTACCTTATCAAGAGGAAGGATGAGGTGATTGATGTGGTTAAGAAGTTTAACTCTATGGTGGAGTGGCAATGTGGTCAAAAACTCAAAGTGTTCAAAATGGAAGGTGGAGGTGAATATGTTTCGAACGACTTTGGGAAGTTTTGTTACCAAGAGGGGATAATGCATGAGGTGGTTCCACCCTATACACCACAACAAAATGGTGCTGCTGAGAGAAAGAATCGATCAATTATAAACATGGTTTAAAGCTTTTTTAGTGGAAATAACTTGTCGAAGGAGCTATGGGAGAAGCGACTTCTACAGCCACCTATTTGTTGAATAGGTGCCCCACTAAGAAGCTCGAGAAGCTGACACGGGAAGAGATATGGTCTGAATTCAAATCGAATCTAAGCCATTTGAGAGTTTTCGGTTTGGTAGCGTATCAACATGTGTTGGGTCAACTTAGAAAGATGTTGGACGACAAGGGTGAGGAGATGGTATTGGTTGGATATCATTCTACTGGTGGATATACACATTTTGATGCACGGAATCGGAAAATAGTGATCAACCGCGATGTGATTTTTGATGAAATAAGACCTGTAGACCCCAGTGTAATCGGGTACACTGAGCCAGTTCATCCCGGTGTAACCGATTACTTGCAGGGAAAACAGCCTCCCAACTTTGTTTTTTCTGATCCAGTCAATTCTGAAACAGCCATGCAGCCCCCGATCGATAATTGAAATGAAGAGAATGTTAGACGATCAACAAGGTAAATGGTGCTTCCTCAAAGACTCCATGAATATGAGAGATTCTGAGACAACGAAATCAATGATGATGGTGATTTTGTCCACTTTGCGCTTATGGTTGAATCTGAATCGGTGAATACGGAAGAGGCTCTAAGCAATCCAAAGTGGACTTGTGCAATGAAGGAGGAGCTGAAATCTATTGAAAAAAATGGTACTTGGGAATTGGTTGATTTACCGCTTGGAAATAAGTCAATTGGTGTTCGTTGGGTCTATAAAGTGAAGGAAAATCCCAAAGGAGAGGTGATCAAGCATAAGGCTCGACTGGTAGCAAAGGGATTTTTACAACGTGAAGGTATAGACCTTGAGGAGGTGTTTACACCTGTGGCTAGACTAGAAACCAACCGATTAGTTGTTGGCATTGCGAATACCAACGATTAGATGATATATCAAATGGATGTCAAAATATGCATTTTTGAACTATCCATTTGATGAGGAGGCTTATGTTGAGCAACAACCTAGATTTATAGCGAAGAATCAAGAGTTGAAGTTCTACAAATTATGTAAAGAGTTATATAGTTTGAAACAACCTCCAAGAGCTTGAAACAAACAGTGATGACTTTCTAATTGATATTGGTTTTAAGTGGTGTGTGTCAGAACATGGAGTGTATGTGAAAATAGATGCAAATGATGGTGTAATCATTCTTTTCTTGAATGTTGATGATCTATTGATTACTGGTAACTGTGAGAAGAGTATTTCCAAGTTTGAGAGTTAACTTGTGGATGAATTTGAGATGACGGGCCTTGGTATTATGACATATTTCCTTGGCATAGAGTTTCACAAGTCAAAAACAGGACTGCTTATGCAGCAAAGGAGATATGCTCTTAAGATCTTGAAGAGGAGTGAAATGGAGGATTGTAATGCAGCCATTACCCCATGTGAAGCAAGGTTGTAGTTTTCCAAGAGTGAGGATGAACAAGATGTGGATCCAATGCAATATAGGAGATTGATTGGATCATTGAGGTATTTGTGAAAAACACGACCGGACTTGGCGTTTAGTGTTGGTATTGCTAGTATATTCATGGAGAGACTGAAGGTGTCTCACTTGGCAGTGGTCAAGAGGATCCTTAGATACGTTAAAAGAACCATTGGTTGCAGAATTCTCTTTCCCGCAACGGATATGGGCAGAAAATGGGATTTACTTGGTTTCACCGATTGTAATTGGAGTGGAGATAAGGATGATATAAAGTCAATGGTTGGATACATCTTTATGTTTGGTAGGACACCGATCTCTTGGTGTTCGAAGAAGGAACCGGTGGTAGCACTCGTCTTGTGAGGCCGAGTATATTGCGGCATCGTTATGTGCGTGTCAAGCTATGTGGCTCATGAATCTATTGAAGGAGTTTGGTAGCAATGAGTGTGAGGCTACCACACTTCTTGTTGATAATGTTTCTGCGATAAACCTTGTGAAGAATCCGATTGCACATGGAAGAAGCAAGCATATTGAGATGCAGTTTCATTATTTGAGGGAGCTAGTAAGTAAAGGCAAGCTAAGATTGGGATATTGTCGAAGCGAAGACCAAGTGGAAGATTTGTTGACTAAGGGAGTAACAAATGAAGTGTTCAAGAGGTTGAAGATGAGCTTGAGCATGGTGGCTTGGACCAACTGAAATGAGGTGGTGTGTTAGAAAACACTTTTTATGTCATTTCAATTGGTGTAACCGATTATCGGATATGTGGTAACCAGTTACCCACTATTCATACAGAGTAAGTGGTTTGGAGGATTTGTGGTAACCGATTATTCCAAATATGGTAACTGGTTACACTAGGCGTTTTTTTTTTTTTTTTTTTTTTGTGTTTTTAGCTAATTTTTTAAGCTGTTTTATTTTTTCCCAATTATTTTGTATATGATGTATAAGAAGCCTTTAGTGCTCCCATTTGTGGTTAATGAAAAACATGATTATCACCCTCAATCTCTCTCTCTCTATTATTTCTCTATCAATATCAAATTCCTAAATTCTAAATTCCACCGTTGTTAACTAAATCAAGTTGTTTTTTGTTCTAACAAAGGTGGGCGACTTTAACGAAAAAGGCATAAACACTGGTAGCTATGACAACACATTCAATCTCTCCTTGTTTGTAGGTAGAACCAGAATACACACCATTACTGGGGGCTTTGTCACCGGAAGAGAGTCACATATGAGTGCAGACTGAATAGACTAAAAGGGTAATTGAACCATTACTTTTTACAAATTAAAAACAACAGATACTATTTCATATATATATATATATATGTGTGTGTGTGTGTGTGTGTGTGTGTGTGTGTGTGTGTGTGTGAATATTAAAACCAAAAATGGTGTAAAATAAAAACCAAAAGAATTAGCTTGAACAATTTTCAAAGGATCTCCTTCAAGAAGAAGAGAATTTGCTGGAACAATATCTCCAAGTTTGATGTTGATTATGTCACCAGGAACTAGAATTGCATCATTTTGCTCACTCCACCTTGTCATACCCCAAATTTCTCCTACTTTTTTTAATTTTCTTATTATTAGCATTTGTGTGGATTCATGATCTTTCTCTAGATGATCATCTGGCCTCTGGCCATGATC